>CAVLJG010000001.1:22289942-22740815 GCA_963669975.1 Acanthoscelides obtectus
TTTTCTGCGTCCGATATTGGTCGGGCTGGTGATGATGTGCAGTTTCAACAAGCAAGGGGTTCAGAGAATAAACAACTGGCTTAAATATCGTAGTGCCCGCGATTACCAACTAGAGGTGATATCTAAAACCGACAAAGAACTGCTCAAAGATGGGCATCCGCAAGACATTTCCCAATTTACCACCTACCACAAAATTGCATCCGAAACAAAGCGCGGGAACAGACTGCTGCTCAGTTCGCGGGACTTATCCGATTTGTTTCAATATTGCATTAAGCAGCATAACCAGCTTGACCCTTATTTGCGATATGTCGCTAGCAGTTCTCCTCTAATACCGAATGCCAGTTAACATAGTTCCACCTAGAGGAGCAATTATACATTTTGAAGCAACAGGGTCTGTTTGCCGCAAACCTCAAAGTTTTAAAAAAAATAATAACTACAGTATCGACCTGAGATGTCATCAGTCGACAATTCCTATTGCCGAACTGATCACATCGCAACAAAACATCTGCTCTATATCTTTGTTTTTAAAAATGTATTGAGTATCGCCTTCAATAAGGTATATAAATGGCCACTGGTGCGGGCGGTGGTCATCCACTGGAGCACTGTAAAAAACATTTGGTCAATTATTAGAAATATAATTTTTTTTGTGAGAACGCCACGTAAACCCACCCTAACCCTAAAAAATTATGTTCCGGACCCCGCTCGAGCGATCGACTATCATGGGCTATTAGAACACGTTAAGTTGACCGGATATCAGTGAACAAATTTTGGGCGTAAAGCGATTTTGAAAAATGACAGGTGTTTTCTCGAAATCTGATCGAAGTGCGGATCGGGGTGTTCCGGACCCCCCTGGGGGAAACGGCTTGGTGGGATGTTAGAACATGTTAAATAAACACGATTCGCACAAAAAAATTTTGGGTAAGCCAATTTTTTTGAAATATAATTTTTTTAGCGCGAACGCCATGTAAACCCACCCTAACTCTGAAAAAGAATGTTCCGGACCCCGCTCGAGCGATCGACTATCATGGACTGTTAGAACACGTTAAGTTGAACGGATATCAGTGAAAAAATTTTGGGCGTAAAGCGATTTGACAAATGACAGGTGTTTTCTCGAAATCTGATCGAAGGCGGATCGGGGTGTTCCGGACCCCCTGGGGAAACGGCTTGGTGGGATGTTAGAACATGTTAAATAAACACGATTCGCACAAAAAAATTTTGGGCGTAAGCCAATTTTTTGAAATATAATTTTTTTAGCGCGAACGCAATGTAAACCCACCCTAACTCTGAAAAAGTATGTTCCGGACCCCGCTCGAGCGATCGACTATCATGGACTGTTAGAACACGTTAAGTTGAACGGATATCAGTGAAAAAATTTTGGGCGTAAAGCGATTTTGAAAAATGACAGGTGTTTTCTCGAAATCTGATCGAAGTGCGGATCGGGGTGTTCCGGACCCCCCTGTGGGGAAACGGCTTGGTGGGATGTTAGAACATGTTAAATAAACACGATTCGCACAAAAAAATTTTGGGCGTAAGCAAATTTTTTTGAAATATAATTTTTTTAGCACGAACGCCAGGTAAACTCACCCTAACTCTGAAAAAGTATGTTCCGGACCCCGCTCGAGCAAACGACTACCATGGGCTGTTAGAACACGTTAAGTTGACCAGATATCCGCGAAAAAATTTTGGGCGTAAGGTGATTTTCAACAATTACGGGTTTCCGATCTGATTCAACATAGTAATCTTTTATATCTATATATTTTTTTGGAGGTAAACCACGAGTTAATGCCATGTCCACTCAAGGACACTTGAGTTATGTTTGTCTCATGCGATTAACGCAAAAACCGCATTTTTCATTATAATTTTCACGAAATAATAACTTTTTCGCGTTACTCACAACTTTGGGGATGTTTTGGGGAAGGGGGGCTAGACTTCAATGACACATAAAAACACATAAATAAACGATACTGCATGAAAATCGCATTGATTTACGCACATTTAAAGCCAAAAGACGTGGTTGTACGTTGAAATGACAAATTTTGTGCACTGCTGCCTTTATAACGTTTTCGATCGCGCTCGATCGATCGGTTCTTCAGCCACATCGTTGTTGTTGACTGATGGATCTATACTCTGTTTACGGTCAAACACCTAGACTTACTGGAATGACAATGAACATTAATTTATGAAACACGTAAAAACGTATTTTTATGTCCGATCGTTTCCCACGCCATAATCATCATACAAATAATGAATACACTATAGAAATACGTCTACCATCGATGCACTAATTCAGTTAACCAATAACCGACTTCATGCTCGATAAATTCTTCTGATCTCAGCATAAATTTTTGCCATGAAAAAGGTTAACAGTACTATTGGAATGGCGTAATGTGATTTTTTTTCGAAACCTAGAAACTCTTGCTTGATAGATCTTACATAACAACGAGCTATCAACTTCGTTGTGTCACGCTTCTCAGCGATTTCCTACGATGCAGACCGCAGCGCTGTATTCGACATGATACTCGGAGAGTCCTCAACTACTTCTGTTTAGGGAGGGATGCAAACATCGTGGAGACAACATGGATGTATCGATAAATCGATGTATTTTTAGATTTGTAGGAGCAATTTGCCACGCCTTTTTTTATAAATAAGAGAAAATGGTGATGTGATCCTTCTTTCCTCTTTTTTAATCAAATTAATTAATGACAAAACAGCTGTCAAGGGGCGTGCAAATTTACGCCCTAGCTCAATAAAGCGGAGAGTAGGGGCGGTGTTAAAACCCCCCCTCGGATTAACGTGGCTCCTACAGTTACGAGCACCATCTGCTGAGGTAACGGGGGGTGAAAAGGAAACGAGGGTGGGCTGGCCGTAGACGGTCGTCGGCGCTACTTTTAAAAGACGAAAGTATGACTGCGGGTGCATACCAAGGGTAAATTTTTATAATAACAGAGTCGGATTTCGATTAGCGATTTAGCCTGTAAATCCTTTCCTATTTTGGTACTCAGCAAGTGATCATTTAGTATTTTTCTCCCCTTGTTACTGTTCGTCGATATTGTGTTGTTGAATTGTTATGCTGTACTCTTGTTGGTGTGACTGTTCTCGAGTGCCTTTTTTATCAAGGTTGATAATGGACAATAAAAGGTCATATGCGACCATTTTAATTACGAATGCAGTGAGTTTAATTCATGATGAGGTCAACAATAGAGCAGTTCAACTCTATAATCGCAAAATACATTGGGAAGTAAGCGAATAAATTATTGCAAGAAAAGGTCATACCATGGAAGATGTGCTGCAGCTGTAGTGAGCCACAATATCCAGCGGCCTGTCTATTTGGTCCAGATACATTTGCGATCTAAGCTTAGTCCAACCTCGCTTATCGCTAAGATGAAACAAAGACTCAAACGCAAGAATCTTGAAAAGAAACTCAGACCAAAAAAAGCTGATATAAAAATAACTAACAATTCGGATAGCAATTCCAAAGAAAATGAATAGTTTTATATCGAATTCTGTCAAAAACCTGACATGAACGACATTGATTTGGAGGTTGCTAAGAAAGAAGTTGTAGGGAAACTTAAAAAAAGTGACGACGAGATTTTGCAGATCGAACAAGTCACCAAATCACAGGACTGCACTTTGTGGCGCCTTCATCGGAGGATAAGGTTGACAGCGTCTCGATTTGGTGAAGTTTGTAGAAGAAGGCAGACAACAAACTGTAAAGTTATAATAAACTCCATCATGTACCCAATAGAGTTTTCTAGTAAGGCAATAAAAAGGCAATACAAAAATCATTGAACACGGCAGTTCAATCTTGTGGTTTGTTTATTGATCGCACAAATCCATTTCTGGCAGCATCGTCTCCATCTACCTATTACAGTAGACAAGAAATGTACTTAATCCAGGTATAAGCCTACCTCTATATTGCTTTGCAAAAACTACCTAACTGTTTCCTCTTATTTTGACGGCATAAGATATTTTTATGACCCTTGTTCAATTTTTACCATGTACCACATGACCCTTGTTAACATAATTGTGTTTATTGACATGAATAAACAAATTTGAATTTGAGTTCTTGAATTTATTTTACTAAAGATATCAAATTATTTGAATACATTTTTTCTTAGTCGGAACGCACCGTCTCGTCGCTTGGACTGGCAGGACGAAACAGTAGACGAATTTTACCCAAAAACCGATTTGCACTTCACAGCTTACGTTCCATTTTTTATTATTTCCAAATGAAACTCTTGCAGCGTGCTAAAAACAAAGTCCACAGGGTGCTAACGATCCACTTTTTCGATTTTATCCACTAGGATCTTTTTAAAATATCAAGAAGTTGAGCACAAATAGTAAGCACTTCAACCCACCATAATTCTTGCACAAAGGCAAAATTTTGTAAAAAGCTCTGATAGCACCTTAGGCAATTGTGTCCTGCTTATATCCAGAAAAAAATCACAAACTGCAGAACAAAAATTGAGAGTAACGGCGAAATGGGGACATTTCACCGGTCATGAAATTCAAATGAACATGCAGGTATAAAATCTACCAAATTAGCGTTCTCAAAAACATATTTCCTTGACACATCGATCATTTTAATGTTCCACGCTAAATTCCCCTATAATTCGTCGGATTTTAGTTACTTAAATTTCCTGTAATCACTGGGACCAGAAGCTTCTTCATAATAGAACGTGTTTCACTAATATCAAAGATGCAACATTTAGAATCACCTTCCCCCAACCCCCACATTTTAAGCAGTACAATTTTTTTATGTCAGTTATTTGGAACCCCTGTAACGTCAAAAACGGAGTTTTCAGCAATTGTTACTTTTTATTTTTTGCCTATAGCACCCTTGCCATGTCGCACCCTCTCAAAATGGCCGCTCACAACCACACAAGTCACCGTGTTGTCATTGAATAGCATGGAATCAAACCTTCAGAGTATATGTTTTGTGACTGGGACCAAGGGTTGACAGATCCCACACATGTGTCACTCGGGGAGTCTTGAAATGCAATAATCAGCTGTATTCAAATAATGTCTAATATAAATATAACCTAGTATGTGTACTCGTGAAAAAAGAAAAATATGGCAAATCTGTAGTTTTTTTGCAGGTTTGAGGTTTGCTGGTGGCTTTAAGGCATATATTTGGGAATTTCTTAATCGCTGTGAATATACTGTGGATGTTTGTTCAGTTCCTGAACAACGAAAAATATTCAACTTTATGGATGTATGGATATCAAAAAAACTAAATGGTTTTGTGGGAATATCAATCTAAGGTGCCATAATGGTTCTGATGAACGGCAAGTAAATGAATGAATGTTTGGAAACGAGCAATATCTTTTGGTAGAGAATGTCGTCAAGTAGGTGCTTAATGGCTGTCTGCAAGAGGTTTATAGGAAAAAAACACCCAGTAGATGTTCTTGAATCAGTAAAATCGCATATCAATTGAAGAAAATAATATAAACATGAATAAAAAGTCAACAATAGTAATTAAAACATGAATTTAATTAAAAAATCAAACATTTCTTTAAATTTTGACTGAATTATATGTAATTTCATAATATTCAATAAGCTGGTGATGTTTCAATGACAAGCTGTCATCTTATACTTTGACAGTATTGTGTTTTCAACATTTCATAGCTATTGGTTGCTAAAATTTGTTAATTGGAACTTGAAGCTCATTCCTTGTATTTGACGGACTGTTGCCCTATAGGTGGAGAATAACGGACTGTTGATTTGACAACCTTGGTGAAATCGACCCTTAGTGTTTCTAAATTTTCAGCCTCTGAAGACAGTAAGTACGATGCTTAATAGTCAAAGTTGCCTCATAGACGTCCTAAGATATTTTAATTACTTTTAATTTCTATAAGCTTCTTTCAGCTGTTGCAGTTGTAACCCAGAGGGTTAACAACAATAGGAAGCAAGCTACTATGACCTAGCCGTACAATTTTAAGGTTTTGCGCTTGAACATTTTTTATTTTGCTGAAAACTAGCGTGAGATTGTGAATAACACTACGCAATTTTTTATTCGTACGCGGGGGCCCCTGTAAGCTCGGTGTAGCTACGCCCTTTGTAGGTACGTAATGTACAAGTATATGTTTCATATTAACTGCTGAATCATTGTCGCGAATCAGATGTAAGAAAAAAGCAGCTGCTGATTTGCAAATTTAGCACAAGCATGTCTTATGCGACCTACAATGCCACCTTCAATAATCCGAAACAAGCTTTTGCTTATTACGCTGTATAAAAACCCAAATACGTATCGAATTCTCAGAGACGGCTGATGAAATTGTTGGCACAATCGATCGAAATGCGTCTTTACTCTCATGCGAGCCTAAAATATAAGTACACACATGGACCAGTGGTGGCTGGTGATATTTTGATTATGGAAGGCAGAAATCCGCCGCAACGATCAGAATTATATTACGTGGGGTTTTAATTTTTCGGACGCGTATAGAACAGAAAAAATAATGCCACAAGTTGCTATAAAAAAGAACCCTAAGCAACGCTACTGGAAGTCTCAAATAACTTCTGATGAGAACATTCAATTACGAAAGCACTAAAGGGGACGCTTTGCTTATTTTTGATGAAATGGGGGAGGGGGTGGGTCTAGATGGTGATTACGTCAGCAATATTGATTTATTTTCCTTTTCAGATTGTCTACTAAATTTAGTCGATTTTGATTTGAACACATACAGTAATGGACAAAAGTATATAGACAAATATGAATATTTACCTAAAGCCTTTTAGAAAACGAATTCATACTTCATTGCTCCATAAACAATTGCGTTATTAGTAGAAAAACTAAATTCCTTGTTTTTATATTATCTGCAATGAACACAATATAAGTCTGAATATAAGTTCTTTTTATGAGGGACAAAAATATGTAGACAAATTCTTTTCAACATTAGTTTAGTACAGTTTCGTGTCAGAAGAGGATTAGTTTGTGTTCACCAAGTATTGTGGAATAAGTTGAGCGATTTTAAAACCATGCCGCGTGGTCCAGAAATTTCTTTCGATGTGAAAACTAAGATAATTGAGTTATACAAAGATGGTCAACGTCAAGTCGACATTGCCAAAAATTTGAAGCTGAAGCGTAAAGCAGTGTGGGCAATATTGAACAAATATAAACAAAAAGGTATCTTGGAAGCCTCTAAGAGAAGCGGTCGGCCTAGAAAACTAAATGCTAGATCAGTTAGATTAATTAAAGTAATTTCGTCCAAAGATCCGTTTAAAACCCCAAGACAAATAAAAGCCGAAATCGAGACAAAAGGAATTGTCAGTGTTTCTACGAAGACTATAAGTAGAAGATTAAATGATTTGAAGTTATTTGCACGTCACCCGAGTAAGAAGCCGCTAATCTCGAGGAAAAACCATAAGGACCGATTACAACTTTCACGGTTGCATCTTGATTGAAGCATCTGTGATTGAAAGAGAGTATGTTTCAGTGACGAATCTAAGTTCATTATGTTTGGATCAGATGGTGTTCATTACGTTATACGTCCTAGTGGGCAAAGATTGAACCCCAAGTACACTTTGTCCACTGTCAAATATGGAGGCGGGTCTGTTATGGTTTGGGAGTGCTTTTCGGGGTTTGAGATGGGACCTTTACATAGAATAGATGGCATTATGGATACGTTTGTATACACAGACATACTAAAGCATGTCATGTTACCCTATATGGAAGACAATATGCCCTTAAGATCAATCTTCCAGCAAGATAATGACCCGAAGCACACTTCAAATCTCGCAAAGAAATTCTTTCTGGATGAAAAAATACCAGTTCTCAAATGGCCTTCACAGTCTCCCGATATAAATCCCATTGAAAATCTATGGGAATACTTAGATGAGCAAACACGAGATAAAAATTATTTAACCCTTTCAAGCTTGGTGGTGTCACCATGAAACCACCTTTTTAATAATTTATCACGGCGCTGCGGAGTGGTTATCTGCTGATACCACCGTGTAAGAAGTAGCACTATATTGCCAACTAGTATGAAAAAAATTATTTACATAGGACGCCATTTCTAACAGCTTGTTATTTGACATTTATCGATTTGTTTTCGCAGTGTGCGGGTCAATGGCGTGCGTGGTCATAAATTGAGTGTTTATTTCAAAAAATAAGGACAGAATGGCGGGTAAGTACTATATTTTATTGTATTAGGTATTGTTTTATGTTATTATCATAGGCACACACGATTTTATATATTTTTATTGGTTGCTTTGAATAAAATTAAGGTGGTGTCAATTGATACCACATAGCAATCAATGCCTAATATTTTCGGTGATTTTGGATTTTTGCCTTGTATGTTTGGCAGTGTGTTTGTGTAATTAGTGGGCGTATTTTTCTGTTTTTGAGTAACTTGGTTGTTTTGCTGGGTTAGTTGATCTGCCGTCAGTTCGGTAATTGTGAAGTTTGCGGCGGGATAGAAGTCGATGGAAAAACTATTTAGACTATTGGTTGGTGGGCTACTTGTATGTTGTTGGTATGTTTGTTTATTGGTGGGTGTACTTTTGTTTTTGATTCAATTATTTTACTAAGTTAGCGCTTACGTGGATAGTGACTAATTGTTTGGGGATTTTGTTTCAGGGAAAAAGTGGTCTTACAAAGATTTGGAAAATATGACATATGAAGAGTACAGGAATATATTTTTTGAGGACATACTTCAGGAAATGAATCGGAGGATGATCAAAATGGGTCAGATGAAGACGTGCATTTTGCAGCACAAAAGCGGAACAACACCGTACGCGATGGTCGTGCAGTACTTGCAATGTCGGTTTGTGTCTCACTGACCAAAAAATTGCTTTGAAAAATATCATAGCAAATAAGTTGTATATTTTTACTTCAAACTCCTTTTATAACATTATCTTAATTAAATATATGTTTCAGTAATATCTGCATTGTATTATTTTAGTGCTTGGTGGTATCATGGTGATACCACCTACTAATTCTTTTTTCTCCAAATGGAAAAATTTTCTGGGCTATTTTTAATGCTTTTGAGATCTTATCACTTCATTTTTTTCAGCTATAAATGAAATAGCTTAAAAATTTAAAAATATGCCTTGAAAGGGTTTTAAACAAGGATGAACTTTTTGCCGCTTTAGAGCAAAAGTGAGACAGATTGATGAATCTTATATTAAGAAACTTCTACAATCTATGCCGAGACGATGCCAAGCGGTGATTGATAATAATAGTTATGCTACAAAATATTAACACAAACATGGTTGGTTTTCTACAATTCAATGAACTTTGCTTCTTTTTTTCTATAATTGTTTTGCGTTGTCTATATATTTTTGTCCTTCATAGTTCCAGTTTTTTCAATTAATTTTTTATTGAAGGGAGTTTAATGAATTTATTTATGTATAAGTGGTATGCTATAACGAATTATGTATACAGGTTGGTGTATTAATAAAACAAGTTAAAAAAGAAATACAGCACAATATTAATTTGTGTATATATTTTTGTCCATTACTGTATGTCAACTCTGCTTGTCCAAGCTCGCAAGCGAAACGGATCTTCAAGGATTACCCAAATATGGATGTGCTTATTAGCATAGAACCTTAGCTATAAATGCTCTTGGTAGAAGTTCGTATAACCGAGTAGAGCGCAGAATGGCTCCTCTTGGACTGGCTGGTTTGATACTGTCACATGACCATTTTGGGTCTCATTTGGATGAAGTGGCGTTACAATTAAAGAACATTTAGAAAGATCCAATTTCGATTTTGTCGGAAATGAATTCTGGACCCCTCCCTCCAGAAATTTTTTCTGTATACGTCAGTGACCTACAAACCCCTAGGTTACGATTTAGTTGCAAACTCATTTTCCAAGGGCGAGCCAAAATATTATCGGAGCATTCTTCAAATTCCCAAAACATACTTCAGCACTTATCGCACAGAGGCAAGGTCGCTGTTGCTTCTGTATATTTGTTGTTTTATTGCTTCAAGAGTAATAAAAGAAGATTTATGTATTTAATTGCCGATACGTATTTATCTCAGAGGAGACTCTCCGCCACTGACTTGGACGGTGAACGCTAATGTCAAGGTAGGAAATAACACGTATCAACGAACAATATTTCCGTATTCAGGAAGTCCCTTGAATACAGGTACATATATTGACAATACTGATTCGATTCATGAATGCCCTCTATTTTTGCAAGACTCGACATTGAATTATCGTCAATCTTCAAGGTGTGCAAGTGCATGTATAATACCAAGAAACAAGATCATCAATCCTGAACACACTGTGAGGCAACGGGACTCCCAAATTTAAGAATCTATTTAGCCTTCGTTTTTTTTTGTTGAAAATGTAATCAATAGTGTTCTTTGCTACGATGCAAGAAAATTTGTTCAGCCGTTTGAAGATAGCAATACAAGATTGAGTATGGGTTAAAAACCAAATATAACACTGGTGAACAAAATTAAAATAATTTTTGTGACATGGTCAAAACAAGGATTATGTAAAACGTACCCAAAAAGCAGGTAATAGCATTCGTTTTTCCCACGGTTTTCTTGCAATAAGGCATTTTATTTGCTGCTTATACTGGTAAAATATAAGGATATGTTTGTAATAAACACTCGAATAAAGATTAATCTGAGAATGTTGTTGTCGATGTTTTACGGCGATATGGTGTTCCTGAAGTATCTCTTAAGAATGTCCAGCAATAATCAGCAAGCAAATTGACACTCCATTTGCCTTGATACCGTTTTTCCATAGCAGAAATGTCTTGGTGGAACCGTTCACTATGTTCATCACTTACCGCACCTAAATTTTCCGAAAAAAATCGAGATGAGAATCCAAAAAGTGAATTCTTAGAGACATGTTACATCCCATTACTTTATAAGCATTAATTAGTTCACTCACAATATCTTTATAATTATCCGCCTTCACATTGCTTAAAACACTTGCAGTAACTGATTTAAAAGCATTCCAAGCTCGTAATTCAGTTTCATTTAGAACACTGTCAAATACATCATTCTTCATGATTTTCCGTATTTGTGGACCCGCACATACGCCCTTTAATTTTTGCCTCACTAAGTCTCGGAAATGTTTGTTTTAAATGCAGAAACTTCCATTTCGATCCATAGTTTTCACAAAATTTTTCATCAGTCCCAACTTAATAAGCAAAGGTGGAAGCAACACGTTTTTGGAACCAACTAGTGGTTCATGAGCAATGTTTTTGAGGCCCGGACTTAATACCTGACGTAGTGGCCACTCCTTCTGTTCATAATGACGATCGCGCCACGACTGTCCCATTTTCAAAGAAAACAACAATATTTGGTATATCCCAGTTGCATTCCAAGAAGAAGGTCTATTACCTTTAAATCTGCACATATGACCCATCCATATTCATTATAACGGATATGCTCTAACAGAACTCGCATATTTTCATATGAATCCTTCATATGAACTGCGTGCGTTATAGGTACATAATTATGGATATTTATTACCGTTGTGTACCAATACCGCTTTTAAACTAAGCTTAGAGGAATCAATGAACAGGCGCCAACCATTTGGATCATGTTTCTGTCCTAACGCGTCAAACAAATTGTTGACATCGGAGCAATTATATCAACTACCTTTCTTGACGGAAACAGTGTATGATGTCTTGTTACCGTTTTTGGTAAAAAGTAATGTTAACAACACCGTGGACAAGATTCCATCCTTTTAATCTTGACGCTAAAATTTCTGACTTTGATTTTGACAGATTTAATTCTCGAACTAAGTCATTAAGTTCGCCCTGTGTGATGAAATGCGGCGTTGTTGAACATCCTGGCAGGTCAAACGAAGGATCGGAAATTTTTCCGTACCATCACTTCCTGAATCGGTGGATTCGACTTTTTCATCCCAAAACCATGATTCTGGTGGAACTGGGACAGAAAGTTCATCACTATGCTTATGCTAAGCTGATGGTAAATTGAAATACTTAACAGTATGTTTCGATTTTGGTCCAATACCTTTAAAAGTTATCTCTCCGCACACATAAAAACTGTTTGCACTATTTACACAATTTCTAGGTATTGTCCATAAAGCTAGTCTCGATCACAATAAACTAAAAACAACACACCGTTTTAATAAAAATTAACAGTATTCAGAACATCTCAGTACTCTTCAACACAGAAAACGTAACTGACTCAGCTGCTGTAAGGGCCGATTTCACCAACATTAATATTATGGACCAATGGGAAAATACCTTATCGAAATGCAATTTGACAGAAGCTGTCAAAGGTCTCTGAATATTGGTGATTTCTATTGAAATATTGAATAAAATTCTACTGTATTATAAACAAGACCACTTTTTGATTCCAACATGATGCTTTTGTACAGAACAAAACAGGACAACTTTCATGTATTTTGAATCCGTTATCCCCTTGAGCGAATGGGAATGCCGCAAATAATAGGTCGATTTTCTAGCTGTTAAATTTGGCAGCAGATTTGGACGTTTGTTAATGCATGGCACTCTCGAATTTACCAACTTCAATATACTGAAAGTTATCATTACATACCTGTTGAATAGTGTGGATTTGTCTGTTTTTTGCAAGTAAATAGAATATAAAATACATTCCATCCAATTCCTCATCTTCCTTTACGTCATAATCATTTATTAATTTATGGGTTAATGAATTTGTTCAAAGCAATAAAAACAGTATGTCCTCTCCATCCTAAAACACAGATAATATGTGTAAGACGTGTCAATCCCTACATCTCCCTGATGCATAATGCAATTACTATGGACATAGACAAAAAATGATGAAAAATGTTTCACAGATAATGGCTTTTAAGTACAAAAATCAAAAAAACTAGTAATGTTTATTGTTTGTCTATTTTTCTTTTTTGACTGGCGGGGATATCTATCTGACACTCGCAGGGTTGCCAAGTCTAACGACGATCACGTCCCGTGGTGGAGGGTGCGAAATGAATCTTTTACATTTGCTGGTTTTGAATTTTTTTCGTGAAAATTTACTAGGTATCATGATTATAAGCATCTTTGGTAGATTGTTCGATCCGGAATGGGAAAGATCTGCTATTTATGAAAATATTTTTGGTATCATCTAACCCTTGCAGTCAGTGCACAAACACTGTGACATATGATTTATAGCATAACCCGCTACCCTATCAATACAAATTTAACATACAGGTCGCATAGCCGTGGGGATGCAGTGGTCGGGGTGAATATCACGGCACCAACTGATGATTTGGGCATGTCTGGTAACAACGTATGAAGTGAAACTCGCTAACTTCACAAATTTGATGATTTTGTACAATTTCTTTGAAAATGATGAAAGATATGTCTGATTTGGCAGGGTAATGTCGCAGCCAAATGGCAGTCACTCTTTCTGACACAGTCCGGATCAAAAGATGACGTTACTCGTGAAATGTATTGATACTTCTAAATATAGGATCGTATCGAACATCCCTACTGTCAAGATGTATAACCCAAGGTACCGACGGAGCTATATTGCTGCGTCATGGAGATAATTTTAAATTTTCATTTGCATTTTTTCAAGTGTTGTGCTATGATTTTGGGAGAAATGTCACGAATAGTCTTATAAAGCATAGTAGAGTATATTTCAACAGTTGGCAGAACTTCACTGGGACCAGGAGGGTGAAACGGGATATTAATGCACAATCTGGCAACCCTGTCGCACCCTCACAGAATGGCCGCTGATAACCTCACAAGTCACCGTGTTGTCATTGAATAGCATGGAATTAAACCTTCAGAGTATATGTTTTGTGACTGGTACCAAGAGTTGACAGATCCCACACATGTTTCACTCCTTGAAATGAAATAATCAGCTTTATTCAAATAATGTCTAATATAAATATAACCTAGAATGTGTACTCGTGAAAAAAGAAAAATATGGCAAATTTGTATTTTTTTTTGCAGGTTTTAGGTTTGCTGGCAGCTTTAAGGCATATATTTGGGAATTTCTTAATCGCTCTGAGTATAGTGTGGATGTTTGTTCAGTTCCTGAACAACGAAAAATATTCAACTTTATGAATGTATGGATATGAAAAAACCTGAATGGTTTTGTGGGAATATCAATCTAAGGTGCCATAATGGTTCTGATGAACGGCAAGTAAATGAATGAATGTCTGGAAACGAGCAATATCTTTTGGTAGAGCCTGTCATCAAATATGTAGGTGCTTAATGGCTATCTGCAAGAGGTTTATAGGAAAAAACACCCAGTGTCACATATCAATTGAAGAAAATAATATAAACATGAATAAAAAATCAACAATAGTATTTAAAACATTTCCTAAAATTTTGACCGAATTATATGTAATTTCTTAATATTCAATAAGCTGGTGATGTTTCAATGACAGGTTGTCATCTCATACTTTGACAGTATTTTGTTTTCAACATTTCATAGCTATTGGTTGCTAAAATTTGTTGATTGGAACTTGAAGCTCATTCGCTGTATCTGACGGTCTGTTACCCTATAGGTGGAGAATAACGGACTGTTGTTGGTGAAGTTGGCCCTTGTCTACTAATAAACGCAATATGCTCTCTAAACATAAGCTCGCATACCATAAACAGGAATAGACAGGTCTTAACATTATATATGCGCGTCATCGCATAAACGCCGAGAATTGCAGCAATATGAGATGTTACGTATTGTAATTCATAAACGTAGATATTACCAATTCTCTGTGGGTGATAGAAAAAAATTTTTTTAGATTTGATTTAAGGGTCTCAAAATACATAAGATACACCCAAAAATTGTCATGTCACAATTCTTGTGTTTATCAGTGTAATTTGCACACACACACTGTGATATATAGACATATAGTCATTATAAACATTACAATGATTCACAGGAGGGTGCAATTCATATGGAAGAATTTGAAACAAAGCGGTGTTGCTGGTGCACAATATGTCAACCATGGCGCACCTCAAAAAATGACGGCGTATTGACAATTGACGTTGTAGACTTGCCTGATTCAATTTTTCCGCGGGTTGCTTCCTCGTTCGTGAAAAGTACCCTAATTTTTCAACATTTTCATTTTTATAACATTTGATTTTAATTCAATAAAATCCTTATTATCTTATTTGAGCCATATGCCTTTCGTTCAGAGTTGTGAAGTATAAAAATTTAAGTACACCGAGCTGTAATATGTTTGTAAATAGTATAAGAAAGACAAACTCCAAATCATAACTATTTCTTTAGGGTGATTCAAAATGATCCCAATCCATAGCCAGGCTGCTGGCAGACCTTGAGAAAGACCAGAGATGCAGTGGTTACTCATTCAAGGAATGTTACATTTGAAGATCATACCTGTCGGAATCTGCACATGATTTATTCTTTTTACCTGACTGTCTCAGAAGGTGGATTACGTTTTTCGTGCGGATGTATGCAGGATGATACGGAAAAACGTGACAATATTTCTAGGGCATAAATAGATCAAAAATGGCGCATTCAAAACAACTTATAGTACAATTCTCCTGGTAGTGCAATGACATCAGATGCATAGTTTTCACCAGAGCCGTTAGAATATTTGGCTTTTCATGAAAAAACATTTACTCAAATTGAAGCAAAGAGCGGAAGGTTTGACAACTGATTATAATAAATCTTGATACGTACTTGTACTATACAGACTATACTATACAGGGTGACTTTGAAGTTGAGTCATTAATTTTCAGATAATGATTGTAGAAGGAAGATAAACCAAAATATGTGTGTAAAAATAAAAAAAATATTTACCTTGTTTTATAAAGTATCCTCCCGACAAGTATTTCAGTGCGGACCTGTATTTGATCGTGAGGTCTTGGAGCACCGGCATGCCGTCCATATGTGAGGTCTTAAGTCAAATGATTCACGAACCCGTTGTACTACATTAACAAAGGCACGAGGGGTTGGTTGCACTCGATTGGGAAACCGATCCGCATAAACATGTGCCATTTTTTATTTCGTTTGAGCCACGCAACAGACACCACTATTCACTACCGACTGACACCGACTCACTGACTGTATACAACTGAATGAAATAATTGTAAAAACATCGTTCCAAATTCTTTCGCTTTTTTGTTTCCGATGCGATGAACCGATAAGCCGGATTATATCCGTTGTCGCCAAACACGAGCACATAATATTATTATTGAGACAGAGCGGTACTCACACTTCCAAAGGGCTATAACTTTGTTACTTTAATTTTACCAGAAAAATGGTAAAGGAAAAAACATTTCTTTTGATCAGATCTACTCACTGTTAAAATAAATGACTCAACTTCGAAGTAATAATATTACCTCACGAAATCAAGTAACCTCATTAAATTACACTCCAACGATGTACATTGCACATACGCGCCACGCCGTCTCTTCTACCGGCTTTTGTCACTCGGAACAAATATGCATTATTTACAACGGCGCAACCGTAGGTATGCGATCCATCTGCTCAAAAAATATTTTTCCAAGTTTACAGGCCAAATGTACGGCGAAATCTATGTGTGAAATATGTCTGAATAGGTGCGTAGAATTATAAAGTTTAGAAGTGCAATAATGTACTAACGTCAAAAAATTGCGATACCCTCTACAATCCCTCGCAAATTTTTCCACTAAATTTTTTCAAAAATGATCAGGATACTTCGAAACGACAAAAAAAAACAAATATAACAACCAAAAACCTATCTCATTTTTGAAAATTTGATAAGACGAAACTTTCATATAAACATGTGTCCTGTGATGCACCCTTACCGAAATACAGGGTGTTGAATATATAATTTTGAAATTGGAACAAATTATATCCAGCAGTATTACATGAATCGGCTTTTCTGAGGAATTTTTGCAAAACTGCTCCTTTCGGAGAAAAATTGGTTTCAATATTTGAGTCAGAATCCGTATAAAAATGTTTAACCTGTTCTGCTTTGGAAATGCACTCAAGTTTGACTTCAAAAATTTCATGTAGTATTATGAGAGTAATCATAACTCTCCATAGCGTTATTTGAAAAAAGTTCATGTTTTGAATTCAGTCACATCATTGGCTTAGAAATAGCGGATTTTAAACGCAAATGCTATAGGCGACCCTACCATGTAAAAAATTTCCCCGAAGGTATCCAAATCTAGATCAATCTAAATTAAGCTTTAGTGGGTCAGATCACCTAAGCCAAATCTCCATATCGGTATGCGCCCATAGGGACCTACGGCCTCAAAATTTAAAAAAATACCGGCAATACATGACCGTGATTTTTAATAGATTTGTGGAGCACCTAGATTCGAGGAAAGATTTTTTTAAATCTTTTTTTTTTAATTTTTGGTTTCACAATTTCACAAACTCAAAAATGTACTATATCAGTGTTTTCTTGCATTCTTTCCAGAACCACTAACAAAATCATGAACTTTTGCCCGGAAAAGCCAGAAAGCAAAAAAACGGTATTTTCTCCGGTTTTCTCCAGTTTTTGACATTTGAAGCTTAGGTTATCATAAGTTCCCTAACTTGTAAATTCGCCAAACACATGTATTTTTGTCCATTCTTTCAGATTCTATGGCCACAATGATTTATGTATTTGTCAAAAAATGAGGAAAATCAGTGAAAATGCGCAATTTTTCGGAAGGCAAATCAGAATTTTGAGTATGGAATCTGAAAGAATGGACAATAATACATGTGCTTACTGGATTTTCAAGTTAACCAACTTATGGTGTCCTACATTTAAAATGTCAAAAGTTTCCGATTTTTTACGATTTTCCGGGAAAAAAATCCTATTTTGCTAGTGGATCTGAAAAGAACGCAAGAAAACACTGATAGACAGTGTATTTTTAAGTTTGCCAAATTTTCATTACCTTAACAAAAATTCGAAAAAACATTTCAAAAAATTTTTTTTCGGACCTATACGTTCCTCAATTTTATAAAAACTGTCGGTTGGGAACGATATAACAATGTAGCATCAGTAAATTTTACATTTTTTTCTTAATAAATATTTTCAAAAAAACAAGTTTTTGAGGTATTGGGCCCCTAGGGGTGACCTACCGATCTGAAAATTCGGCTAGGTGGTCTGTCCCAATGTACTTCACTTCGGAGTGATTCAGGTTTGGATACCTTTGGGGCAATTCAGCCTTTCAACTTTAATGGGGTTTTTTGTTTTTTGGTCAAATATACTATTGTTGTAAACAACGATTACGTTTAAAACGATTAGTGTAACTTCTAATATGTTTCATTAGACATGTGGATGTAGCAGATGTTATCTTCTATGCTGTCTGATTTATTTTTCATTATCTGTTAATAGATTGAATTTCTCCTTATCTTACGAAACGTATGTACATTTTCAAGTATATTTATAAAAACCTGTTGTATCCAACCGCGACTTGTACAGTTTAAGAAATCGATTTTCTTTATCGCTAACGCACAGCCGTGCTACTTTTCAGAGACAATTTTACGCTAAACTGAACATTTCAAAAAATGTATATACCCTGACAAGAATTGAACAGGGTACTTAAATCTGGGTATCTCGGTTATGTTATTTGATTCATGATACATGCGTTTTTACGTAATAAGTATGAATTTATGATCCAGGTACAACTGCTACAGTTATGATGAAATTCCTCAGAGGATAGGCAGGATTGAAAATATGAGCTCATACACCTTTTTTGAAACATTTTCTTCTTCTCAAGCAGTTATTTTTTCAGAATTTGGTATTGTTGATTTCAGAGCAACATTGCCATATCTATAAATATTAAACCATAAGTATGCTAATATTTCGGCTAGAAGAACAACCAGAAAATATGCATAGTTTGTAGGAGGATAAACGGATCTCGTTATCTTGTGTTCTGTTCGCGTCTAGGTCATACGTTTTTACGATTAATTTATTTATGCCGAATGATAATTGCGGCAATGGCTATGCACTCTAAATACCGTACTTTCCGGTTATAATTGAGCATTTCCCAGAAAGCGCAATTCATTTTCTCAATGATTGCTGGCAATTGATTGACCAATCATTGTGTGTAAACCATCGACAAGTTGAAAATAGCGGATCGGAGGAAAAAAGTATTCCCAATAGATTTTTTATTTTTGACACGACAATTGGCAAATTTCGAAAATGCAATCCTTGCCCCCTCTATAACTTGAGAAGTACCACTCTGATGTTGATGAAGTCTCGACGCAAGGTTACTGTTATGTCAAAAACGTAACGGCTTTGTAGGTTTTGAAAATTAACCCAGCAGCGGAGCTAAAGGCAAGAAACGAAAAAATAAAAATCGCCAAAACTTCGTTTTTGCATCAGAGATTCTTGTCGTTTTAATAAAGTTTTTTTCGGGGTATAAAGTTGGTGTGGGGGTTATAGGGTGTGCGGGGTTGTAAGTGTTGCAAGTTTGGTATTAATGAAAGACATTCTATTAAACTACGCTTCTATTAGAGATAATAATCATACATATTATTGCTTTTTAGGAGAGCAAAAATAACGGTGGGTTTTTTAATCCCCTATGGAATGATATGCAAATCTTGTAATCCTCCATGCTTGTCTGGTCGCTAAAAGAAACTACATACGCTTCAAATACTGTTTACTCTTTTTCAAGTATGTGCATATCTTAATTTTTGAACTACGCTGTGTTGGAACTTGAGCGACTATATGTTCAATTAAAACGATGAGAAGTTCAAATCACGCCAATACTAAGTTCACCGCCACACGTCTCGTGTTTCGATCTCCGCGCGACCGCCCGATGACACCAGTAAGTACCTTACTTACCAGACCTTCGCGTGCGGCGTATATTTTTTATCATGGGTTCGCGGAGGTTCCAGCTACGACGCTTCTACAGGGTGCGGCAGAGAGGACGGACGTTTTTGGGATGGGTAGTACTCTCCGCCTCCGTCTACGAGAGAGGTGGGGAGGGTGCCGTTTGACTCGTGAGATCCTAGCATTATTTTACCAGTTGTCGTTATGGAGCCTTGGACGGTGGAGCATCGCGTTTTCGCCTATGAGTGACGAAGCCCACTTTCACCTAATCAGCATGGTTAACCAGCAGAATTGTCGTTATTGGGCTAACGAAAATCCGCAACACTTATACGAAAGACGGCTGCACAGCCCAAAAGTAAGGGTTTGGTGAGCTGTATCGCAAACTTGCATCATTGACCCTTACTTCTTCGAAGACGGTAATGGTCGTGATGTTACCGTGAACTCAGAGCGCTACGTCGACATGATCACCAACTTCTTTCTCCCTGAATTACGACGGCGACGTGTTCCTATCCGACGTGTGTGGTTCCAGCAGGATTAGGCGACCGCCCACACAGCCCGAGCATCCATGGACGTTATTCGCCCTCTCTTCCCTGGTCGCCTTATTTCCAGGTTTGGCGATGTTCATTGGCCTCCTCGGTCCCCAGATTTATCCATATGCGATTTTTTCTTATGGGGACACCTCAAGGCTAGAGTACACGCGAACAAGCCCCGAACTCTGGACGAATTGAAGGGCGAAATTCGCGTGGAAGTCGCCCAAGTTGAGAGAGCGATGTTGGAGAGAGTCTACGCGAACTTCCAAGAACGCCTCCAGCACTGCATCAACGATTTCGGCCACCACATGCCTGATGTGATTTTCCACACTTGACTGTCTCGAATGCTATTTCCGCGTGAACCTGATTCCATCAATAAATTTGTTTTCGAGTAAAAATTAACTATTTTATGATTTTTTTAAAACCGTCCATTCTCTCTGCCGCACCCTGTATAAGGGACATTGCTTTGGCATTTCGTACTATAAGTAAAGATAACGTATTAACAGACCTTTCCCTAGATTTCCAGGACAAACTGTTGTATATGTTGTATGTACGGCTATTACCGAGACGTTCTATTATTGGTAAAGGTGGGATCAAACCAATATTACAGACTCAGATTTCGATTGTTCACGAGGTTACTGCATGCTAAGGACGAGAAATCTCGAATTCCATCCAGTCGCATGAAACAGAACGTGCCTAAGCTTAGCTTACTGATGTTTACTCGAGTCTATGACAATTTTCGGGCATAGTGTATGAAACATTTTTCAAAAAAGTGTGATTTTTTAAAATGTTCCAGACAACGTTTTTCGGTGTTTTTTCAACTACTCGGGGTACGCCTTTCGCATATTTATATCGCATATCAGACGTTTTTCGTGTTGCTTCATTTAGAATAGATTTATATCAAAGCGTGCGAAGTACTGAGGCAGACTTTTGATTAATCTGATTTGAATATTTTATTTGTGAATTATTCGCTTGTTTGTTAAAGCGAAAACGATGGAGATTTTTTAGCATATTCTCCTATATACACTACCGCTCAAAAGTTTTGGAACAGCAGATTTTTTGAGGAAAATCAAACAAAATCTAACAATAGAGTGTGTTTAATCAAAAAAATAAGAAATTAACTATATTCCACTAAAACTCAGTTAGTTGGTAACTTATTTCTATAAAAATTTACTTTAAATTCGTGATTCATCGAAATGTCCACCACGAGCCCGAATAACTGCATGACAGACACGACTCATCCGACGTATCAAATTTTCAAGAATAGTTGGTGATAAGGATACCCACGTTTCCTACACTAGTAGGCTCTTGTTGCTTCACCTGTCTGTCCAATTCATCCCACTAATACTCGGTAGGAGACCAATCTGGGGACTGGGAAGGCCACGACGTGATTTTCATTGCACCAAGTTCTTGCTGCTGGTCCAAATAATTGCGGCATAGTCGAGATTAATGCTCAAGGTCATTGTCTTGCTGAAATTCGAAATTGTTCTCAACAATCCTTTGTCCTGAGGGAACAGCGTGGTTTTCCAATATTTCCAAATTCTGCTCTTTTCTCATTATACCCTCAATACGAACCAAATCTCCTGTTCGATTTCCAGCTAAACAGCCCCAAACCATTACACTCCCACTTTCATGTTTAACAGTGGGCTGCAAACATTGAGGAGCCATGCGTTTATGGGATTAGCGGCGTACAAACTGTTGTCGTCGAGATCCGAACATTTCGAATTTGGATTCATCCGACCAAAGGACTCGATTCCAACCGTCAGAGGTCCAACTTGTGTTTTTGAGGCCATGCTAACCAGTTGAGTTTATGTATAGGTCGCAGGAGTGGTTTGCATGCTGCTACACATCCTCTAAGGTTAGCCCTTTGTAAGCGGCGTTTTACCGTGGACACGGACACAGGGTTTTCCCTCGTTCTGTTCAAGCTGTGTGTGAGTTCAGGCCAAGTTAAATGTCCATTTTGCTTACGAGGGATGTCTTTTAAGTTTTGCATAAAGAAACATAGTAGGCCGCGCGGATCGAACGTCAGTACTGAATCTTAACCTCACTCTTTAGTAAACTTAAATTCAAAGTTTCACAGCAATACGTGCAGTGTTCTCACTACAGTGAATTTTTGTCACCAAGTTAGAAAAATGGAACTCAACCGAGAAAATTTTATATATATATAAAACCTGGAATTATTGGACCATCCTCCATATAGTCCCGATCTAAGTCCTAACGATTTCTTTACTTTCCCGAAAATTAAAAACTGACTGCGTGGTCAAAGGTTCCAGTCACCAGAAGAAGCAGTTGACGCATTCAAAAATGCCGTTTTGGATCTGCCAGCAAACGAGTGGAATAAGTGCTTGGAAAATTGGTTCGAGCGCATGCAGATGTGTATTAATCTTCGTGGAGAATACTTCGAAAGACAATAAAGTCATTTAATGCAAAACTTAAAAGACATCCCTCGTATTTGTTATTACTATAAACCTATCCTCAGGAACAGTTGTAACTCTGCGTCTTTCAGAGCGTGTGGACGATCTACGACACTGCCTGTTTCTCTCTTTTTCTTCAAAATTTGAGACACAGTGTTCCGTCCTAAATGCGGCTTTGCAGCAATCGCTCGAATTGACAATCCCTCATCACGTAAGGTACATACTGCACCCCGTTTTTCAAGAGAAACGTTACTCGTCTTTACCATTTTCCATTATCTTGAAAAAATCTGACCCTAGCACGTCGACTAGTAGTTTATACTAAACTACGTACAATTTTTACTTTGTTTCATTGATACGCAGAATGTTTATGTATCACAGTACGCGGAACATAGTGCATAGTAAAGTTATGACTTAAGTATACAAGAAAAGTGAACTATTTAATTTATGATAATTATAACATCAATGGTCAGGTTATAGACAGATGCACCTCTTATAGAGACCTTGGAGTCATTTTTGATACCAAGCTAACGTTTACTGAGCATATACTCAATATCTCGTCGGTTGCCACTCGACTACTTGGTTTCTGTATCAGAAACTGGAAGGGTTTCTCCAATGTTGATACATTAATGACTTTATTGTTTACTTTTGTCAGGAGCAAGTTGGAGTATGCGACTCTGATCTGGTCTCCTATATACCAAAATTCTGTCGTGATCCTTGAGGCCATTCAACGTAAAGCTTTAAAGTATTTTCACCTTAAATACACAGGTTATTATCCAGAAAGAGGTTGTGACCATAGTGCCCTATTAGAGTCTTTCAATTTGGATTCACTGTCAACAAGACGAAACATATTTGCTTTGTCGTTTTTGTATGGCCTCATTCACAATAAAATTGACTGTCAAAATTTACTTGAAAAAATATGTTTCCGCGTTCCAAGGCTAGGGAGTCGACAACAAATGACATTCTATTGTCAAGCTGGCCGTACAAATGTTATGACAAAATCGCCAATTAATCTCATGTGCTGCGTCATGAACAGTGTTACTGAATCGTGTGATATTTACAGTGACAGTTGTGCATCGATTATTAACTGTTATAGATCATCCAATCTTATTTAGAATGTGTGATACTATAGATTTAAGTCCGTTTCCTGTAATTGGGTTTCACCTGTTGGAAATAAATAAATAAATAAATAGTACAAAAAAAAGTAAGCAGCTGATTTATGACTGCAATGAACTAATAAAAATATCGGCGTCTCTAAAGATGTTTACATTTATTCTCTTTTAAGTGGTGTTTCACTGAATCTTATACATCTTAAGCTCGAGTAGTCGTATTATAGATGGTAATAATCAATCAGTGTCATATAAGCCTCTTAAAAAAAGTTACTGTCCCAAAATATTTGAGCGGTAGTGTACGTAATTCAAATCTCTCTTAACAATCAAAACTTCTCAGAATTTAACTATAGAGATATTAATTCAATTCATTCTAATCATATTGAACTATTTACATAAACACACTTTATCGACCGAAGTTTTCACAGATGAGGCTATCATAGTTGACCTAGTTTAGGTACATTCAGGCACGCAAAATTGAATTCAACATAGACATGCATGATAACTTGATAACAAACTTTTGCATAGTTTGTATTTGTATGGTGTATACCGCACATAGAAATCTTGAAAAATAAGACCACATACATAAGCTGGAGTGGTTTTGAAGGGCAAAAAGCCTCTTGTCCTTACTGCTTCTCGTACATCTTACGAAACAACTTGCAACACCTTAAGACAAATACGTTATACTTTCATACTTGAACTTCTTATACAGATTCAGGAGATAGTGCAGTTTTTTAATTTTTAAATCGTTTAATTCATAAGCTCCATTGATGTCATCTAATCTAAAAGGGGAAATATTTACTAGAAAAGGTTCGGATATATTTAATTCTCATTTGCGTCAGAGAAAATCAATCCAGTGTTATATTTAGAAGTCGAATTATGTTTGCTAGATAATTTCCAGTGGAAACGTTATCACATTATTTCATGAAGAAAAACTATTGATCTGATATGTTTGGGTTAGAGTTCAGTTTTCTAATGGTACTGATCGGCTGTAGGGCTTATAAGCTAGGTGATGGAGAGGTCCATAAATCATGAGTTTCTGGAGTACCTCGAACCTTACGCCTGGATTAGCGATAGGCAGTATCGTTTCCGGCATCAGCGATCCACAGGGGTCTTTATAGCTTTCATCACTCAAGTGAGGAGTAAGCTCATCCAGTCTTATGGTGAGGCCCATGTCGTTGCTCTTGATTTCACGAAAGTGTTCGATCAGTTGGGACATGTTATGCAAACATGGAGGTTTGGCCTCCCAGAGAAGCTTTGCGGATGGTTGGCTGACTTCCAGTCAACCAGGGACTGGTTTTGGCTTCGACACTGTACCTCTTACGTATCAACGACCTCCTTTCCTGTACGATCAATCCAATGTGGAGCTTTGCTGACGATATCACTCTATATGTAGGAACTCAGAGCGACAAGCCGATCTCCGCGAGTGTGCTGGAAAAAAAGGCTTCCTTTTTTCCTCAGAGCTCTCCTCCATGATGCCTCCGCGTGATGTGCCTGCCAGACAGACCCCCCTGTCCTCCGCCTGCCATCCTAGAGATGTCGTAAATCCAGAACTGGCCGCTCCTTTTCTCTAGAGCAGTGGTTCCTAACCTTTTCAATGTCACTACCCCTGTGAACAAGTATGGGAATTGAGTTTACCCCTAGCCAATTTAAAATAATTAAAACCACACAAATTCGAACGCCCGCCGCTAGTCATGCTTCACCCCTCCCACACCGCAGCTCACCCGCCGCCGTCGCCGTCAGCCGCGCGCATGAGAGCGCCGTGCTACCGTTTACCGTACTATTATTTTGTTTATTGCTATTTTAATACTATTTCGTGCCATCCCGTGTTACCCCCTTAGAATCTCCGTTTTACCCCTGCGGGGGTAATTACCCCCAGGTTAGGAACCACTGCTCTAGAGTGTCGATATCGTGAAGGAGGACTATAGGAGGTTTTTTCCAGTTCTTCTAACCTTAGGCAGTTCAAAAATCGGGTTAGCAAAGTTTTTTTGGGATCCTGATATAAGCCGCGGTGGCCTGGCATTTAAGCTTCTGCCTGCGCGGCTGCTTCGATGTAAAAAAAATCGTCGAACTCCTCCCATGGCACCCGAAAAACAAATTCCCTAGTTTTGAATGTTATACTCATCGCCGCCTGTAGGTGGTAGATGGATTTCCGTTGACCAAGGAATCTGTCGGTGGTGTCAGTCAGAATCCAAACGTATACAGGTTAGGAATGTTTAAAACTGGACATTATTGCCTTGTTAAGTACGACAAAAACGGTATGGGCATGATAATACAGGGGGCATATATACGAGGGTGGTCCCAGAAGTACCCGACCCATCGAACAAAACAAACATTTTGTAAAAAAGTATTTATTTTTCAACGTAATTTACTTTGAGCTGTATACACTTTTCCCAGCCATGTTCAATAAGTTCGATACCCTTTTTATAAGAAGAACTATCTTGCTCCTCAAAATAGCCAATAACTGCCGACATCACTTCTTCATAGTTGGAAAATATTTGACCACTGAGCCATTTTTTCAAGTTTGGAAACAGAAAATAATCCGAGGGGGCTAAATCTGGTGAATAGCGTGCATGAGGTAGTAATTCAAACTTTAATTCGTTAATTTTGGCCATTGCAATAACGGAGTTTTGAGCTGGTGCAATGTCTTGATGAAACAACACTTTCTTCTTAACCAAATGCGGCCGTTTTTGCTTGATTTCGTCGCTCAAACGTTGCAGTAAGTTCGCATAATACTCGCCGTTGATAGTTTTACCTTTTTCAAGATAGTCAATGAAAATTATCCCACGCGCATCCCAAAAAAACCGACGCCATAACCTTGCCTGCAGGTGAAACGGTCTTCGCCTTCTTTGGAGCGGGTTGTCCCTTTTGGGGCCATTGTTTTGATTGTTCTTTTGTCTCGGGTGTGGAGTGATGGACCCATGTTTCATCCATGGTTATGAAACGATGCAAAAATTCTGCTTTGTTGCAGTGAAACTTCGCTAAAAACTCAATTGAAACATCTTCACGACACTGTTTTTTGCTCGATTGTGAGCAATCGCGGCACCCATCTTGCACACAGCGATGAACCGCACTTTTTAAAATGCCTACTATGTCTGCTAGCTCGCGCACTTTCAGTCGACGATCATTCACTACCGCTTTGTGAATTTTCTTCACCATTTCTGGAGTCGTCACCTCACTTGGTCGACCACTGCGATGCTCGTCTTGGCAGCTCATACGGCCTCGTTTAAACTCCGCTACCCAATATTTTACTGCTGTAAACAAAGGAGCAGACTCACCCTGAGTAGAATCCAGTTCAGCTTTTATATTGGTTGGGCTGAGGCCTTTGAAATAAAAGTATTGTACCACATAACGATGACCAATTTTCTCCATTTTCAGAAATTCACTGAAAACGTTCAGTACTGATGGCTGACAAACAAATACTAAACAACGTGGCATCTTCATACTTGACACATATGCTTTATAGATTGCATACTTTCTAATACAATATTTTTCAAACAACCATCGCCATCTCTAGGTCAGGCCGGTTACTTCTGGGACCACCCTCGTTTAATAAAATTAGACATGTAGTAAATTCTCCACTGTGAAGCTTGTTGCCATTTTTGCGCTTGCTTGTTGTCCAAAAGAAATGTTCTGTTATAAAATTATCCTATGCATGTCCCGCTCCCCAAAAACCTCGACCCATTTTTTATAGTAGCTTGGTTAAGAAAAAATTAAAGTATCAGGCCTGACAACTAATTAGGCTTGAGTACTGATGTACTTTGTGAATTCATATGTTAGTGAGATGCTCAAAAAATATTTTTCGTTGTTACAGATAGTGCAAACAGGCTCAAAACGTTGCTCAGTTTTGCTGTTGGTGGGCTCTTAGGTGATGTGTTCCTTCATTCTCTTCCAGAAATATGGGCCAATGATGTCTCCAGGAAAGGTAATTATTACTCTGTACAAAAATATAAGCCCTAGAATATCCCTTTTCCGAGATACAGGTTATTTAAATCGAGTAAAAAATATTTCCAAAGCGAACAAAATTTTCTGCTTGAAATTTTACAAAACTAACTAAATTAAGGGTCTAGAAAGTAAGATACTTTTAAACTCTAATGAAAAATAACTTTCACGTCACTGTTTTTTTTTCGAACGATTTTAAATTTTTTATTGAGATAATTGCACACGATAAAATTCAAAATGTGCTTATACGAGATAAATGCTCTATATTTATCGCAGACTGAAATTACATTAACCTCTTTTGTATTTTGCAGGTGGCACGACATCAGCCAGTGGCCTGTTGATACTGACTGGTCTAATACTTTTTGTGATTGCTGAGAAATGCTTTACTGTGATAGAAAATATTAGTGAAAAGGAAAATCAGGTAGAAGATATATCAGAGAATAATAATATCAAAGGGTTGCCTTCAAAAGGAAAAACAGCTGGCGCTGTAAGTATTTCATATACGGCAATCATATTATGTGCTTATTACTATAGTACAGCATAACTGGGTTTTTATTGTATTACATTGGGTAAGAAAAAAGTGTTTGTTATCTTGGCTCAGAATATACAAACCTCTTGTCGATATTGCGATTTATGAATGTTATCAGATAATTTTTGTACTGCATCATAGATAAAACATAAGATTTCATCTACAAGAGGTTGTAGGTCGAAACCTCCTTAACAAAACTAAAAAAAAGCTTCTGACCTAATAAAATGCAATACTACCCTGCCCATAAACATACATAAGATAAATATACTGGGCAGCAGAAGATTTTATAAGTAATAACTTCAAAGAATATTTTTTCTGTGCGGCTGTCTTTCGCTTAAGTGCAACTTCGTAGACATTTGGAGTAGACTGTGATAGAATAAATTAGATTGAATACTTGCATGAGATCGCCAAGGTATGTGCAGTTTAGTTTACTTGTGGTGGTAGACAATTGTTATGGTAGTAGTATGAAGTTTGCAATTGTTCTTTGAACGACCGTATTCCTGACATCTATAATGACATAATCATAGCTTCCTGATACAACTTCCTTTATCACGATGTCATTGTTTCATTCCGTCCATCAGAATAATATTTCATATTATATATAACCTTTCAAGTCTGACTTTTACATCACACGAATTTTGAAAGTAAATATAAAACACCTATTTTTACTAGAAACCTTTGTTTCACTAGTTTCATTTTACTGTTGTATATGATCGACTGATTAATTCAGAACGCATATAATTGTACAGCATATGTGAATCACAATGAACAATAGCTGTGAGTTAATGATATGCTACGAGCATGGGGTTTTCACGATGTTCCGCGAAACAAAGATAATATGTATCGGCTGATACAGCATTATATGGATTAAATGAACAGTGTGGTGTAGTTGATACAAAATTTGTTTTTACGTCAGAATAAAATATTGTTTCTGATGAACAAAGAAAATAGATCCAAATGAGGAGTGCTGGTAATAAAAATACTAGAGGAGCTCAGGTCACTTGGAGTTTTAATAATTTCTCCTCATAATCAACCATATAATACGAGTACATAACTAATTTCGCTTTGATTCACAACATCACAACCTAACCTGTCACTTGACAAGATTGAAATCACTCACTAATGACAACTGAGAATGTCAGCAGTCCAGCAAATGTCATATGTCATAGGTAAGATATAGATTCCTTACGCAAAAAAGTTCAAATGGATATTCCGTAAAATGCAGCCTCCTGCGCCTGTTTGTTAAGTCATATTGCAAAACTTTCATAGTACCCTTTGTAATTCATATTTTGAGAAAAGCTGGAAATTGCAGCAAAGCTGCTCAAAGTTCAAGGTGCGAGGCTAGGAAAAGCGCGAGTCTTCGCATCCAATACTGTGAACTTAAATTCCTTGGAATAGTATTGAATATATATGTATTTCAAAAAACTATTCTAAAAATGGTTTTCAAAAAATAGAAACGTTATCCCACTAACGAATTATACGCAGATGTATAAATGTATCAAATAATTTCTTACACAGTAACACTACCATACATTTGTAAACACCGACCAAAAAATTAAGCATAACCAATATACAAGTTACAAAGTACAAAGTACAGTAGTTTCTCAGCCACATAAATCTATAATGAATATCTCTATTTAGCTCCAAAATTTCCTGAAATTATACCTAAAGACTTAAAGATTCACATTTCGGAAATTCGAAAGTGGGTACATTCTATATCTAGGACTGAAATTCATAAATACGAGCATCGAGTTAAAACATACTGTGATTGCTTGCCCTTTCTTGTAATTTGTATTCTACAGTTACAGCTTTAAATTATTGGTCCATGCATAGGCAATGCCTCCTGCTGGGCATGTTTTTATTTTATATTTATTTACTCGTGTTGTTTTCTTTGTATATTGAATGAATAATAATAATTATTGTTATTACTAAAAACAAGTGGGTACAACGCTGTATAGCATTCTTGATATATTTCAGACAAATTAAATGCTTTGAGGCTCTTTAAAAATTCCAGATAGCATAATTGAAAAATATACAGCATGTTTTGATACTTCCATTTTATTAGCTCATGGTCATTAGTTAGTATTTAATGTTACGTATATAGCATAATAATGATAATAAACACATATTTTAAGTCCATTCTAGTGTATGTAATAAAACAATTTCGGATATGGAATTCAACGGACGGAATGATAAACAATAGAAATATTAAAATGAATTTAATTAACCACATAGAGGAAGCTAGTGATAAAACAATACAGAATACATTCCAGTATGTTTTGCAATATTGACATAGAGAGATGACATCAGTACATGAATTAGACATTCGCTATTGTGTTCGGCGATTAATTTTATTCAACGCTGCCAGATCTCATAATATTATCTGGAAGTGTATAAACTATCCAACTATTTTTTGCCTTTAAGTATTTTTCGGAATGAGATACATAAAAGTACTTACATATATCGCACAAAAACGCCTACTGGCGAGGAAGTATTGTAATCGCGAAAAATTTCGAAAATGAGATATGTTTTGTGGATGTTATATGACATTTTAATCACGAAAAACCATGTCACTCATTTCTGTCTAATTATTGGCCCATCTATATCTGGGAAAGTACCTGTCGGATTTTGATGAAATTTTCACAGATGGTTACTGCCATGCCAAGGACGAAAAAGCTTAGTAGTTTTTTAAAAATCGGCGCAGAAAAAGGCCAAAAACGAAAGAAATAAAAATTGCTCAAATTCCATATTTTGACGCTTAATTCTGATCATGTTTGAAAAATTTTTTAGGGCTGTAATTTTGTGGGGTGGGGGGTTCTACGTACCCATTAGACATATTTCACACATCATAGATTTCCCCGTATATTTGCTCTTGAAACAGAATGATAGAGAACTGTTTTCGATACGCGTTACTGCCTCTGCTATCTGGGATCACCGGCGAGCGTGACGGTGGTAGTAAGTGTTCTGGCCTTACTGGCGCGCTTACGCGTTGTGCGATAAGGTATCGTTGACAAATAGACTATCAGTAGGACAAGAGGAAGAATGCCTATGGACGAATTGTTTGGCTCTGTTTGACTGACTTGATCCGTTTAGTTTCCATGTTACGGATATAACTTTTTTCTCAGAGAGTCGAACAATACTTGAACTACTATGAACCGATGACGGATTTGCGCGGGAAATGCACAGTCAACCCACTTGACGACATTTTTGGTATTCAACTACTTTAGTAAATATTAATTATACAATTATCATATAATTGTTTCTTATTTATGCAGGATTGACTATTATTAAATAGTCGATTAGTATATTTTATTTAAGGCGCACTAGATTTCCCAGCACTTTTTATGTTCCAAATGAGTATTTTCAACTGCATCAGTGCTTATAAGAGCTAATTTTACCATAAAGCTGCCGCTGGCAGTTAAACTTTATAAATTTGCTAACGTTGCGGCGAGTGATGCATCCACATATTTGAAGACCGCACTTGTCTGCAGATCAGAAGCAGTTACTTGATCTCTTGTAACACACGTTTCCTGATAATACATACTGTTATTTAAATAAACTAGATAAAATATTGCCAACAAATTCAAAGGAAATAAAACATTTCAAGTCAGACAAAACGAAAAGCACGTTGAAAGATCAGCTGATCTTTACGACAAACACGTGATTTGCAGACTCCCTTTCACTGGTTGAATCAGGACCGGCAACTGCAGAAAGTTGAAACTTCGTCAAGTTTAGCGATAACCTTGCTGAATTTCTGTTTATAAACAGTTTTGCGTAAGCGTATGGTTCAAGTTCTGCGTCACGGCAGGGATGCCGAACGTCAGATTTTTTAAAATTAAGGGGGCGGAGGGGAGGTGAGCTCGGCTACATCAATGCTAATGCCATTCTGATAACTGAAGAGGCCGAACCTGGTCCCTAAGCCGGCTGCCTCACTTAATTAACGTCTGTGTCCGGCCCTGTTTGAATGTTAACAAATGCATGCCACACAGTAGAATATATTTGATCTCTATCTCCACATTTCAGATGGCAGGCTATCTGAACCTAGTCGCCAACACGATGGACAACTTCACTCATGGCCTCTCGCTGGGCGGGGCCTTTCTGGTGTCCCTTCGCTTGGGGCTGTTCACCACGTTCGCCATCCTGGTGCACGAGATCCCGCACGAGGTGGGCGACTTCGCTATCTTGCTACGAAGCGGGTTCACCAGGTGGCGCGCCGCCGTCTTCCAGATACTGACGGCAGGTGGCGGGCTGATCGGCGCGTTGTCTGCGGTGCAGTTCAGCGGAGCCTCCACGTCTCTAGGTGAGTTTCAATATAATACTTTTTTCAAAACCAACTTAAGAAATCGCAATCATCTACCGCTTGAAATCTAAAAGTTTCTCCCGAAAGATAAACATGATACTCAAAAAGTAAAAAAGTCGTAAATGGTATATTTTGTGTCGTTTGATGAAACGACAGAATCCCATTTATGGAAAATCATTAGAGTACCAAGAATTAAAGATTAATTTAACGTTCATGTTCACCCTGACGATATACATGATGTCCTCAGTTGAGACTTTTACAGAGCATATAGATCAGACAGTAATAAGCATGTTTTTCTAGTAACACTTATACCAAAGCGTTAAGATAAGAGATATTAAGTTCAGAAAAGTGATTAATGAGCCAGGTCAACCCTGCAATGAGCCAGGTCAACCCTGGCTCCCTCCCCTCCCTCGATCAAAACGTATGTTGTACTAAGACTATGTGAGTTAGTATCCAAATCAGACTTCGCGTGGTATCTAGGTTAACCTAGTTTATAAACAAGTCGCATTGGAAAAACTGAAGTTGGCACATCTCTAGAGCAACAACGTAGTTATAAATTTGATGTGGGTATCTTCAAGATCCTATTGATACTGCGCAGGTGTTCTCAGAACGTCACCGTCGTCCTTGATGTTTCTTTCAATCAGAGCAGCATAGGTTCATTTATACCATGCAAAAGCCGTTTTTGCGTGAACACAGTAGAAGTCGTAGACAATGTTGGAAATTTAGAAGAAAGTAAACAAGCTCGTGTTTTTAGATCGTGCAGCGACAACTTTAAGCAGTATCTACAAACAAAACATGTGACAACGTAGTAATTAAATTTCCTTACAAAATGGATAGTGACTATTTCTCTTCAATTTCTTTTTTTACGTTTTCGGTGCTGTTTTACCAAAAATTATTGCAAACGCTTTTGACTCTGAAAAGGAAACTCCCAACTTTCAGGACGTCCTGTATACACGTAAAAAGACTATATCAGTGCTTTTCAAAAAGGTCCCTCCAATTTTTGTTGAACGATCAAGTTAGCAACCTGAAATTTCGAGTAATTCAATTTCAAGATAGCGGTTTTCTGTCATCTTGGAACATTTTTTAAATGGAATGTGCATCAGTCTGACCTCGGACTCATTTTTACTCATCATGTTTTGGCTACTCGTTTTTGCTCATTTTTTCCTGTAATACTCATTATTCTCATTATTTTGGGAGGTTCTGCAATGTAGTGAGCCCTACCCTAGACGCTCAGATCCATAGAGCGTTCCAATAAATAGTAGAACACCATATTTGGTGTATCATAATATGAACGACAGTTTTTAAAAGTGCTGTTCCAATGTTCACTTGCCAGCAACACTACGATGGAGCAGTTTCATTCATATTGATTACATAACTGTAGAGAAGCATCAAATTTTTCCACCGTGTGATACTGCAGTTTATCAGTACATTATAACCCTAGAGTATAAATTTATTATATTTCAAAAAGGTGGACTTGTGGGCTATCTAGGTTGACATTAAATCGCTTATGACTAAACAACTAAACATCAAAACGCTAATCAAACTTCTTTTGGAAGTATCTTTCTGATGTGCAATAAAATATAGGACATTCCGTTTAAAACAAATTACAGATTTTGAGGGTTTTTGATTTAGCATACGTTTGGATAATTTTATCTCCGAAAATATACAGGGTGTTCAAAAAGTATGAATAGGTCAAAGTATCTCGAAAAATACGTTTCCTAGAGAAAAATGTTGCAGAACAAAGATTTAACGTTTGAAAAAGTACATCAGGTGGTGACATTGACCTCCAGGTTCTTTAAAGGTCATGACAGGAACCTGTATTTTTGACATGGAAATGTAAATAGCAGGAAATTTTGCGTTAAAGTATGTCTTTTCCAATGACCTTGACCATGATCTTGGGTATTTGAGGGTGTTGAAAAAGTAGGGAAAGAACAAAATATCTCGAAAAATACGTTTCATAAAGAAACATGTTTTTTGTAGTTGTAAGGCTTGAAAACATTCATCTAAAGGTGACCTTGATTATGAAAGTCAAGGTCATTTAAAGTTTAAATGAATTTTTAGCTGGGAACATTCATTTTTAATTCCTGAAGTGCATATTGTGGACAATTTTAAGTTCAAGTATGTCCTTGCCAATGAATCTGACCAACACCGTCAAGGTCATTTTAATGTCAGAAATTTTCAGGTACTTTTTGTCGAGGATATAAAAAAGCTAAACATTGAAATTATTGATTATTGCCTTACTTTGAATATTGAGTCCAATCTCCTTCACACTAATGAAAAACGAAAGACCTATACTTTACACTACTGCCACCATAAGGAACTGCAAAATAGGTATATGACCTCCCATTGAGAATGTTCCATAATGGCGCCCAGCCGGCATCATTATATTTTCAATGGCCACTTTTACACTAAAATATAGTAAGCGTATCATTGATTTTTGCCTAATTCCAATTTCTACATGACTCGTTTTTTGTGTTTTCCAGAAGCGAGAAGTTCTTGGATAATGCCCTTTACAGCCGGCACTTTCCTCCACATCGCATTAGTGACAGTGCTGCCAGACCTTTTGAAAGAAGAAGACCCCAAAGAGTCCTTCAAACAAATCGTAGCTTTAATACTCGGCATCACCGTCATGGCGCTCGTAGCGAACGCCTTTGAATAAACGCACATTTATTAATTTATTCACTGAGTTTTATTGGGGTCGATGTGATTATTGGTGAAGAGGTAGCGACGTTAGAAAGTAAGACATTATCTCTGATAAAGGTCTAGAAAGAGCCTACTCTTGTAAACACTTTTGTACCGAGGAGAATGCAACTGACAAAAGTTTCTGCAAAGTTCCAAAATAATAGTGCCATTTTTTTAGCGGGCTTATTGATTTTGTCCCTTGTCTACTAAACCGCCTCTAAGCTCACGTCAAAAAACGGTGAGAAAGTTGAGACAATTACTACAAGCAAATTCAATTTTGATCTTCCAAAATTAGAGGAGTGACTATATGGAAAAGTCAGATAAAAATACAATTACTCAATGCTAAAATGCAACAGTTTATTTCTTAAGGGTTTTCTGAAAATGGTGTTTTTTACGCGTACTTACCAATCAGCTTTTTACGAAAAAAAAAATAATATACGAAAGGTGTGTAGTTCTTTTCTCACAAACCTACAGAAACCAGGCCAATCTCAAAATTATTGCATAAGATTGTTAAAATGTAACGTTTCAAATTCATTGCATCTACCTAAAAAAAAAAAACAGATTTAAATGAAATTCTACTACTTGGAGAGTAAACAACAACGCTGCTTCAAGAATTTGAAAATACCATCCAGTATTTTAGTAAAGCGAATTTTCTGAAGAAAAACATTTTCTGTCAGGTTGCAAAATATTTCTAAAAAGTTATATATCATTACAAAATGCGGAAAGAAGTGGAAAAAATTGTGAATGGAGTAACTATAGTCTTCTTATTAAAATCCGTTGGTTTTTGTAATAGATATCTAAGCAATTTGAAAACGATCCATATTTAACTGTTTTTTTCGCAATAACTTTTTTATTAGTTATAGAATGAGTCTCTAAAGAAACTATTCAACTTTCGAAGAAAACGATCAAAATAAAAAAAAATGTTTTCGAGAAAGGCTGATCTTTGAGCACAGGTTTTGGAAAAAAAGCACAGGAAATTAACTGCAGCTAAATCCGCCCCCGTCCTTATATAATACTTTTGGAATTTCGCACAACCTCACTTACTTTTACTATTTGCAGTTTCCTCTGTATTGTAAAGGGCTGTCTCTATTAACATGGACGCTCATTAGGGGGGCGATGGGGCATATGCCGCTTCCTAGCTTCTGATTGATAAATGAAATATACCTAATAGGGTATCCGTTTCTTGAGCAACGAAAATTACCTTGCTGCTTGGTTGATATGAATTGTTGAGATGTGCAGGCCCCTCCAGACATTCATGCCCATAAAGAGGCAAGTCATTTTTTTAAATAATACAAAAAACCGACTTCAGTAAGTGAAAAGAACGAAGAATCAATTGTGATACCAAGACGAATATATGAGCACCACAAATGTCATAATTGATCAAGCCATTTGGGCTGTATAGATTGTTAGCCGGTTAAGCTGTAGCTCGAGGAACAGAAATTTTCGATCATAATCCACCATTTTGACTTTATAAAATTTTGCTATACCCATACCCACCTTAAGTGTCAAGTGCCCATAGAATAGGGACTTCAAAAAGTTGAAATTTTGGAATTAAATCAGCCAATTTTTAATACTCGTTTAGCAACTGCTAAAAAAAATCCAACCACACTTCATTTAGCAAAATCGATCAAACCATTAATTTGGAGCCTGTGGAATAGAATTTTTTGATGACATACGCACTCGTGAAAAACATAACCCTCTTTCTGAGGCGTTCAAGTAAAATTTTCAATCGCCTCCCTTGAATTTTACTATATGGGCGCCCATGTCTATTAAAATGATTGAATAAGTTGATTAAGGATGCTTATGACGTCGCTGCCTCTTACATTAAAATATTGTACGTCTTTTCAGACTGCATCCGTTGGTAAGTAATACAGTTTGCATATTGCAAGCAATTCTGAATATTCATAAAATCAAATAACGTAATTTATAGAGAATTCCATTGAATTCAATCGACTTGATTGTAACGAGTACAGTACTGTACAAATGGCCAATGGTCATTCACACTCGTCAACCAGATGACTTATTTTGGTAAGCCATCCAGTCAACTGGTTGGATGTGTTGTAGCTATGTTTTCTATAAGAAACGAAATATCTACAATGGTCTCAAACAAACGTTTTCAGCAAAACTGTTGTACTGAGTAGCAATAAACAACTCATGAGATGTATGTTAGATAAGCAGTCGAACCTTTTGACAATGCAAATATTTGTTGTATTTTATTGGAATACATTATTTCTAGAATCTTGCTTCAAGTGCAATGGTTTTGTACCAGCCTTTTATTGAAAACATGATGGCTTAAAAAACCTTGAAAGGTAAATCTTTTGTTGATTTTGGAATGATAAGCAAATTATCAGTTTTTTCATATTAACTGGCGAATTCAAGGAACTTCAGAACCCGTTTAATTCAAATGGCTGTTGATATGAAGGGAATGCTGTCGTTCCCTGAATGCACTAATCTCTGAATGTAAATATTGGTTTATTTGTTCGAACCGTGTGAGTGTATTGCTCCTAAACAAAATGTTTTCAAGGACAACTATGGGTTATTATTTGTGGTAACTGGAGGCATATTTCTAAAATATTCAGGGAGTCCCAATTTTGAGCCACATATCAAAGTTGATTTTTCTTAAATTAAATGCTGTACTTTTTATTACACATTCAGATAGACCATTTTAAGGAACAAGATATATAAAATACTTTCGGGTCTTGGTTATTGGTTATTGAATGAATATTTTATATAAAAAACATCAAAATTTGACTGCCTGCAGATATGCTATGTTGAAAGGTGACCGTGAATTTTGCCTCAAAAAATTTCTACTTTACTCAATTTATCCATTTTTTTAATGATCTGAAACAAAATATACGTCTTAGCAAAATAATTAAATTCTCACTACCGGAGCTTGTTTAATATACATTTTGTTTTATACGTTTGTTCAATCCATAAATAGTTTTTTTTGAAAGCATTGTTAAGGAACAATACGCCTTCCTCGCACGGCTGGGACACCATGTAATACCATCGTGATTTTTTAGAAACGAACAACCTTAGTAGAAATATATCTTTCTACTTATTAAATATCGAACAAAACATTGACTTTGTAGCCTGACAGTATTTTTTTGGGATTAACTTTAAGATTATCCTGTTAGGAAATGCAATTGTAATTAGAAAACCCTGATAAAACTAGGTGAAGTTATTGAATTTAACTGTGTTAACAGAGTTGCCATATATATTTTATATTTGCTAGTGATATATGATTGTAAAAGTGTACATATTGTAACAGTATTTTAAGGTACTTTAGTGTAATATCAGACTATTTTCATTTTTCGTAAAGAAGAGTATACATACGTACCATGTAAATTTTATATTGCAATACAAAATCAAACTAGCATCAGAATTTTCTTTCTTACGCAATCTGCTGTCATCGAATCACAACCTATGTGTGGATTTTCGGAATTTCTCCCGATTTTTGGGCCAAGAATATGCCACTTTGTCCAGAATTAGACATCTTCAGCTCGAACGGAAGTAGCCGATGTCGTCGGATAGATTAAAAATGATAATCCAAGTGAAGTACATCATTGAAAAATGTTTTTGAATATTTGCGATAAAAATGGGTAAAAAATTGATAATATCATCGATATTGCATTGTATCTAAGTGTACAAATACAGACAGATAAGCTCCAGAAAAACATGTTTACCTATACCAAAGCAGGAGGATTAGAATGGACTTGTGCAGAGGAAAATAAACAGGGACAGGAACGCCTCTTTCGGAAGTATCATTGTAACTATCATTTTTTAATGTTAGTAAAAGAGGATCAAAATAAATACAGGGACCGACACAAAGGACGGATGTTTTTGAAATGGCTAGTACTCTCCGCTGGGTGAGTTTTGTCCGACAGTGTCTATCAAGGCTGTACAGCGTGAGTTTCGTCGCCACTTCAATATTCAACGGAATCGAGCTGTTTCTTCTCGAAACACCACCCTTTGTTGGGTTCAATCACTTCTCCACGTGGTGTACTCATCAACAAAAGACTACCAGGAGCTCCGCGAACGGTTCGAGCTTGTGAAAATGTGGAACGCCTTCTACAAGCTATCCTTCGCAGTCCGGGTCGATCTGCTCGGCAACATGCTGCTGAACTTGGCCTCGGTGATCGTTCGGGAAGGCGTATTTTGCATATGGAACTCCACTTTCACTCCTACAAATTGGCCATTATGCAACATGCCTGAAGATTACGCACGTGAGATGGAAGCACTTATCGAGCAAAATGAGAACCTCATTTTGTTCATGAGTGATGCTCACTCTCATCTGGCATGGTTAATCGGTAAAATTGCGGTTATTGGGCTAATGAAAATCCGCGACAGTTACATGAAAGACCGCTGCACACGCCAAAAGTGACGGTTTGGTGCGCTGTATCTCAAACTTGCATTATCGGGCCTTACTTCCTCTAAGACGGTAATGGCAATGCTGTTACCGTGAACTCTTACGCAATGTTGAAATGATCACCAACTTCACTTCACCTGAATTACGACGACGACATGTTCCATTCCGACGTGAGTGGTTCCAACAGGACGGAGCGACCGCCCACACCGCCAGGACAAAGATGAACGTTATTCGCCCTCTTCCGTGGTCACCTTATTTCCAAGTTTGGTGATGTTTGTTGGCCTCCTCGGACCCCAGATTTATCCATCTGCGACTTTTTCCTACTTTCATCAAGGTTCGTGTATACGAGCACAAGCCCCGAACTCTGGGCGAGTTGAAGGAGGCAATTCACGTTGGAAGTCGCCCAAGTTCAGAGACCGATGTTGGAAACAGTCTACGCGAACTTTCAAGTACGCCTCTAGCAATGCATCCTCAAAAACCGTCACCACATGACTGATGTGATTTCCCACACTTAATTGTGACAAACGCTATTTCATTGTGAACCTGAATCCGTCAATAAGTTTGTTTTTGACTAAAAATTATCGATTTTGTGATTTTTTAAAAACCGTCCGACCTTTGTGCCGGTCCCTGAACTAGTGAATGTGCCTATTATGATGGATAAATGGTGTAAATGAGAACGGGGATAGATTTGACTATTGCTTTTGTTTCGAGATAATGTGAATACTATTATAGTGATCATATTGTGGCTAGAGAGGGAATGCCCGTTGAACCCTTCCTGTGTCGACGTGGAGATGCATAAGCATATTTTAGGGATAAAAAGACCTTGCCAAAATTGCAAAAAATTGTATAATTGAATAGTGTCTCGTTTTAAAATAACTAGCTGTATTGAGATGTGGCAAAATGGATTGCGGAGTCGAGGGTATGTATAGTTATTATGTATTACTTGCAAATCGACATCAATACGTAAATTCATATTTTTGAATTCTAAGAGTTTAAAATAACCCATTGGACTCTTGCATATTTCAAATACTAACATGTTTGTCAGATAGACTGTTAAGAAATACGTCAAGTTTGGCTGCAGCTGACTTCAAGTTTAGCAGTTATGCGACATTATACAATAATGCATCAAGTATACCTTGAAAACATAATTAACTAACTTTAGCGCAATCTACATTTTTTTTAAAGATAGCCGTCATACTGGATCCGACATTTAGATTTTTTAAGAATCGATATTATTTAATTCGTGAATACTTGAAACATAATTTTGGGCGCGATCACAATATTTTTTTTCAAACATAGCCCCGCCATACTACAACCGGCAATTCGATTTTTGAACAATCGATATCAAGATCGTTATAGCGACCCTGAAAATATCTAAAACTTAAATTTAAGCTCAACCAAATTTTTTTTTTTGCAAAGATATATTAAATCCGCAATTTTTATCTTAGACAAATTGTCATTTTCGTTATCACCGACCTAGAAAATGTAGAAGAGGATTTTTTTTGTAAAAATTGGTGAATCATTCTAATTTTGGCTCATATTTTACGTACTTTTAACAACTGTGGCTTCGATCGTGTGTGGACTAAATTATGAATGTTAATGATTTTAACCATTATTATGTTCACCTTTGTAAGATTAGTGGAATCGGAACGCAGAAAGCCTTCCATTTTATGCAGAACACACACAATGTCATAACTTTGAAAGATGTCAGTTATACTATTTTATATGAAAGCGAAACTAGCAGTGTTTTCGACTATAGGTGACTTCCTAATTGCTGATGACCTGCTCACGCCCATAAATTTCAAAACGCATTGAAGTTGTGAAGAATAGCTTACCTTTATTTAAAATATGTCTTTTTCCCATCCACTTTTGCTGGTTTGACTCACAAACATACAAGCGTCGCCTAGCGAGAGCAAAATTCGACATCGCAGCCATAATCAATGGTTTGGCATATTAATTGGTTTTATTTTTGAAAAACGGCATTCCATTTCCTCGTAGTATTTATTATAATAATATTCTCAATAAACTAGAAAATAATGGAGTGCCGTAAGATATAAAAATCCTTGTTCCACTGAACGGATTTGCCTGAAATATTTTCGATTGCATTGCTTAAATAAAAAAGCTTAACCATCAAAATTGTACGCTCTGCATTATAACAAAATTTAATAGAGTATTTAGAAAATTATAAAAATATGAAGAAAAACAGAGTAATTCAGAAACGTGGCAATATTTTTAGGAAATAAAGTGGGCCAAAAAATAAAATACGAAAAGTTAATATAAACGGGGGTACCGAAATTTCCCCTTACCAACAAGATGTTGAAGTTATAATCTTCGGGTTATATCATGATACTGAATTAAAAAAAAATGGTTCAGAGACTACAGTGGCGTAGAAATTAGGAAATTTTGATCACTTCAGAAGAAATTGACAATCTCTTCTACGTCACTGTTTTGAAAAATCTACTGCATTTTTTTAAAAGGTATTCAGTTTTATATGAGGTACCTCTCTTAAGAAATGTTTGTCAAACAATTCCTCCTCGGTGAGAAATTGAATGCTCGAGTTAAAATCCACATAAAAAACCTACATTCTACTTCTGAAATACGCAGAAATCAGTAAAGTTTGGCATTAAAAACTGTTTTTAGTGTATTAGGAGACTAATACGATTTCACAATAGGTGGCGCGTACAAGTTATATCCTATCCAATCATGCATTATATTAGCGAAGATTTGCTGACATTTTTATGTCCGCGTGACGGATTACAGGGGGTGGCAGATTAGACAGGGTCCTGATTATCGCGGGCCCACTGCAATAAAGAACTTTATTGGAGCACATCAGAGTGGAACTTTAGCGACAGGGCTACTCTTACGCTTAACCCCGTGCGAATAACGAAAAAACAAATTAAGTATACACAAAAGAACCAAGAAAAGGATACAAACAAAAATATCAATGTATACAGCAGAGGGCCCAGAACTGGAACCTGCGGAACTCCAGATGAAACTATCGTAGTAGATGTTATAGCTGTTTTAATTGCCTGCTTTCTGTGGAAAAAAAATGGAACTTCCGAGACAGGGATTTCTCGGGACTATTTCCTACTTCCCCCACCTGATTGAGTAGGAAGTAAAGTCCAAGGGATAGAAGGAAGAGGGAGTAAAAGAAACAACAGTGACTTTTTTCAGTAAGTTCATTAGAATATATATAATAACTTTGACGATTTAAATAATAAATAGGGGTAAATTGCATCTGTCAAGTAGTTGACGACCTCAAAAGCGGGCAGTAGCGACATCAGCCACTATCAAACATGTATTTATAATCGATAGTCTACCACAGAAAAATCAATTGCTAGGATCAGCACAGTAAAACCAATCAGGTTTATAGACACAGGATGTTTGGTACTCCTTCCCTTAAGTCAAAATGCAGTCATTTGTCATAGGAAACTGAATTATTATTATGCGCATATCGCAATAAACCCATATCCCAAAAGCAAATGATACCTTAGATTGTTAAAAGAGAAAGCATTGTCTACTCTAGCCTGCCGCAAATGCGTTTAATCTCAGTTCAAGTTTGTATATTTTTGACCGGCGATATCTCAACTAACAATTATTATCATTGCCAAATAGCGTTTTCTTTTGGCGAAACTAATTTTGTACTGGTGCTATTTTATGTTCTTTTGTCAAAACCTGTGTATATATTCATGTTCTTTAATATCGCGCAACCTGGAGGAGCTCGTGCTAGTGTTGTCAAATGTCAAACAGTATCGCATTTTACAACTTTTAGTTTTGCAAACGCTACAAGATTCAGGTAATCACGTATTTGTTAGTCGACATGACTGAAATCGAACGCATCTGCAACAGGCTGGGGTGGGCAACCCAAGTTTAACGTCTTTTTGATGAGAACTTTGATAATAACTACATCTGAACCAAGGGTTTACTGGATCATCAAAAATTTGGGACATTGGGCCTAGTAGATTAATATTATAAAAATAATATAAGTGAAATATGACTACTGTTAGTATTTTTGCATGTTGACCAAACATCCTGTATACCCAATATATCGACTCTAGGTAAAATGAGATAAAATTGTGCACCAGATTTCAAAATTTACATAAGCATACAATACATAACAAAATATATATATTTGTATATAGAAAATAGCAGTGACTCTCGAAAAAATATAAAATAATTTCGTCGTGCATGAGCAGGCAAGGAAGAACAAAGACGCAAACTAATATATGCAGCACAGTAACACGTCTGTATCACAATAATAAAACTGTAAAGTACCCTCTTAATCCCATATTCTAGTGCAGACATTTCTGTTCCTTTTTATGACAAATAACTCGAATCGAATGTCTTTTGAAACACTTATTGCGATTTGGTACGTTCTCTTAGGAAACATTAGTGCCAGAAACTTCACACTACAATGCCATGATGCTTTGGCACCTATACTGCTATGTATAGGGCGTTCATATTTATTTAATCTCGCTGTACATCAGCAATATGTTTACTCGCTGGCTTCTTTCAATTTACTACATTTTTGCACGACTACTGATGACAGGATGTTTTTAAGCAAAACATTTCCGCTGAGCTTTACCCGTAATCAAATTAGAGCCCGAACATTGGGCCGACGTGTCACATTTGACAGGTGCAAATGACAGGTGTAGTTATAGTAGTGCTGGGTAGGGAAAGCTAGGCAACTAGGCCATCTTTGACCTTTTTACCGACCCCACAGTATCAACATTGTACTACCACAAGCCGTCTACTGGTAAGCCATTATCGAATAAACCAGCTCCAACGATGTGATGTACCTATGTTGATCTTGCACCGCTCGTGCGTAGTACAGAAAATAACACAACATCCATGGCTCGAGATTAACTTCCGAGGCGGAGATTAGTATTGCAAGGCATCCGGTATCGTTAATGTGTGTACCGGGGCATGCCGGGGTAAGGGGCAATGAGACAGCGGTCGCAATGGCGAAGACAGGATCAGCCAGCAAGCTTGTTGGTTCTGAGCCAACTTTAGGAGTGCCTGCGCAAAAAGTTAGGAAGAAAATGGAAACGTGGATTGCAACAAATGGAGAAGTATCTCCAGCCATCTCCGCCAGGCACGGGAACTCATTGTAGGGCCCAGCGCTAAGGATGGAGTTTCTGCCTATCTCTGGATAGAACCAAAATAAGGTTGCTGGTGGGACTGTTGTCTAGCTATAACACGTTGAGGCGGCACCTGCACGTGATGGGGGTGGCTGAGGAACCCTTATGTAAGCGCTGCGGGGTAGAGGAAGATACCTCGGCGTACGTTCTGTGTCGCAGTGAAGCTCTAAGCTACTATACTGGGGTCCTGGACCCTCAGGACGTCAAGGAGCTTGGACTCAAGGCCATTCTCAACTTTGCTAGAAAGGCGAGGCTTGAGGTCTAAGGAATGTAGAGATGCATAAGGCCCGGTTTAACCGGCCTATGCACTGTCTCCTTATGGTGGCCGGGATGCCTCTAATTTCATGATTCATTCATTCACCACAAGCCATTTACTGGTAAGCCATTGTCGATTAAACCATCTCCACCTACGATGATCTTGCACCGATTGTGCGTAATATAGAAACGAGGTTAACTTCCGAGGCGGAGATTCGAACCAACAAAAATGTTGCTGTAATTCTCCTCGCCTCAGTGGGCAAGCATCTTCTGGCATAAACGCATTTGTTTTATATCTATCACAAACTTGTTACGATTTTTTTGCATTCTTCAAAAAACGTGTCATAAAACATGTTGAAAAAAATTTAAAAACTTTTCGCATTTGAACAAGAAATGTTTACACTTGTATAGTAATTACTGTACTTACAACAAAGTTTTTTTTTTATATTTTATTATCTTTTGGGAGTCGCTCTCAAACTTGATCTGGTCAAGCTGGCACTCCACGTTTCTCCTAGATCTAGACTGTGAACCCTACCAAAATTATATACATAGCATAGCGTTACAATAATTCTTTTAGCAAAGAAAAAACATTCCATACTTCCATGTGCAGGGTTTTAAATTGAAGTAATTTTTTTATGAAATTAAATAACACATGCGTCGTGTAATCATAAGCTGTGGGTTATTATGGGCAGCTATCAACTATATTTTCACTTAAATATAGTTGATAGCTGCACTTTGAATACGACTAAGCAAATTTAAAACTTGATATACGCGGCTAGTCAAAAATTTCTCCACAGCAAAGGTAACAAATACAACTAGTTTCTGATCGATGCTAGCATGGCTTTATAAAAAAATCATTTGAAAAACTGCGACTTCAATTACGTATGTTGGCAGAATATAAATTTGAATCCCTGCACATCGATAAACAATAAATTGTTCAAAATTGTTCCATGTAGGTAATCCTGTTTTACAGAATTTTGATAGAAATTAGTAAATCACTCAGGTGCAAGTGTAGTATTCTAGGTTAACAACTACTACTTGCCTTGGATATAAACGGACTTTGTATGAAATGCAACTGTATATTTTTCATTTTAATACTTAAGGTAGTAAAGTACAAAATATCAAAATAGCCTTACAATAGAAGCAAGGATCTACAAAAAATGCTAAATAAGAAGAAACAAAAATTGGATATCGTGTGGGTGCTGTATTATAATACTTTGCCAAAGTGCATGCTGTGTTAAAATTACGATTTCAGAACGAAATATAAAAAATCTAACGTATATTTTTACGCCAGTTGCCGTAAAATCTCAACCACATAAATAAAAATTTGGAGTAATTAAAAATTGCATAAAGCCGAACAAATTTTTAGTAACGGTAATTACGATTGGTACACAAAAACAGTTAATAATCTCTATAAAGGTCGCGGACATTTCTAACAACTTATTCGACAACGTTAAAGGTTTACGGCAATGGTCCTCGTACAAAAAATCAATAAAAACAAATTTGTGGAAGAATAGGTGACGTATCATCTTGTTTTCTATATTTTGCTCATTTGATGTTCATATGACGTTCCAAAAATTATCATGCTCTTAGAAAAAGACAGCTGCAGATGGGTTTCTCACCCTCCCATTACCATAGGCCAAGATCCCATAAACCTTCTTGTGCTCCGTAAGCCAAATGCAGTTTACATCAAAATTTAACCAACCAGTACCCGTCGACAACGCTTAGGCAACCAGGGTTACGCGTCTGCGTGCGGGCGATTGCGGCCTTATAGAGCTTTATTTCACGTTCGAAAGCGTTCTGCCGATTTCGGGATTGGCATTGTCTGGAACTTCGACAAAAGCGATGGAAAACTTCTCGGTTGGTCGATTTCAAAATATAAAATCGTGATGACAGGAAAGGACAGTCAACGGGTAGCGACCGACGCGACAAGTCCAGTTGACATGGTTATAAATTTGTCACAAAATAGTTGCAAGCATTATAAATTAGTGTAAGAGTAATGAGAACGGTGTTTTCCTTACGGTATACTTACTCCATAGCATTGCAGCAAATTGAATGTTGGCAATAAACTCTATCACTGTCAACATGCGTTTGTTCGTTAATATGACAGTCAAAATCATGCAAACAAAATTATTCAAACATTGATAAAGACTGCATTTGAACCATGGACTTGGGGCTAGAGGTCGGGATCTATTGGTCTTTCTTGTGTCAGCATCACCTTTATTGGAACATGTCTAACTGTTTCCGCCTGTCAACTGAATCAATAGCAGTGTGGGTGCACCTTATTGCTAATTTGAGAAATGGATATAACAACACAACCCCTAAGCTGAAAGCACATCGAATCATCGCCCGTGAGTTCTCGGATGGTGACCAAAAGACCACAAAACGAAACGCCCCGAATATCCATTAAAAAATTATCATTTCAGTTTACATCTAAATTGGTTACGTCATCCTCTTTCGTTTTGCGAGCAATCTTTCAGTCACATCCGTCGGTTGACTTTCTAGAATGAGATGCGATGCCACATTGCAGTAGCAGGCAATATTTTTTTGGTATTCATACGTTTTTTGTGTGATTGTGGGAATATACCAATTACGCGTATCCATTATAACGATAATATTAAATTACAAATTTGCTCCTACGACACGGTTTACTCTTGTGGTTAAAGCACCAGCGCTGATCGGTGGCGACGAAAAGCGGACGTGGCTTCTCACTCTGAAAGAAAAAAATATAATTGGAAGTACAATGTAATAATAATCCAATGGTAACATATTATGTTGCCGGTCCGATAGCTGCTTAGCCTACACAAGGAAAACAAAAAGTTTGGAAAAGCGACGATTTATTCCTCAATTTCAGCTGATACACATGATCCAGCGATGCTCCAACTTCTTCAACCCGTCTGAAAAATACGTTTGCATTCGACTCGAAATTTCTGCGACTTTTTCGAGTTTGGAAACAGAAAGAAGTCTCGTAGTCCCAAATCTGGAGAATACGGTGGATGGGGCAGCAGTTCTTAGCTTAATTCGACCAATTTGGGCGTCGCGACGGCCGAGGTGCGAGCCCGTACGTTGCATGATGGAAGAGGTCGTTTTTCTTCGCCAAATGGGGCCGTTTTTCTGCAATTCAGCGTCGAATCGGCCCAATAATTCCGCATAGACGAGACCTGTGACCGTTTTCCCTTTCTCCGAGTAGTCGATGAAGATCATACCTTGTGAATTTCAGAAAACGGTGACCATCATCTTTCCGGCAGATATGGCAGTCTTCGCCTTTTTCCGAGCACGTTCGCCGTGTGAAGTCCACTATTTCGACTGTTCCTTGGTCTCTGTTGTGTACCAGTGGATCCATGTTTTGTCGACGGTCTCGAAACGACGCAGAAACTCCTCCGGATAGCGCTTAAACAGCGTCAAACACTGCTCTGAAGTGGTCTCACGGTTACGCTTGCTATCGGGAGGATTTTTCCAAAATCCGCGGGCGCCCCCGCTTCCACACGCCGTCAAAACAAAACTACGAGTCCGAGTCGGCTAAAATTTCGACAGTAGCCATCTACGAGAATGCGTTACACGATAATACATTTCTAAAAAACACATACATGTCTAAAAAATGTTATAATGCGCATGTGTCGCTTAGTGACCTAGAAATTTAATTATTACCTGCACAGCGAAAGAACGCAAGTCGGGAAACGGTTAGAAGTGACGCAGAAAGATAGGCGTGTCGGTATCGCCAGAGAAACTGTCCCAATTGTCAGTTGATGATGATTTACTCCTATGCGGTATTTGATATCAGTCGCTGACAATCCTTCGATTATATAATTACTTTAAGAGTATATGTAGCAGCGAAGATGGTTTTCATGCATTCAGTAATATTTTCAATGAACCTATTCCAAATGACAGCCCAAGAACTATATTTCATGCACAATAGAACTCTTCTCTAGCCAAACGAAAGCACATGTTGAAATGACTCTTTACCATGGTGGCCTATTCAAGGAATGTTTGACATCATCGCTATTTCCGCGTTCTTTGACCTTGCATTCTTTTGCTGGACAGATAATATCGATCGTTTTAAGACGGAGAAATTATAGAAACGTCTAAGGAAGTTCATTTTTTCATGAAAATGATAATGATAAACTGATGGCTGCGTGACTTTTCACAATGGTAATTGATCTCCATTGGCTTGCGAGCACATGCAATCTAACCACGCTAGGTATTTTTGTTGCGAAATTCTCAAAGATAAAGTGTATTCAAGCAATCTGCAGAGTATTAATGACCTGCACCAAAACATGTGTCACATTAATAGTGAAATCGAGCCAAAATTGTGCGAAAGGGTTGCTGAAAATTGTAGTCGAAAAACCGCCATCAACAACTGAGGGAGCGAAATGGAGAATATTATAGTGTGATTCAGAAAATCGAGGCAATATTTCTGGGGTAGAAACTAGAGAGTAGGTTCGAAAATAACACGAAAAGTTATTATAAAATATAGTCCTGAAACCCCTCTTACCGAGATAGAGGGTGTTGAAGTTGAATACATACAAAAATATTTGTTTCTGAGACTGTTGGTGTACGAATTGGGAGATTTTAACCTTTGCAAAAGAAAGAAAATTATTCTCTACATCACTGACTATCGAACCATCTATTGTATTTTTGAATAAGATATTCAATTCTATATGATTCGTCTTTCTTCAAAATCAGTGGGGTAGACACTATAGTATATTGGTAATGGAACATTTAATGATTTATGTTTACACAAACATTTTTGTGATTTTTTTGTCGCCACATTTCTCTGCATCATCCTATATACAGGGTGTTCCTTAATGATATGCGAATATTGAAGGGTGTGAATCTACTTGAAAATTTATGTTAGTTTGCTTTATAAACTATGGTCCAAAAATGTTTCCTTACAAAAACTCGGGGTGTTGAAGTTTTAGGAAAAAAGTGGAAATTAATTAATATTTTCAGAACCGCTTCAGATATTTCACTGATATTTAGTACGTAGTGAAAGTTAATAAAGTTGCATATTTTTCAAAGCAAAAATAATTTTTAACTTTAACAGTGGCGTGCGTACCGGTATTGACTAAATGATATGCTAATGTTTTTTGCCAAATAAAAATTATTTTTGAATTCCCCTTTCAATTTGAAACAAATGATCTGTCTTGCATTGTTTTCCTTCGATGCGTCTTTTTTGAGTAAAAAAATAAAAATCGTTCTATTGTCTAACTTGCAAAATTATTATTAATTTAATTGGAAAAATTAAACACATTAGAGGTAATGAACAACAACTGACAACATAAACATAACATTAAAACCAACGAAATGATTACAAAAATTGTTGAAACTGCACTTAGTATGCACGCTTCCGCTCTCCTCATGGAATTGCGCACTCATTGAAATATCCCTGGAGTGTTTTTTATTCTATCACAAGCTGCAACTATTCTTTCACTTAATTCCTCTACAGTGTTAATGGGACTGTGTCTTAAGATAGCCCCACAAAAAGAAATCTAAACTATTGAGGTCTGGGGACCTTAGTGGCCATTCTTGGGGTCCACCGCGGCCAATCCAACGATTTGGATAAACAGTTTTCAAATAATTACGAACCGCTAGACTGAAATGCGCTGATGCACCATCATGCATGTACCACATATCTTTCTTATTACTAACGGAACATCATCAAGCAGCAAAGGCAACTGTTGTTGAAGAAAATTGAGGTAAGTCTGTCCGTCAAGTCGTCCTGGCAAGAAGAATGGGCCAATAAAGTGGTTGCCAATAAATCCTGCCCATACGTTAACCGAAAATTGGTGTTGGAAATGGGTTTCAGTTACGGCATAGGGATTTTCTTCTGCCCACAAATGATTATTGTGGAAATTCTGAATGGCATTTCGAGAAAAATTAGCTTCGTCCGTGAACAGAATTATTGATTCAAATTGCGGATTTTGTATAATTTTTTGAAGATACCACTGACAAAAGGTCACACGCCTTGGAAAATCAATGGGAAGTCATGCCTGTACTCTTAAAATATGGTAAGGATATAACAAAAAATCCTCTAAAATTCTCAAAACAATTTGATGGCAAATATTTAAGTGTCTAGCGATCTTCCTCGTACTCGTTTCAGGATGTTCTTTGACTTCGTGCAGCACTGCTTCCCCAATTTCAGGTGTTCTCACCCTTAGAGGTCTATCTTCAGATGTTCCTTTTCGGATAGAACCAGTTTCAACAAGACGACGATGAATATTAGAAAAGGTTCGACTATCTGGCAAAGCACGATCGAGATATCTCTGGTGATAAATCCGTCTGGCTTGCTCACCATTACCGTCGGCAAGGCCATATACGTAATGCATTTCCGCCATTTCTGAATTTGAATAATTCATTATTAACAAGATTGTAAAAACTAAATAATGAAAAAGATGTCACAGCGAACAGATTTGAATAACAGAGACTTGTCAGATGTCAAAAGACAGCGACATATTCCAGAGCAACTAGATGTTTATTGCTGAATTGCATTCTTCAATTATTAAATTAATTTTCTCCTACAATAGAATGGTTTTTATTTTTTTACTCAAAAATGGCGCATCGAAGGAAAACAATTCATCAATCATTTGTTTTAAATTGAACGGACAATTCAAAAAATTTTATTTGGGAAAAGACCATTGGCACCATTTATTTCTTAAAAAATATCGAAGTCAATACTCGTACCCGTACGTACGCCAGTGTTAAAGCTAAAAATTATTTTTGCATTGAAAAATATGCAACTTTATTAACTTTCACTACGCACTAAATATCAGTGAAATATCTGAAGCGGTTCTGAAAATATTAATTAATTTCCATTTTTTTCCCTATAACTTCAACACCCTCAGTTTTTGTAAGGAAACATTTTTGGACCATAGTTTATAAAGCGAACTAACATTAATTTTTCATGTAGATTCACACCCTTAAATATTCGCATATCATTACAGGAACATCTTGTATATATACACATTCTAACAATAAGTAAGATACTTTTTCAAAATTGTTTTTTTTATTTAAAAACAAAATCCAGAAGTACCTATTGGGACACAAAGTAGAATATCAACAGTATCTTATCAGAGACATTTACCTTTATCCCCAACGATGATGGACCTGCGCTTCTGCTGTTCTGCTGGGTCGACGCCGGAATTTGGCCTGATGGGTCTGACCACAGCTCCCGGGCTTCCCCCTTGCACTGCGTTCACGTTCACGTGATGTTGTTGGCCGGCCCTGATTGGCTTCGCGATTGTTGCGGCTGGGCCCCGTCGAGCGAGGTTCTTTTGGCGTACCGCTTCCTTGATTCGGTCCACTTCGTATTGATATCTGGAAAAACAATATAAGGTTGACTCTGCAATTCCCACGCAACGCTATCATCAGTTCATAAAGAATTATGTTCGGTACAAGTTAGCCCTTACGAGAAAAAAATAATTAGATCAAGCCAGTCAAACAGGCTCATACATTAAAATTGCATATTTAGCATACTTTTGTGCACAAGTTTGCGTTTTTTAGGATTAGCTTCCCCCTGAGAAAATAAGCTGGCCTCGGTTTTCAAAAAGATTTGTGGAGGCAGGAACGCTTTCACATAAAGTTATATTCTGCCGTTGAATGACCCTCTCCCTCTCCCCTGAGAAAAACTTCCTGCGGGCGCACACGATCATCGTTCACGTTCCACATCCACAGTAGATACACAGCAGTCGAGCAGCGACCGCCGACTCCAACGCACGTCCATCGGATGGACTAAGGCGCACACGTCTATATGCGGCTATTGGATATATTTGAGGTTTAAGGGTAAATGCACGTGGAAATATATGTATGATGAAAATACACCAAATTGACAAATACCCTCCCTCACTCGCTACAATCCCTAACTCCCAAAACTTGATTAGGAGCCCCTGAAACTTGAAAAACGAGGTTTAAGCGATTTCTATTTTTTTCGTTTATCGCCACTGGCCAGAATTTCAGATTCAGATTAGCGGAGATCCAAAAAACATAATATCTCATTTTCAAAAACCTTCGCAATTACAATACTTGCCTGATAGTAGGCATGGAAGGTAAATTGATATGAAATTTTCACAACATCTCCGAACTTTCCAGATAAAACCTCTAAATAATTACGGAAAATTTCCGACAGAATTTTCATGCACAAATTTATGGTTCGCCAAAACGTAAGAATAACTGCAAACCACTATACCTCTTCCTGTCCCGCATAGCTCCCTCTTTGGCCTCCTTCAGCGCGGTCTCGAGAGCCTTCACTCTTTCCATGGTGGCGCGCAATCTCTTCTCCAGCTTGGGCAGCTCGCATCGGAGATCAGCGTTGTCGCGCACCAGCTGCTTGTGCACCTTGGTCAGCTGGTCCAGGTTGTTCTCCAGGAAGGAGATCTTCTGTTTCTGGGCCAAGGAGCCTCCTTCTTCGTCGGCCTCCTCGCTGTACATGTTCTTTTTCATGCGGGCCTAATGCAAAAGAGATTTTCACTTGGACGTGGGACTCAAAGATGTTATTCTGAACGTATATAGATACAAAACACAGAAAAATACAGGGGCTGTTATTGACAGTATCGTGGGGGCGGTTGCGGTAAAAATAAGTGCATCCAAACGGAGCGTTTATAGAGCGTGAGTATAAGAGTACACACTCACTTTTTATAAGCTGTTGAAAAACGAGAACGTCAGAGTATACTTTTTAATAGAGATGACATTGTCTTATGGAGAAGAGATTACCCTCAGAAAAATGAAGTCTTTCATGGGCGAAAAAAGAACCATACGTACGGTATGGATAAACGCTGGCCATACGGGATCTATGTTTTGAGTAGACACCACTGTAACATCATCTCGACCGGCTGTCCTGGAGGGACTGTCTACCGGGTTGAGAAATCCTCCAGGGAAAGGGAAAAGGCAGCGAAAATGAATTTGTTTCTGATGCCCTCTAGTCATTCAAATCTAAAAGACCGTCGGATTACCACGAAGAAATGGATCGCCCGTCATATGAGGAATGGTTCAAGAATACTTTATCCAATATGAATAGCAACTGTGTTATTGTTCTTGACAATGCATCATACCATTCTCAGACTAGAGAGAATTCCGACAACTGCCTCCAGCAAAGCTGATATTGGCTGCGATCAAAAAAGTGTTGTTACAAATCATAAACAACAACAAGTCACATTATAATAAATACATAATTGACGAATTGACTGTATTTGGTAGTTATGCTGTCAAAACTTAAATTACACGATGACCTTCGAGAGTTATTCAAGAAAAGACGAGTTCTTGTACCGTTATTTTTTGTTTTATATGCATCAAATATTGACCACTTAATCTGAGACATATGAAAGCCTCTTTGGAAGAAATTCTATGGTTGTTACCTGTAGATCCTGCACGAAGAGCTTCCTGAGATTGTGCAGAGTCTGCAGCTCCTTGGCAACAGTGTCTTCGAGTCCCTTGAGGTCTTTCCTCGCCTGTTCTCTGCGCTCGTTCGTGGCACTAAGCGGGACACAATTTATAATCACCACATACAGACTGACCGACAGACACTCTCACCCACCCACAAGCAGCACACCAATGAGCGTTGATAAGTTTGGTTAGGTTTCATTTCGTTTGTCAATTACCAAATTTGATTTTTAGTTAATACTACCAAAAAAATATTACCTTTTGCACTTGAAAGACGTTTGGAATAATAGATTACCAATGGGTTAAAATAAATTTGTTTGAGTTTCGAAGTAACTACATATTTTAATATCAAGTTGCTTTGTTGTGAAGATACGTGGTAACGTTTCACCAATAAAAATCACAGGAGCTTTTTAATTACAGTGTCCGTAATCAAGCACTACCTCCAGGGTGCTAGGTTCCAATATTCGCACATTTTTTTTTTCAGAAACGCTAAGTTCGATCTATATTGACTTTATTCTAATCATATTAGACGAAAATACCGCTGGTTTGCGAAATAATTGTAAAGTCTGGACTATTCAAAACATGGACGCATAAAATGGGTACACCAGTTTTTGTGGGAAAATTTTTTATTCGACAACAAAGAATGAGAAAACGTGTTTTTTAGGAGGCAATCGAAAGTATTGGCAGGAACGGAAAAACTTTTCATACAAGATTTTTAGGTATTTATGAGACCTACAAAATGAGACCACACGTAATAAGATCCGACTAATAGCAAAAAAGTTATGGCCGAAAATCGAGGCAAACTGCAGGTTTTGTCACTTTTTGATAATGCGACGATGGTTTCTCGCAGATATTTGAAATTCTTCAAATTAGCAGGATTCGTACTTCTAAATAACCACAACAAAATTGCAGTAGGTTGGTGAAGCAGTTTTTAAAAATTTCTTATTGTTTATTCCAAAATACCTGTTTTCCGGCTATCACTACTAGTTTATTGAGCAATATACAAGGGTAGTTCAAAGGGCATTTTATAGCAAAATACACTAGTTTACCTTGCTGATATGAATCCCAAACCATTCCGGAAGATAAATGTTATTTTTATGTAAAAAAGAATGGGTTACGTTTTTTCTTCTAAACAAATTCAAACATTTCGTATCTGTGAATAATTCGTAACAAAAGATGATAGACACATCCGCTTTGTTTTAAAATGTGTATAGTAACGTATGTTTTTCGAATATCGTAGCGCATTTGTTCAATTACTCACAAATGCGAAATGTTTTAATTGTTTAGAAGCAAAAAACGCAACCTTTGTTTTTCGCATAAAAATAACATTTATCTTTCGGAATGCTTTGTGATTCATATCGGCAAGGTAAACACGTCTATTTTGCTATCAAATGCTCTTTGAGCCAACCCTGTATATTGTGAATAAACTAGTAGTGATGGCAGGAAAACGTGTGTTTTGGGATAAACAATTAGAAATTCTCAAAAAACTACTTGACCAATATACGCCAATTTTCTTGTTGTTATTTAGAAGTATGAATCCTACGGATTTGAAGAATTTCAAGTGGTTGCGTGAAATTATCGTCGCATTACCAAGTGCCAAACCCTGCATTTTGCCCTCGTTTTTCCGCCGTAACATTATTGCTATTAGTCGGATCTTTTCACGTGTGGTCTCATTTTGTAGGTCTCGTAAATACCTAAAAATCTCATATGAAATTCCTTTCGTTTCTGTCAACACGTTCGATTGAATCCCAAAAAATACGTTTTCTCATTCTTTGTTGTCAAATAAAAAGTTTTCCCACAAAAATTGGTGTACCCATTTTATGCGTCCATGTTTTAAATAAAACCAGACTTTACAATTATTTCGGGGAAATTTGCTAATATGATAAGACTATTGTTATACCTAAGTAAGGATGAATGAATGATTGATGGTCCCAAATATCTAGAAGATTGAGGTCCGGAACTTGAATAGGCCGTAAGTGAGGTCGATCTGATTATCATGATCCAACGATTTGTTAAAATGTTTTTCTTCTAGTATCTTCGAAACAAAGCGGAGTATTATCAAAGAAAAATATATTGTAAAATAGAAGTTACTTCGTTAACTCAAGAGGAACATGAAAAGACATATCACTAGCATCAAATTATTATCTATAATACGCCTACTTCAACTGTATCACATCTTTACTTTAGTTCATTGTATAATGAGGCACTCAAAATCCGACAGCTGACTGAACTACTAGACACAAGACAAGTTCTTCAATCTGCTTAATGATTATTGATAAGGTTCTCAAACAAATAAGCCTATTCCCAATCATAGCTAAATCGAAAAATCAAGGAAGTATAATGATAAGAACTGATTGCTCTCCTCCAAAACTTTAGAACGACAAGATTTTATAGAAGAAAAAACTCGTGTGCTTAATTCTCATCTTGACATAATTCGTCCCCTATAGGATTTTGAGTTCATGATTATAAACTTTTGATATATTTTGATTTGTACACAGAACGTTCCTATATTCACTTAGATTTATTATTGCACAACAATGATATATTTTTGTCTCGGTATACTTGATATATGAAACAAACGGGCGTTTTGTAAGTGCCTATCATCACCTGCATTACTTAGTAATGCAGGGAGAGACAACATAAAATGTGAGATTAAAACAGCAAAATGAGGTTGTAACAGGGCTTCTGAAAAACTAAAAACTCGCGAATGTAAAAATGTAAATATTCCAAGTGCTTTTTAGTGATTCAAGTCGTTCTGTAGTTATTTCAGATATCAAGTATACTAACATTTCTTAAACATTAATTAACAAACGATTCTGATCCTCCTAAGGAAAAATATACGCGTTATTTACACATTTTTATACGCAGAAGAGCTCCATTTTTTACATAATATTTACATTTTTACAGAAATGCATTAGTTTTACCTGTTAAAACCATTTAGTGCATATTATTTTACTTGTCTAAAAAGGCAAGGCTTCATATTGTCAGAATAATGCTAATTACTGAATGTTTGTATATATTGCAAAGAACGATTTTGAAATTACTGTTTGCTGAAAAAAGTCAATAGTTTCTCAGTGCCATTTATCAAATCAACAAGTATTTGCTACAAGTCTACATTTGAATAAAAAATGCTGCTAATCATCGTGTGTATACAAAATCCTATAGGTTATTAAACATGTCAAAATGAGATACGTTGTATGAATACATTTTGATGATTTTCGATATTTCTCCGAGTCTCAGAATTCTAATATTGATTCCTCGCATAAGTACTTTGAGCATTGATATCTAGAAAATTTCATGGAACTTAAAAGTGGTAACAGCTATATAGAAAATACTTCAGATAGGGGATATAGAGAGGGTCAAAAATCAATAATGGTGAAATAGCATGAAGCTGATCCGCAAATGCTGGTTTTCCACACCAGTGACACAGTTAAGGCACGATTCAATCTATACAAAGGCAGTTAAGTCTCACTTTCAATATTCATCACACTAGTATACAATTAAATAATAATTCAATATAAATTAAAATAATATATTAATTCGCGTTAAAATGCATGTCAATTTCGAACAATTCTTCAGTTTTATCACGTAAAATCTATTAGGATTATTAAAAAAATATCCTCATGATGCTTTAGGAATACGGTCATATCAACATCCTTCATTTTGTCATGTTAAATAACTGGATGGATTTTGCTTCAGTAATCATAGAAACAAACCCCTATATATGCTGCGACGTAACTGAAGAACTGAAAAAATTTATCAATAGCTGATTCCCAAATTTAAGTGTGAATAACTAATGATTGTTTATGCAAAATGGTCTTAAACAAAACGCCCTTATAATTACAGTTACAATTTTGTATAAAAAATGAAAAAAAAAACATGAAAAAATTAAACAAAACATATCTGGCAGTGAAGGAAACATTCATCTCACTCAGATATACTCGGGTATATCTCATATCACAAAATAAAACTCAACCAAACCGTGGGTGTGTGTAGGTGTCAACATGCCAAAAATAAAGAAGCAAAATTCAAACCAAAATAAAAAAAAAATTGTTAAAATATATTGATGTTAATAGGTTTGATTGAAAAATACTGGAAGGATTTCATCACTAAAAGGAACGTTCAAACTAATCTAGGGTAAGGCGAATAATACACAATTTATTGAGAGTCGCAAATTTTGGTCCAACATCATTGTTTGAGCTTGTGAAATACTGCATTGGTAGATATGGAGATGGATCATGGATTTATATGTGATCGATCTATTAAGATACATAAAAAATCCTTCTTTGGAAAACATCAAATGCTTTCTCATGTTTTTTATTCTCTGATCCAGAGAAAGTCAATCACTTTGTAAAAATTGAGCACAAGGTAATGTCGCAGCGCAATTGTAGCTGGTCTTTTTGGACGCTGGCCAAGCAGATCGAAAAGAACTTCTCAAAAAGTAGCCTTCCACTGCTTACCTGCCAGTATGGAACGATTGTAACCGACCCAAAGGCTAATTCGGAAATGCTTGCCAAGATGCCAATGCCAAAGTGAAGTAATCTTCAGGCATAAGACCATAAGACCGGTGTTCTTGTTGCTCGACATCAACAAAGCTTCAAGTCCGGACTTGATTCCTGCCATTGTACTGAAGAGATGTGTAGCGGAGCTTGCTCCAGTTCTTTCGTGTCTCTTCCAGATATATCACGACTCCAGCACACTCGCAGAAAACTGGAAATTTGCTCATATCTAACCCATCCCAAAAAAGGATCTAAGAACGGCGCTTAATACAGGCGTATAGCTTTGCTTTCTGTTATAAGTAAGGTGATGGAGAGGTGCATACATCGGGAGCTGCCTTCCTCTCTGGCCGCAAGATATCCGTCGTAATTCACGGGCTCTCCTCTTCATCCCACAATGTCAACCCGGGTGTTCCCCAGGACTCCGAGATTGTTCATCTTACATATCAACATCCTCCTTTCCTGTATGATCAGTCCAATCCATAGCTTTGCTGATGACAGCACTTTGCATGCAGGAATTCGGAGCGACAAGCCGAAAGCTGAAGAGAAGAAGACTTCCTCTCTGACAAGGGACCCGGAGGTTATCACCCTTTGAGGACGCAATAATCTCGTGCAGTCTAATGATTTCCAAAATACATTGACTAACAAGAAGCCCGCTAGCGCCCATCCGGCTTCGATTAATGAGCTAGCACTTGATCTGGCACGAACACAACTCGTCAATAGCGGCAACTGGTGCGAAAAAGCTAGGCTATTTGTTTAGGACTAAGATTAGCTTTTCTCCACATGACCTCCTCACTCTGTACAGGATCCAGATAAGACCTAGCCTCGATTACTGCTCACATGTTTGGGGTGCTGCCGCCCCAACTACAATATCTCCGGTTGACTTTGGACTCCCATCCTAACATTGTCGAACTTCGTACATCCAGAACTGGCCGATACGACCTCTTTTTTGTCCTTGGGGTATCGATATTGTGGAAAAATTTACCTGAGTAGGCTTTTCCCAAGACAGTTCAAAAATCGGATTAACAAACTTTCGTATTTAGTATTTGCGCTGTTGCATCGGTATAAAAAAAGTGACCTTGAGAAGTACATAACCATTCAGTAAGTTGTCGTCTGACATGCTATTCAATAGAAAAATATTAAGCCCTTTCCTATTGCATTCAACAACATCATATCCGTTAAATAAGTAACTTCCACAGGAAAGCAACATTGGAATATTTTTCAATGAGAAAATTTACCCAGGATATGAAAAATTGCATTTCCTTCATTTTCGAGCAGTAGAGGGAATCAAGGATCAAGTTCAAAACCCCTGAACATTAGAACTATCAATATAATCCGACACTTTACTTGTTGCAAAAGATTTTAAAGGATCCTACTTAAACGTTATTTCAGCAATTTTCCACCCGACGGTGTTAAACAAATTTGATATTTTTAGACATTATAGACAATTTAGTAATGTCATTCGTCTAGCAATAGTTTTTCTAGACTTTGAATTTTACTATTGTTTCGCTAGAGCTTATTCTTGGAGAGTAGACTACAATGGGCCATAGTGAATGATCATGTGTAGTATCCGCCTTAACGAAAATGTAATAAAATAAGTCCAAATAAACAATCCAATACTGACTATATCTTTGGGAGTCCCCAAAGCCGGTTAAGACTACGGATGACCCTATCACGTTTTTAAATGACAACCAAATATTGCGGACACCTATGCGTCACCAACAACAACGTCAACGAAATAAACAAATGCAAGTGAAACGTATGAATGTGGAATATAGACATGGAGCAACTATTCACAGTCACCATTTTATCAGACTCTAACTTGCACTTAGCCGCGTTATTTAAGGCTTCCTTATCCATCTTGGATCGTATCTCGTTCTTATAGGGAATGAAATCCTCCCAGATGGGACCTTTGGTGTTATTGATAGGGGTGGAAGGGTAAAGGTCATTAGCGTTGGGGCAGGGGGTGGTGCGAGGGTTAGAAGCGTGAAGTTGATCGAGTTTCTGTTGTTGATGGAGGAGGATGTTAGTATCGAGTGGTGAGTGGTGATGTTTAATGGAAGGTGCTACTGACATGAGTTCCTGCAGTTTCTGCGACTTCTCGGTCTCCTCCGACTTGATCTTGTCGTAGTCGGCTTGGAGTTGCTGCTGGGCCAGCTGCAATTTCTGGTTGGAACTGCAATACAAAAGAAAATAGTAAGGACGCTTAAATGAAATAAAAAAAACGGAAATAACAATACGAGGGTCACTATTTATATTTTGAGCCTCGGCAACAAGAGTGCTTAGGCTCCATCTGACGTTCCCAAATGCGAGTTATCATCTTTAATACGTTGGATGCCCATCAAATTGAGGTGTTTTTCTACCAGTACCAACTATAAAATTTCAGTTTACCTGCTTTAAATTGTTACTAAATTCAATATAGAGTATTTTTTCGCTAAAATTGGTTAATTTTTCACAAATAACACAATGACGCATATGTTGCGTCGGGAGTACTCAACAATAATTTTTGGTCCTTAGGTCCACTGACGTTCATCTGTCACGTTATACATACATTGGTTTATTTATTTTTTAGGATACAAAAATAAAAATAATATTCAGGCTTGTGTCAAAGACGACACAATGTCGTCATGGACACTGCTACAGAAAACCGCATGACGACACAGTGTCGTCATGGGCATAAAATGTGTTAAACATAAGCTTGTTCAGAACGTTTTCTCATTTCAGCACGATTTATGTTGTTGATAGCGATTTGAAAACGTGTCTCAGTGAAATAATGGAATTGACTCGTGAACATTTTCGTGCGATGATCCGGTAAATCAAAAACTACGGATATGGAGTTTTTCAAAGTTATTCGGTAAGTCCTGAGACTGATGAGGACGGTCCAAAAATGATACATATTCTATTGTATTTAGTATGCTTCCAGTCGTGATGTAGACAATGAAGTAAGAAGTTGAATATTTGCATTTGAGAATTTTCATTCACGCCAGTAATAGCTAAGCGGAAATAACATAATACTTACTCCTTGATCTCGTTGATGAGCTGCTGTTTCTCAGCGATTTCATCCCTGAGCGCAGCCACCTGCTTCTGGTGAACCACCCTCAATTGATCCATCTGCTGCTCCAGAGCCTGTCGAAGCTCGTTGGCCTCCTTCTTTTCACTTTCGCTCGCACTTTGCACCTGAAACAAAATTTGTTCGTTGTATCTTCAGAAATATACAGGATGTCCTCAAAGTTGGGACTTCCTTTTATACTCGGATAGATCTTGGAAAAATAGGCAGTTCAAATCAATCAACCCTAAACAAAACCTAATACGGCCCTGCACCTCGATCAGATCAAACGTGAACACGTAGGATGCAGATCAGTACTCAATCCAGGCTGACCGCATTTGTAAACAAATCCTTTACACATCGGTTCAAAAAAATGGCACGCTCTTACAGCAACATCGTAGACCATATTATTTTAATTCAAGGTGAGTGTCCTCGAAATGCTACCGATGCTTTGCGAGTGCATGCAGATCGTTTTTAAATATCCTTAGTGATTTATTTTTTTTGTTTAAGGCGAAATGAAATGTTTAGTGTATAAAACTGTGGTGAACACGGTTGACGAACATTCGGGAAGCCTATATCAATCAGAGCTGTACTTGAAATTTCTTTTCGATGAACGGTGAGTACTTTCATTTATTTTTTTACTTTTTCGCTGTTTCACCGCACATTAGCTTTGCTATAACAAACGAAGTTGTTTCTGAAAAGGAAAGTCCAAACTTTCAGGACACCCTGAATGTACACGAAACAATACCCGACAAACATCAATATAGACATTACTGTTTTACTAACAAGCAATAACTCGCCCATTGTATTCATTCTAATTTAGTTCATATAATCATGAGTGAACATTTATGCTGCCATCTTATAGTATTTTTTCCCAACTGAAACATGATAGATAGATGTCCGTTTTTAGACTTTTAGACGTTTAGAGATAATTGATTTTTTATCGAGCAATGACTTGAGAGATGTCAATTTAAATCATTATTTATTTTGCCCAATGTCCAATGATTTTACCTGTTCGGCAGCCTTGAGTTTCGCGCACTCCTCTCTAAGAGAGTCGATGCTTTCCTCCAGGATCCTCTTCTTATTTTCTGCTTCTCGCATCGACTCTTGCAAACTCTTCATTCTGGCCTCGTGTTGAGAAATCAATAGCCTACATTCTGCTAATTCTTTCTCATATTCAGTCACCTTTCTGTTACTATCCTGCTCTTTATTCTCAATTTCCTGTAAGAAGAAAAATACTGTTGTAACAAATGCTCCAAGAACGTGGATTGTATTTCGTTTCTCTTGGTTAAATGGGATATTTTCAAAATTTTTCATTCCGATGGTTTTTTTTTTCGCGTTGTCCTTAGGATGTGCTCCAACTTCTGGTATGGTCTTTCAATAGATTTAATAATACGGTAGCGGACAAAAGTTTGGAAACATTCTTAGTAATTTTTAAAAAGTGCGCTAATTTTTTATTCTTTATTATTAAGGACTATTGTTTTCTCATATAGTTTGATTACAGTCTTGAGGATACAAATGACAATTTGTGTTTGCTGTGGTACTACATACTAGCATTAAAATACCTTCATATTATTTTATGATCAAAAATGAGGCGGAAAAAGTATGGGAACATACTTTTTATCACAAAATTAAATACAATAACTCTACAAAAAGATTTAAAAATACTGTTTAGCTAATACTCGGTAGCATAGGCTTCAGCATTCAACACTTCCTGCCATCCGCTGCTCATAGAATATGTCTGTTGGGATACTTCTAAATAATTCAATCACTTTGCCTCTTAAATCTTTTGACAATTCTTTGACTTTTGCCAATCTCACTGATGTTAATATTTATCACAGGCAATATCACAGTATCGCAGAACGAATAAATACGGCAAAACCGAAATGTTTCCATACTTTTGTCGTTACAAAAACTGAATATTGATAAGATAAACCTTGTATTAGTACGAAAGCCAAAGGTAGACTCAAATATTTATATTATCTGTTCCTTCACAATTTTAATTTAGGTATATGAAATAGTTCATAATAATGTTAATATTTGTTTCCAAGCTTTTGCCCGCTGCTGTACATCTTTATTTTCCATTATATGACATAATAAACTATGGTGATCTTCCATTCAAACCTTGTACAAATCACTATTATGCAAAATGTTGGATTAACCTAACATAAAATCATAAAAATAAAAACAAATAAATAACTTTTATTTTCTGGGGTGACAATGCGACAATAAATGTAATGGTTGCAATCTTACGGTATTAAAAAAAAACTAAAACGAGTTCTCTTCCAATTTCAAATACTTATTTACAACATACATGCAGAAAACGAGGATAGACTGCACACGTCTTCTACCAGATGATTAAGATCTTATCAGAAAACGTACAAAAATTCCCGAAAAAAAAAAGCTGGAAGGTGACCATGCTTTAGATTAAAGGCAAAATCAAATTTGTAGAGTCTGGTGCCATGGTAAATAAACAAAAAGCTGAATAAAGTAGTTATAACATAATTTGTTACATACCCTAAGTCTTTGTGTGAGATTAGTGACCTCCGTCTTCATTCTGCTGATGTACAACCTAGCAACTGTAAATTCTTCCTCTAGTTTAGCGGCGTCGTTGCTGATCTTCAACTGTTCAGCATCACCAGCGCCACCTATTACAAGAATTATGTCAAAAATGGAGTGGTTAGACCGCCATGTGTGCATTACAACTTACAAACGGTACTATAAAAGTTTTACAATATGACATCAAACGGACGCAGGAGGCTACATGTCATTCCACGTTGCGACATGTCCATGAGTGCATAGTAGATTTAGTGGTTCATTCGTATTGACAGTGGTCTATGGCATCGTGGTCACGTAGTGAGATAAGCGCAGTTTATTATTACATGAGGCGAGATTTAGATAATATATCTATTCTACCATCTAACCCCTAAGTGTATTGAACGTTGTGGAAATTACATTGAACAAAGTCAATAAATAAAGCTGCATTGTAAAACTTTTATAGTACCCTTTGTATATCGATACCACGCTCAGAATTTTCCGGTTTTGCAGCGGTTAGTACATGAATAAGAATCAAATTCACATATGTCAAAGTTGGCATCAATGAATGCTTCCCAGTGGTGCAGCGCTGCAATTATTGTCGAGACGTTGCAAAACGGTGATTTATTTCAAATGCTAACTAACTGCTAACAAAGACTGCAGCAAACGTTGAATGTGCAATAGTGACAGGTTGGAGCCCCGCAAAAAAATGAGTATTTTGTAAAGAAAAAATGGTGTCAAGTAGGTTGACTCTGCACTTCCCAACGCCGGCATCAAGGATTATGTTCAACACAAGTTAAGACTCTCTAAGAAAAAAGTTAGTTACGAATATGTATCTAAGAGAAATTAAAAAGTTCAATTCAGCCACCCCCACTTCTTAAACTCTACATATTTTTTTTGTGAAAATAATCAGGAGCTTCTGAAAAGTCAATGAACGAAGTACGAGCAATTTTTATTTTGTTCACGTTTTTGCCCCCAGCTTGGCCGCCATAGCTTCTCAAGTTATAGACCGGCCAAGGATTAGCAAAAAGACAGACAGACTGACCGACGGAAATGAGTGATATCGTTTTTCGTGATGAACATGTCATATAACTTGAATAGCGCTTCTGGAAGCGAGTGCCGTAGACTGAAAAAAGAGCGGGACGCTTAAGAGTACTTCTGAGAACGAATGCTTTTATCACAATTGAAGACAGGAGGGGTGGAAATGGTAGGGAGTGCTTTCAGCTCCCAGGATACATCAAATATCGAAACACTTTATGGACCTCAGTCTAGAGGAGGGCTCAGGCCTCGTGAAGGCAAAATAATGAGAAAAATGAGCATTTCAGGGAAAAATAGTAATAATACAATAAAAAAATAATAGAGATAATGGGTCCGTGGACGACATGATATACATACATACATACAAGTTTTTACGGTTCGTTCAACGTGCCACTTACACGAAAGCAATATAATGACTACTTGTGGAGTGTAGTCCATGCATGTAATGTTGGACCAGCGAAAGATTGCAAGCCGAAAGAATGCGGACAAAAAATTGCGAAGTTGTCAGATGTTCTACATAAAATGCGGTCCATACATATTAACATATTTAAGATATAGAATTGTTCCGCTGAATTTGGCAATGTAGCTGGAAAACCCAGGCCGCAGGTAAACATCCGGTCGCTGATTGGTCCAAAACTCTTATCTTATCTGAAACTAGAATAACGTGCCGATGGCACGGTCATTTATAAACCTACTCCCATAGGCGTAGGCAGTTGGCAAATACTTTGAAAATATAATTTACTGTTTAGTGGTGATAATGGAATTCAAGCATGGGAAAGTTATTCACAGCCAGGCAAGGGAAATAATAGCAAACGTGATACGTGCTTGCGATGCAGAAGCGGCTAACAATACTTTCGTTTATCCACTGGTAGCTAGAAATGCAAGGGCGGCATATTATACGGGTGTTAGTGAACGAACTATAAGTAAAATTAGAAAAGAAGATAAAGACAGGCAAAATGCAACCTCCACACAGCCTTTAGCTTCTCCCGGAAAAAAGAGATCACGCCCTTCTGTGATCCAAAAAATTGATGGAGTCGATTTTTCCATTATTCGGAGAATGATAGAAAAATTTTACTGTGATTTTAAAGTGGTACCTACTTGTAGTAAACTTCTAATCAAACTGAAGGAAGAAATGGAATTTCCATTTGGTAAAGAATCGTTGAGGCTGCTTTTAAAAGCAAAAGGATTTTACTGGCGTAAATGCCACAACAAAAGGAAATTACTAATGGAAAGACCCAGTATTTTACATTGGCGATACAAGTATCTTAGGTCTATTAAAAAGTTCCGGGAAGAAGGAAGGCATATTATTTATTTGGACGAAACTTGGGTTGATAATGACCTCACTTTCAAGAAATGCTGGCAAAGCGAAGAAATTATGGGTGTCCTGAGCAATATAAGTTCTACAGGTAATAAAGTTTCTTTCACCTCGATTTTGCTTATTATACATTTTTCTCAATTTTGGAATATTCTTAATAAGTGCTCATTTAATTTGTCTAATTGAATACATAATCCCTTGCAAGTATTTTTTTCTCAAAAATATGTTTTTTATACATAGTGATTCAAAAAGGTGTTGGCAAACTTAAAATAACACTAAAATGAGGCTATTTATTCATTTCCAGGACGACTTATAATTGTTCATGCGGGTTCGCAAGATGGTTTTGTTCCTGGAGCCTGTCTCATTTTCAAGGCTGGCTGTGCCACTGGTGATTATCACGGTCAAATGAACCAAGAAAATTTCACGAAGTGGCTTACTGAAAAACTATTTCCTAACATTCCTCCTAATAGTATTATAATAATGGATAATGCACCTTACCATTCAGCTTTGGAAGACAAGCCTCCAACTAGATCTTCTCTAAAAAGAGACATCATCACGTGGTTGAGCAAAAAAGGTATAGAGCATGATCCTAATGCTAAAAAAATGGAGCTTTATGAAATAGCTTGTCTACATAGGCCACCATCTGATGAGAAAAATTATAAGATAGATAATTTAATAAGAAGTTTCGGACACACCCCACTTCGAACGCCACCCTATATGTGTCAGTTTAATCCCATAGAGATGATTTGGGCACAAGTAAAATTTTTCATTAGAAGCCATAATACAAGCGGCGAATTTACTATAAAAAAACTAGATGAAATTTCTAATAAGGCCATCGCTTCAGTAAGTGCCAGTGACTGGCAAAAGGTTATTGGACATGTTATAAAAATTGAAGATGAATATTGGGAAAAAGACAGTCTCATTCAAGAAATACAGGAAGAAATAATAATCAACATAGGAGGTGAAAGTGATAGCAATGACAGTTCCTCAGACAGTGATCATGACTCTAATCAGGATTGAAACTATACTAGATTGGCTACCTTTTAGAATTTTTAGATATTCATTTATTATACTATTGGTTTGTGGCTTTTAGTATCTCAGTAGAAAGTCTAATTCTATGTGTTGTTTATGGGTTATTTCATCAAGAAATTACTTTTTGTTTTCCTATATTTTTCTATTCAGTCAGATATTTTTGACTTGTTGTATTCTATTTTAGAAGAATGCATAATTTGTTTTGCTGTTCAATCATAATGCGTACATAGGAATATTACTTGTTGCCTAAAAAATATATTTATTTTGTTCTCAATATTCAGTGTTTGTGTATATTTATTTCTTATAATGTATGTTTGGTATCACGTCATTATGAATCGCAAAAAAATATTAATACTACCAGTTGTAATAAAATATAAATTCAATTAATAATTCAAGTCTCTCCGATCTCCGCCTATGACTCCATATAAAATCGTCTAATGGTAAGGTTTTTTCATCGCATTTCCCCCTTTCGTCCCTAGCAATCTTTGGCTGGTCGATCTATATTTATATAGTGCAATAGGGCTGTAGTGCTAATGTAGTGGAAATGAAATGAATGATATGCGTGTACCTAGTGTACCTGTGCCAGTACCTCCTAAAGTAGTTCCAATTTCTCCTAATTCCCTAAGTAGATTGCTAAGCATTTCTGCTATGCGCTTCTTCTGGTGGCTGCTCATGTCGCGCAATTGTTGCAGCTCAGTCGTGGTGGTGTTCAAGCTGGCTTGCTTTTGCATTAATTCTTCGCTAAGTGTCTCCATCTGCAATTTAAAAATATTAGGAATAAGTATAATTCACTGGCAACAAAAAAATACAAACTGTCTCCCTTTGGTCTGATTACCTACATACCAGACAAACCAAAGAAGAGGGGAAGAAGAAAGAAACGAATGGAGGGAAAGGGCAAAGAGGGTGGGGTGTTATTTTGGTTGATGAATAACGTTCAAGGTGTGCTATTTACCTCCTTATTTTTCGCTTCGACCTCTTGACTCTTCTGGTCATAGTTCACAGCCAATTCTTCGAGTGCTTGAAGTACTTCTTTCACTTCCTCCTTAGCACTCTCGTTCTCTTGCTGAATTCTATTCATCTCAGCTTGCAAGGCTTCATAATCCCTGAAAAAAAAAAATCAACTTGTAGAACCAAAGTGGCTTGTAGTATATAAATATAGTTGTTTTGACAAAAAGTTATAGAGCCTCTGGGCTACTGATAATATTGCTTTAATTCTCCACATGAGTCCTATGTCATATTGACGAGCCCCAGTAAGGATGAACCGCTGCTGTTGGCAACTGGTTGAGTGGTTGACATACAGAAAGTGACTAGTAGCTCCAATCAACTTAAATCATTATATATTTATGTTCCTACTAAGAATGCACAGACAGGAAACAGATTTTCTACCGTACCTTCTGGTACTTGCGATAAGTTCGTCCTGTTCCAGCATCTGTTCTTTGAGTTTCTCGACGTACTGACTCTGCTGGTTGATCTCCTCATCCTTTTCGTCCAACTGCTGGTATAATCGCTCCCTTTCTTGTTCTAGTTTCGTGCGTTCTTCTATACCCAAAGTGGAGCCTATCATCAACGCTGGAGTTGCGGGCAAAGGACCTGAAAAAAAAAGTTAGTTTTCAAAAACTCAATTTCGAATTTTAGATCATTTTTACTGAATATATAATTAATGAAGTATTGGGATACAGTATTTTATTTAATGGTCAGAAAACTTCATAACAGATACCAGGCACAAATCATATGAGATTGGACCACCGGTCATTTTAAATGAAAATTTGTATAAAGCCTTATAGGAGATACAGGGTGTTGAAGTTTGGTGCCTCCGCGTCTGTGGGTAAGCCTGCCATTTTAAGAAAATTAACTCGTCTTCTAGTAGACTTAACGATATAATAAAAATCGCGTGAATACATATACTATATACAGGATGTACCAACGAAAATGAAAAGTAGTTTAGTAGAACTATAAAAGATATACGACAATGGTCTGCGCAACAAGATTGAGATCTTATAGGTATGTTAAGGCCCGTATCGTCAGTCGTTCCTACAATTGTAGGGCGCGTTTATGGCCTCCTTGATTGTCATACTCCTTTCTCTCCTCCAAAAATTTCTAGATTGCATCTGTCCCGTGTCAGCGTCAGCACTTTCCTATTGTGAAGATATGTTTTCTTTTCAAATTGTAGGACATTTCAGGCTGATAAAACATGATATAACTCAGAAGCAAGCACAATTTCATGCAAATAGATGTTTGTGACATAACCTCAAAATAGACAGCTGACACGGAGAAGTAGAAAACTATGACAATCAAGGAGGCCATAAGGCGCCCTACAATTGTAGGGACGACTGACGATACGGGCCTAAGTCCCGTGGGAACATTAATAACGAGTTATTTTTTGTAAAATAGTGTAGGCAAGCGTACCCACAGGGGCTAAGGTATCACCCTTTAACACCCTGTATCTCCAATAGAAAGCATTTTTGGGCTTTGCGCTCATTGGAATGTTTGATCAGCACAACGTGAAGTATCACTACTTAAAATTAACGGGTGGTCAAATTCCATATGTCTTATGCCTGGTAGTTTGACATGGTGGTAGATTAGAACGAGTCGAAATGAAAACAAACTGCATAGCATATTAAAGAAATTCTTTTTTACACCGAAGCAGCCGCGCAAGCAGAAACCTAAATGCCAGGACACCCCGGTTGGTATGATGATACCAAAGAAGCTTAATCAGATTTATGAACTGCCTAAGGTTAATACAACTGGGAAAAGCCTCCTCTTCTAGATTGTTCCACAATCTCGATACCCTATGGACAAGCAAGCGGTCATATCGGCCAGTTCTGGATGTACGAAGGTCGCGACGGTTAGGATTTGAGGCCGAAGTCTGACGGGTCTGTCTGGCAGGCACATCGCGAGGCGGCATCATAGAGGAGAGCGTAGCGGTAAAAGATAGCCGACCAGCCGAAATGAACGGTTCTTTGGTAGAACTCGGCCATCCATCGAACTGTGTCGCTGCTAGTCTTCTTTTCCTGTATGTTGAGTGCTATCATGAGGAAAGCTGTGGATCGGATTGATGGTACAGCAAAAAGATCGTTGATATGTCACAGGAACAATGTCGAAGACAAGACGGATCGCTGCGGAACACTCGCGTTGGCATTCTGGGATGAAGAGGAAAACCAGTCAATTACGACTCATATCTTGCGGCCAGAGAGGAAGTCAGCCACCCAGCTGCAAAGCTTCTCCAAAAGGATGGAAGTTTACATAAGAGGGCAGCATACCATAGCTGATCGAACGCTTTCGTGATATCAATAGCAACGACATGACGACCACCATAAGACTGGATGAGTTGCTTCAAGGGCTGTACTAAGAGGATGCTATTTTAATGCTGTTCATAATATTTTTATATATTCTGGAACCTAGTAACACTGATCTGTGACCCAATAAATATCTGTTTAAAACGAACAATACCTGAAGGTTTTTCCTGCACGATGCTCTCCTCCATACCACTGACAGGAGTGACGGCATCCGTAATGAGCAGGTCCTGTAGGTTGATCTGCTCCTCCGGTTTCACCGTCTCGCCGCTCCTCCAACGGTTCAACTCCTCCTCCAATTTCTCCACTTTGCCCTTTAGTCGGGCTACCTTCTCCTTTTCCTTCTCGTATCGCCGCTTCCATTCTTCGGCTGTCAGTTCCTCGTTCACGCAAACCACGTTCTTCACCGTCTTCGCTCTATAAGAAAATTTTGAAATTATTATCTATCATATACAGCCAAAAAAAAGTTATTACATTACGGTGGATTTATGCAAACTTATCTTAAATATAACGTAGCTCGAACATACAGCAAAACGATAAATTGTGTAAGGCACAAGTACAGCTTGAACAGCAATCAGCTATGAAACTCTCCTGACAGTGTCAAAAATGGGAGAAAATCACATGTAAATTCCCCTAGTACAACAATGAAAGAGGTTTTAGCGTTCAGCTGAGTCTGGTGTTGCCTCGCATCATTCCAGCGTCCGCAGATATTCCTTGCAATCGTAAAATGATAATATTTCGAAATGATTTAGTGTAGTTTGTGTGAATCAGTAATAAAAAGGATTATGTTTGTCCAAAAAGAAGGGACTGATGACTATTTATCAAAAAGGTTCAAAATAAATTTGTATCCTAAGCTGCTGCGATGTAATCGATCCACTGCATTTTCAATGTGAGCTGTGTTAAAAACACCAGGCAAAAACAACCTTCACTCAATCACAAGGTGTCTTTGTCGCGAAAAAAAAAAAAACTAGAGCAAATGAACATTTAAATGAGAGATTTAACAAGCATTGTTCATCAGTAAAATTAAACCGTTTGCACGAATATTTTTTTATTCTTCGCTCATTCTAAACAAACTCGTTTAAAAAATGTATGTGTTGTCATGTAATTATGAATCACCTTGTGGAGAACGGCCTATAATTTTTATTACTAAGTTTTCTAGGTATTTAAAATATCGGAACTACCGACCGCTTTTACATTAAATTCTCGCCGTTTATGTAGAACCATCCTAGCTCAGAAGTGTCATGGTTGAATGCGGTGTTTTTAACAGTGTTCATGTATATTGAAAATGGAATGGATTGAGAATATCGCAGCAGCAAAGAACGCATGACAAAAGTAAATATTTTTCTATTTATTGTAAATAAACTTTTTCATAAATAAATACTTCGTTGCTTCTCTTTGGACAACCATATTCCTTTTTATTATCGGTTCACACAAACTACATCAGATCATATCGGAATAGTATAACTTTTACGATTGCAAATAATATCTGCGGCCGCTGGCAGGGTACGTGGCAACACAGGCTGCTGCTGAGCACTAAAACCTCTTGCATCGTTGTATTGGAGGAATTTACATTCGACTTTCTCCGACGAAATGGCGGCCGCTTTAGACAGTAACAAGAGTTTCATAGCTGATTGTTATCCAAGATATGGCACAAGTATACTATCCGTAGCCACATAATGTCTATTAAATAAATGTACACTCCAAAAACTTGCCAACCATGCATTTTTTGGAAAAGGGTTTTGAAAAGTTTCTGGATATCAAAAAAGCAATTTGTCGACGACGTGAAACATGACCTAGGCAATAAGCTCAGAGGTCATTTGGAGGTCAAGTTTATATATTCCCACCATTTTTGGTAGCAGATTAATGTCGAGCGCGATTTTATACAACAGAGTACGTTTACAAAACAAACTGAAATGTCATTTATAAAAGTATTATAGAGCAAAATACTGAATATTTGGAGCAGATCTTGAAAGAAAGATGATGTGAATGTGAAAGTCATCAAAGTTTATAGCATATATTTACTAAAGATATAATTATCTGGTTTCGATAACTGCGCAGTTAAAATGCGAGAAACTATTTTAGCATGAATTCGATAATTTATTAACAAATTTTTCGACATGGCAATGAACCGGAATTCCATCTATTATGAAATAATAATTGCATGTTGACGGATGTTAATTCGACACAGGGTTCTCACAGACCGGAATATCCAGAATTTGTAAGAAAAACGTTGTAATTAGCTGTTTTACAACGGTATTATATTCTTAGGGGTATATGAAAAGTTCTCTCATCGAGAGATATAAAAAATTTTGATGTGCAACTTTTTTTATTAAACCACGTCGAAAAAATCACCTTTTCGCGTATATTCAAATATTTATGAATTTTTGATATAAGTGATCTATGAAAAGTTGCAGCAGATGTGAATATCTTTAAAATTAGACCTTACACAGCCACTTTGCTGTAACGATCAATTTGTTATTACAAAAAAAGCCAAAGACTGTCGATGTCTACACATGTTTTACCACGAGATGCGTAACGGTAAATCTGAAATTATAGCCAAAAGTTAAAGCATTTGTGGTGCTCGACTTGTTTCTTTTTTGAAAAAAATTGCCTCCCTTGACGAGCTGTCGAGCGACTTTGGCCTTATAATGGGCTCATTCTCTTGCTAGAGGCTTAGTTTTACCATTGATTGACGTACTCTTCCTGAAGATACCTAACCTGATGTCACATTTGTGCATATAAAAAATTATCCGAGATGAACTGAAAACCCGTTGCTTCCTCTATTATCACAGGTGTGTCTCTGTTCTCCGCGATAATGATAGATCTACTTTGAAAAGGATCTCCTAGTTGGCGCTCATATACACTGACAACCAAATTTGTATTACGGCTTGAGTTATGAGAAAGAATTAGTTAAAGATAGAAAGAGATAGAAGAGGGCTGGAAAGCGAAGCTCATCACCTCGTTGCCTAGCAACGATGACGCGGCAATCTGCCGCGAAGCCAATATGTCCTTAAATTAAGATGCATGTAGAAAATATGTGTTAGTTTATTCTCTACGCCCAAATACTGGTTTCATTTTATTTTAGCTATCTTCGAGAAGAATATGTTGATCAATGGTTTACATCGCATTAAAAGAGATACTGGTCTCACGGCTTGTCAAACACATTCATCCAAAACAAATTAAAGACATGCTATGTACAAAACTGATATGGTCCTCTGTGGGTGACCGTTCGGGACTATCAAAAAGTCATTATTGTACAGGGTGCGGAAGCATAATTTCCTTTTTTAAAATTCACGCCATTCAGTTGGTTGATGTCGCAGCGGAGCGCGGAGGTCTCGTGTTTTTGCCGTTGATGCCTACTTTTCGAGAGGATGTTCTGTGATCGCAACCCAGCGCACCTTTCAAAATCGCATTTAATGGCCCCTGCCGCGGACTGGAAATTCATTGATACGTAGGCGACTACCTCCTGATAAGCTGCAAGTGCGACAAGACGAAGAACTGAAGTCACTCGGCCCATCAGATCACCCGAAAAGATCGAGGTAGTGACATCTTCAATGTTGCGATCACCACGGCGTCTGCCCTTGAAGTTTCCTATGTTCTGCGATGAGAATTCTTCATAATGATCTTCATTTCCGTCATTACAAGGTGACAATTGTGCAGGGACTTTCTGAACATGACTTCAACTCTTGGATGAACGCGTGTAAGTTTCTTCTCGAAGCCGTTCCTGAGGACGCTATTGTCTTTTTTAAGAAGTTATGAAGCCAATTTTCATTTGTGTGGATCCATCAACAAACAAAACATGCGCTACTGGGCTGATACCAATCCTCAAGAATTGCATTTACCTAAGGTCACAGTGAGTTGTGCAATTTCCTCAGATGGAATTATTGGTCCTGGTTCTTTTAGGTAAATGAAGTCGCAGTGTCAGTGAATTCGGCAAGGGGGGACACTTGTTTCCAACAAGACAGTGCAAGGGCACAAACTTCAAGAGCATCGATGGCTGTTTTGAGGGAACACTTTCCAGAGCGCCTCATCTCAATTAGGGGCATTTGGAATGGCCGGCTCGTTCTCCCGATTTGACCCCAAGGTTTTTTTCTATTGAGTTTCTTGAAATCCCATGTTTATGTGAACCATCCAAGAATTTTACAAGATTTGAAGACCAACATCCAGGAAGAAATTGCCAACATAACACCTGCTATGCTGGCAAGACTTATGACAAACGCCAGAAATCGGTTTACTCAGTGTATGGAGAATGGAGGACGTCACTTATCTGATGTGATCTTCAAAACTATCTGAAACAAAACTTTAGGGCCTACATCATAACAAACAAATACATTTTTTCTGATTCGTAGGGTTGGGTTTAACTAAGTTTTGAAAAAAGAAGTTATGCTGCCGCACACTGTTATAATAGTAATAATTTGAACTGACCTCTTTCCGAACTCCAAGGTAGACTTAGTCTCAGCCTCGTTGAAACTAGCAGGTGAACAACATATGACGATGGTCGTCCTTGCGTTACCTCCCAGAGATTCTTGCAGGATCCTCGTCAGTTTGGAATCTCGGTACGGAATGTGAGACTTGTTGCCATCGGCGAGCGCGCTTATTACATTGCCTAGGGCCGACAAAGATTTGTTGATGTTCTTCGCTTCGTCCAGCACAGTACCTGGAAATGAGCAACAATATTACGCTACAGGAAACAAGTAATAGCGATGAAGTAGCTTGATTGCTGTCTATACGAGAAGCTATCTTTGTATTACTCATAACCAAGTGCCCGGTCATAAAATCACCCTACTTGTATAGTACGAGGGCGAATCAAATATGAACCGGACTTTTGTTTTAGTAACTTTATTGGTATAGTATATACTTCGTTCATTTACATCTTATTTTTCTACATAATATCTTCTCTTATTGGTGCATTTTTCCCATCGGGTCGGGCGTTTTTTAATTCCCCATCAAAGAATGAAGCTGGTCGTGTCAGTAGCCAATTGTGCACGAACGTTTCCACACCTTCGTCGTCGTCAAAGTGGTGACCTCCCAGGTCCTCTTTAAGTGGTCCAAACATGTGATAGTCACATGGCGACAAACCAGGACTGTAAGACGGGTGTTCAAGTGTTCCCAATGAATTTTTCTTGAGCCAATACAGCTGTGTGTCGCCGAGCAAAATCAACTAGCAGTACACCTCTCGAATCCCAAAATACCATTGCAAGAACTTTTCTTGCAGAAAGAATGGTCTTGGCTTTTCGCGGTGCTGCCTTTCCAGGCTTTCGCGACGCTATGGAAGTGCTTTTTGCCAGCCGAATTCTTGTGTCTTTGAAACTGTCTTATCGCCGAACTGTGCTGTTAAGTGTTGATCGACGCAAAATTTCGGAAGGTTTTACGCCCTCCCGCGACAAAAATTTTATAATGCGTTGCGCAACAGCCGTGGCAACTTTTTGAAAAAAAAAACTGATTCTTCACACTTTTCAACATAAAAAAGGTCTCTTGTGAATGTTCGTTATAGTTAGCCGTTTTTGAGATATTTCGATTTTTAAGGTTCGATGCATTTTTAATTATTTATGATAAAATAACGTTAAAAAGTCAGTATCTCGATAATTTTTAGAAGTAGGATGTGCTTGCAAATATTTTTGAAATTGAAAACAGAATAAGGTTAAACGTCAATTAGTTGACAGTTAGTTTTGTTTTTTTGCAATTGTGAATGCACGAAATTTAGTTTCTATAACCTGTTTTTTTTTTGTAAGTTTTATAAAAATGCCATTTTTATTCTCCAATCAAGAGTTAGCGGATATTCATTTTGTGTATGGCTTTGTAAATGGAAACGCAGCAGAAGCAGCCAAAGAATACGAACGAAGATAGCCAAACAGACGACATGCAACTCGCTCAGTATTTGTAAGAGTGCATCGCCAAATAATTGAAAATGGTTTTGGAAATCTCCAAAGGGACCAAAACATAAATGTTCGTCAGCGCAGATTTACCCGTATGATTCTGCGTGAGTTTGATAGAGATCCGACCTCAAGTGTTAGGAGAGTTTCTGGTGCCTTGAGAATTTCAGCAAGCCATGTTCACCGTGTTCTTAGAAATGACCATAAACGTCCTTACCATTTGCAACCTGTGCAAGGACTACAGCCAGGGGACGGAGAACGAAGAATCACATTTTGTCAGTGGATTCTTGATAGAACTGATAATAATAGGGAGTTTTTAAGTAACGTTTTATGGACCGATGAGTCATGCTTCACTATGAATTTAGTGTGAACGTGGTATCTACCGTAATCGACTATTTGGACCCTACCTTTTGCCTGCAAGGTTAAATGCTGCAACCTTCTTGGAATTTTTAAAGGTTGAACATGAAAATATGTGGTATGATGTTATGTTAGATTTAAGAAGATTGACCCGGTTCCAGCTTGATGGTTGTCCAGCTCATTATTCGAGAATAGTGAGAAACTGGCTGGACGAAAATTATCCAGAAAGATGGATCGGCCGTGGAGGACCAGTCGCCTGGCCTCCAGGATCCCCTGACCTAAATCCATTAGATTTCTTTGTGTGGAGACTTCTAAAAGAAAAAGTGTACCAGATTCCCGTAACCACAAGAGATATGCTAATAGACAGAATCAGGAATGCATGTGATGAAATAAGGCCTTATTTGAATAATGCTATACCACGTTCGATCATTCGTAGATGTGAATTGTGTATTGAACAATTGGGTTTACATTTCGAGCAACTACTTTAGATTTTGAATGTTTGTCCTAACTATCCAATAACATTTTAGTTGTAAATGAATAATTTAATTTGTTAAAAATAATATTGGAAAATTAAACAAATTAATATTCTGTTTTTTGTGTTTATTTGGAGTTAGGAATTATTGCTGTGTTTAAAAACACAATCTAAGCGATCATCTTAATTACTTGTAATGCCCATGCTCAAAAACGGCTAACTATAACGAAAACTCACAGGAGAGCTTTTTTATGTTGAAAAGTGCGAAGAATCGTTTTTTTTTATTCAAAAAGCAAAAAATTGTACTAAGAAAATTTTTTCGGTCATTTTAATACACTACAGGTACAGTAGAGAGCGCCCTCTAGCGGCTACAGTAAAACTGGTTCGTTTTGTCGTAAAAAAAAACCCTTGTATACCAATTTTCACTGTTATACATCAAATGTTGTTCGAAATATTTAAAAAAACTATTTTAGAAAGTAAATCTAAACACCATGTATTTCGGAAGCCACGCATTTTTCGACCCATGTCTATATAGACTTTATGCATTAATTTTAAAAGTTCTATCGAATCTTAAAGTTATGCAACAATAAACTGAAACACCCTGTATTAGCATTATTATGAACTATTCCATATACCTAAATTAAAATTTTGAAGGAACATATAATATAAATATTAAAGTTTACCTTTTGGCTCCCGTACAAGGTTTATATCTTATCAATATTGAAATTCTCTGTTTTTTTTTTAATACCACGTATAGAAACATTTCAGTTTTGCCATATTTATTCGTTCTGCGATACTCTGATATTGCGTGCGTTAAAAAATATTAACATCTGTGAGGATGGCAAAAGTAAAAGAATTTTCAAAAGATTTAAGAAACAAAGTAATTAAATTATCTAGAAGTGGTATCAGAAATGTTGACATTTCTCAAAGATTAAAAATGAACAAAGGGACAATTTGGAAAATTATTAGTAAATATTAAGAAAACGGATCAACAGCAACGCGGCCCTGATGCGGAAGACCGAAAAAAAAAACCGATTATGTTTTGGATCGCTACATTAAACTTTTGTCCCATGAAGATCCTCGAATGCCAGACACACAGATTTTGAAAAGCTTAGTAGAAGAGGGTGCCGAGAATCTTTCAGTCAGAACAGTGCAGAGACGCTTGGTGGATTTTGGGCTTTTCATTTAAAAAAAATCGTATTTCTCGGCTTGAATATGCTAAAACTCATCTAACTTGGACAGCACAACAACGGAATCCAGTTTTATGGAGCAAATTTAACTTGTTTGGATCTCACGGTACGGCATATGTGAGACGTCCAGTGCGAAAAAGATTCGGCAAAAAGTATCAGTTGCCAACAGGTAAGCACGATGGAGGCAACATCATGGTTTTGAGCTGTTTTTCTAGCTCTGGAATGGGTCCAATTATTAAAATTATTGGGAAAATGGATCAAAAACTTTACAATGATATTCTTAGTGAGACATGCTCCCTTTTGATGAAGAAAAAATGCCTTTACGATGGACATTCCAGCAAGATAATGTCCCCAAGCATACCTCAAAATTCGTAAAGGACTGTTGACTAAAAAATGTTAATGATCTTACATGGATTTCGCAATCCCCGGACCTAAACCCTATAGAACATCTCTGGGAGCATGTTAAAAGACAATTGTCAAGAAAAATTTTAAAAAATAGGCACGATTAATTTGATTATGTAAAAAATATTTGGCAAAATATCTCAACAGACGTCTGTAAAAAATGATGTCTTCTATGAGCAGCATATGTCAGGCGGTGTTGAATGCTAAAGGCTATGCTACCAAATATTAGTAGTAGTAGTATTATTTTTCAACTATTTTTGTATTCAATTTTGTAATAAAAAATGTTTCCATACTTTTGTCGTCTCATTTTTGGTCATAAAGTAATATGAAGGTACTTTAATGCTAGTCTGTAGTACCACAGCAAACACAAAATGTCATTTGTATCCTCAAGACTGTAAGCAAACTATATGAGAAAAAAATAGTCCTTAATAATAAAGAATAAAAAATTAGCGCCCTTTTTAAAAATTACTGAGAATGTTTCCAAACCTTTGTCCACTACTGTATATAAATACGACCCCACAAGTATCATTTATTACTAGAATAAACCACCGTGAATAGCAGCTATCTATCTGTCTATCTATCTGTTGTATCTCAGTTCGCGTCGAAGTCTGAGTCATCACTTGATGCCGTCGATTCTGGCGATATAGTAGTAGTCTAGTAGTCTACTTGCTATTGAAAACTAATAATTCTGCATTACATTGGTCCGGCCAATAGAGAACTAACCGGGGGACCAAGCCTGTCTCTAGGTAAAAAAAAATAAGTTCTTATGCCAATTGTAAGAGCTATAGACCCACGAATATATATTTATAACAAAACTACTCAATTTAAAAAATGCTAACAGCTCATTTGAAAAAAATATTCTCCATTCAATAATGGTAACGTTTTGGCTTTTTACTCATTTGTCATTTTCCATAGATCTAAAAATTATAGTACAGGAAATAAAGATTTAAAAAGTCTTTAAACGCCATTTGCTTTAACACACGCTATATAACGTACTTCACGAAAAGTTTTACGGAAAACTGGATTTCTCAAGTAATAGTATTCAGAAGCAAACTGTTTCCCCGATGATTTACTACAAATCTATAAAAACTTTTTGATAGAATAATATGAACGTATGTTACAAGCGCATGAGAAAAACAGCCTATCAATAAGGATGTTTTTCACTCTAACTTGTGTATAATCTTGCACCGTTTCTTATACAGAATTTTAAAATCTGAATCCTGCTTAGATCTACGATGCATACGAGAGACAAAACGAAATTCTCAATTTCATGACTATTGTGGCAAACCTGTTTTTTTTTCAAACCTCAAATGTTACACGACACATTCCGTTTCAAACCATGATTTTTTTATTATGCTTACCCTCGGCTCCGGTTTTTGAGACTTTTTCGGATCCAGCCAAATCTACTAAGTACAATTTTCCAGACAACTTTTTCTGGTTTTCGAGGTTCTCTTGCTTGACGTTTATGAGGAATACGGAATGCGATCTGGATGAATGTTCATTCATATCTGTAAATATTAAATATGTTAAAAATATTCCAATTAGTCTTAGGGAATCGATCTTACTTGTTACAGCTATATGTCTATTGGATTTGCCCTCTTCAATTGCTTCAAATACTTCCTCAGGACTCGAGACAAACCGTTCTGTTGCACCTTTCACATACGGTACCCTGTTTTTATCTTCATGGACGCTCAAATTCACTTTTGATACTGCAAAAAAACATATAGATATGAAATATACTGCGATAAAGTAGAAAACGACACTAATTATTGAAAATGGTTAGTCAAAAAGCCAGTATAATACAAAAAAAAAAGAAATTTTTAACAAGGAGCCTGAAAAGAACCTAACAGAAACACATTGCAAGAAGATTGTATACAATTAAAAAAATTAATATTTGTAGCTCAATATAGATCTTTGCAGTTCACTAATTTGATAAAAGCCGTAGGCCAAAACTCATATAAACTTTGACTTTTTAATTGATAGTAACAATAATTGGCCAGCATAGATGTGGATATACAGAATAAATAATCATTTTTATTGCTGGACATAGTTACTACTTACCGTCTAAAAGATCCCTTATCTTGTCCATGTAAATTTCAAAATAAGATACTTTAATGTGAAATTCTAGATTTTCTTCCATCGCGTAGATGTGATTGAAGATATCATTTACTATACGAGGAATAATGCCCTGCTTCTGGGGATCGCCTGTAAAAAAAATTACATGAAACTAGAGTCAGGCATAACTTCTATATAGTCAAAAAATGCCATCTCAAACTTTGAAATACAAATTAATAGCCGTCAAACTTCATTCCTAACTTTTTGACGTTTTTCCGATTGGCCCTTTATAGTTCAATAATAATGGATTTCTGAGGTTGCTAAGCGAAAAATCTTGTCTACAGACTTTTCCTAGAATAAAAAATGCTTTACTTTTTAGATCCCTAGCTCAATTTTTTTTAAATAGTCGTTCACATGCAAGAGCAAAAGTATTCACTAGCTTGTATTGTAAGTTCTCTAAACCTTAACACGCTTCACTTATTTTATTTCACCATTTGTAATAAAGTTTCTAGCTCGTAAATGACTTAATAAGGATCCAAATAAGGTGAAACTCAATATATACACATCCAAAAGCATTATAGGACTTGGACAACGTGATAAATTTCGAGTAAAAGTCTTTTACCACGAGATCACATAAATGAAAAATTAAGTAGTTCAGCCATTAGATTAGATTTAGTGCGCTCACATGAAGAGATCTTTGATAATTGAATTAAGTGTTCGCGTTTGGTTAGCAATTAAAAACGTTCACAGTACCTCCTGAAATGCTTTGGAATTTTGTCAGTAGATGTCTAACTAATATACAGGGTGTTTCAGTTTATTGTTGCATAACTTTAAGATTCGATAGAACTTTTAAAATTAATGCATAAAGTCTATATAAACATGGATCGAAAAATGCGTGGCTTCCGAAATACAGGGTGTTTAAATTTACTTTCTAAAATAGTTTTTTTTTTAAATATTTCGAACAATATTTGATGTATAACAGTGAAAATTGGTATACAAGGGTTTTTTGAATGAAAAAACTGATTCTTCGCACTTTTCAACATAAAAAAGCTCTCTTGTGAATTTTCGTTATAGTTAGCCGTTTTTAAGATATTTCGATTTTTAAGGTTCGATGCATTTTTAATTATTTATGATAAAATAACGTTAAAAAGTCAGTATCTCTATAATTTTTAGAAGTAGGCTGTGCCTGCAAATATTTTTGAAATTGAAAGCAGAATAAGGTTAAACGTCAATTAGTTGACAGTTAGTTTTGTTGTCTGTTGAAACCTGAAACGTTTTTTTGCAATTGTGAATGCACGAAATTTAGTTTCTTTTACCTGTTTTTTTTTTGTAAGTTTTATAAACATGCCATTTTTATTCTCCAATCAAGAGTTAGCGGATACTCAGTTTGTGTATGGCTTTGTAAATGGAAACGCAGCAGAAGCAGCCAGAGAATACGCACGAAGATTTTCAAACAGACGACATCCAACTCGCTCAGTAATTGTAAGAGTGCATCGCCAAATAATTGAAAATGGTTTTGGAAATCTGCAAAGGGATCAAAACATAAATGTTCGACAGCGCAGATTTACCCGTATGATTCTGCGTGAGTTTGATAGAGATCCGACCACAAGTGTTAGGAGAGTTTCTGGTGCCTTGGGAATTTCAGCAAGCCATGTTCACCGTGTCCTTAGAAATGACCATAGACGTCCTTACCATTTGCAACCTGTGCAAGACTACAGCCAGGGGACGGACAACGAAGAATCACATTTTGTCAGTGGATTCTTGATAGAACTGATAATAATAGGGAGTTTTTAAGTAACGTTTTATGGACCGATGAGTCATGCTTCACTAGACGTGGAGTGGTAAATTTTCATAATCAACATATTTGGTCGCATGAAAATCCGCATGCAGTTCGGGAAAGAAATTTTCAGCATGAATTTAGTGTGAACGTGTGGATTGGTATCTACCGTAATCGACTATTTGGACCCTACCTTTTGCCTGCAAGGTTAAATGCTGCGACCTTCTTGGAATTTTTAAAGGCTGAACATGCAAATATGTGGGATGATGTTATGTTAGATTTAAGAAGATTGGCCTGGTTCCAGCTTGATGGTTGTCCAGCTGATTATTCGAGAATAGTGAGAAACTGGCTGGACGAACAGAAAGATGGATCGGCCGTGGAAGACCAGTCGCCTGGCCTCCACGATCCCCTGACCTAAATCCATTAGATTTCTTTGTGTGGGGATTTCTAAAAGAAAAAGTGTACCAGACTCCCGTAACCACAAGAGATATGCTAATAGACAGAATCAGGAATGCATGTGATGAAATAAGGCGTTATTTGAATAATGCTATACCACGTTCGATCATTCGTAGATGTGAATTGTGTATTGAACAATTGGGTTTACATTTCGAGCAACTACTTTATATTTTGTATGTTTGTCCTAACTATCCAATAGCATTTTAGTTGTAAATAATTAATTTAATTTGTTAAATATAATATTGGAAAATTAAACAAATTAATATTCTGTTTTTTTCACTAAGAAGAAATTTTCGGTCATTTTAATACACTACAGGTACAGTAGAGAGCGCCCTCTAGCGGCTATAGTAAAACTATACAAAAAAATCCTTGTATACCAATTTTCACTGTTATACATCAAATATTGTTCGAAATATTTAAAAAAAACTATTTTAGAAAGTAAATTTAAACACCCTGTATTTCGGAAGCCACGCATTTTCGACCAATGTTTATATAGACTTTATGCACTAATTTTAAAAGTTCTATCGAATCTTAAAGTTATGCAACAATAAACTGAAACACCCTGTATAAGAACATCGGCAACATTAAAATTTTCGTTTTTTCATATTGTTTTATCAACTTCGAGAAAGTTATAAACACCTTCTATTAATAATGTCGTAAACATCTTGGAAACACTGAAGCGAATTTGTCTAAAAAAATTGTTGCGCAAATTTGGGCCTGGTAACATTCGTCCCAGAATACTTTTGCCATTTTATGCTAAGATACTAAACTAAACTAAAAAGAAAATTATTATATAAATAAATTAGTCTGTTTTACTCTAGTAAGTAAGTTGGAACTAAGTTATGACTGTTGCAGGATGCTTAGATTTCTCAGAAAAAACCAAAGCAGTGATGGGTTTTCCCATAGGGATGGACCGATACCATCATGTCTAGTGGTATATCAGCCTAATATATCACTATCCATTTTTGATGCAAAATTATTTTTTTTCCGTGGATTGAAATCGTAGGATTTCGATTTTTGGTAGGAAGTTCCACATTTGTCATATTGTTTACTGACGACAAAGGACAATTCTGATATATTTTCGTTATCTGTCTTCCAGGACACATTCCAGGTGACAGTCCTTTTGCGAATGTGAACACTATTCCGTTATTGGTAAAGATAAGGAGAACCTTAAGTAATACTTACCGAGCACCCCCTCCATGGTATGAGTTTTACCCGAAGAGGTCTGCCCGTAGGCGAAGATAGTGCCGTTGAAGCCCGACAGCACGTCGGTGACGATGCTCTTCGCAGCCTCATTGTAGACTTTTTCTTGGGACGCGTTGGGCTTGAATACTTTGTCGAACAGGTACACCTTACCCTGAAACAGACAACATACGTTCAGAATACATGCCGATGAATGTTGAATTAACTTATTCGTTTTTTTATCTGAAGACATAAATATCTAGAAGATTAAAATTACCTAAGAATCATCTAACTAACCAGCCTTTCTAGAGAATATCTGTTGAAAGAGCATTGAAATTATGGTCTTTGAATAAGCAGCATCTGAATCAACTTTACGTTCTGGTAGGTTTACTATCGGTCGGCTATGGAAACCTCTACAGCTGATCGTGTAATATATTTAATATGACTGGAGAAAAAGTATTGTAAGATGATTTTTTTTTAATAATCGGGGCCAACTTTCATACGCCTTATTATTTGCTCGAGGTAAAGGTACTAAAAATAGATAAGATTCTTCATTCCACAAAATATCTTCATATTTGCAAAAGACTGGTGAACATCTATTCGTTATCTCACACCCTATCTGATTGTTTATATTTAATGCATTGGAAAATCAATGGGAAGTAATGCCTGTACTCTTAAAATATGGTAATGATATAACAAACAATCGACTAAAATTCTCCAAACAATTTGATGGCAAATATTTAAGTGTCTAGCGATCTTCCTCGTACTCGTTTCAGGATGTTCTTCGACTTCGTGCAGCACTGTTTTCTCAATTTCAGGTGTTCTCACACTTAGAGGTCTACCTTCAGATGTTCCTTTTTGGACAGAACCAGTTTCAACAAGACGACGATGAATATTAGAAAAGGTTCGACTATCTGGCAAAGCACGATCGGGATATCTCTGGTAATAAATCCGTCTGGCTTGCTCACCATTACCGTCGGCAAGGCCATATACATATATATATATATATCCCATTTCTTTATTTGAATAATTCACCATTATTAACAAGATTGTAAAAACTAAATAATGAAAAAGATGTCACAGCGAACAGATTCATCCTGATGACATTCGCAGAGCGACGAATCTTGTTCACGAAGTAAGAAATGCTCTTCATGAATTCCGCAATGAGCAATGGAACGACTTTCTGGCGGGGATGCTTGACTCAAGCATTCCTCTCCGGAAGGTGGCGAAGTCGCTCAAAAACGGAAAGCGTGAACAAATCCCACACATTCACGGTCCTGGAGGCATTGTCTTCAGGACAGAGGAGAAGGTTGAGGTTTTCGCCGATGCCATGGAAAGACAGTTCTCTCCCAACTATGATCTTGATAATGACCTCGACGAGGAGCAACACATCGTAAGATCTGTCAGGAGATATTTTAGGGCCAACGGCGTCAGTGACAGCCGCGCATTCGTTGGTGATTTTTCTTCATCAGAAGATTCTTCTTCAGAAGCTTCTTCTACCGAAGATTTGCTTAGCACATCAGCGGTATCTCCTGAGATCCCGCATTGCACACCAGCAGAGATTCAAGGTCATATTAAAGACCTTAAAGTGCGTAAAGCACCTGGGGAGGATCAAATCACTAATAAGGCGCTGAAGCTGCTTTCGCGGAAGTCCTTAACTTATCTCGTGGCAATAGTCAATGCCATGATAAGGATCCAGTACTTCCCATCCGCGTGGAAGACCGCTGAAGTTATAATGATTCCAAAGAAGGTGGGTTCGATATTTCCCCAGGATTATCGTCCCATTAGCCTGCTGTCAGCTGCATCTAAGCTCGCTGAAAAGGTGATTCTACGTCACCTTGAGAATTTCTCGTCAGATCACCATGTGATTCCTGACGTGCAATTCGGTTTTCGGTCTGAACATAGTACGGAGCTACAGGCGGTTAGGCTGGTGGAACGTGTAACCAGAGGATTCACCCTTAACGAAAGTACTGGCATCTTGCTTTTGGATGTCTCAAAAGCATTTGACAAGGTGTGGCACGCGGGCCTCTTGTATAAACTAATCCAAAAGGGCTTCCCTTTTTGGCTTCTAAAACTACTGAAATCCTTCCTTGAAGGTAGGAAATTTCGGATCAAAATTGACAACGTCCTGTCGGTTGATTACAGCCGGCGTCCCTCAGGGTTCGGTCCTTGGACCTATCCTATACTCACTGTACATCCATGACGTCCCTAATCCCAGCAACTGTGAAGTCTATCTCTACGCTGACGATACTGCATTGGTGGCTCAGTCGTGGTCTGGTGACCTAGTCCATGACACGCTGCAAAGTGCGGTGGAGGAAGTATTAGATTGGGCGGATCGGTGGCTAATTAAAATAAACCATTCGAAAACGCAGGCAATCTACTGTACAAAGAGACGTCGCGGCGTTCCGTCTGAAGTTTCAATGAATGGACTTCGTATACCATGGGAATCCTCCGCTAAGTATCTCGGTGTCATTCTGGACAAAGGGATGACTTGGCGGAACCATATGGAAGCGCTAAAAACTAAATTCCAAATTACGTTTCGGCAGCTTTACCCATTATTATGTAAACGGTCAAAATTAAGTTTGATTAACAAGATTCGACTCTATAAGGTGGTCATAAGACCAGCAATGACTTACGCATGTGCGGCTTGGTGTTTTATTGCTAAAACACACATGCGAAATCTGCAAGTTCTGCAAAGCAGGAAGTTGCGCACTATTGCTGATGCCCCATGGTATGTCTCTAACGAAACTGTACATAGAGACCTCGATGTCCCTTACCTAAAGGACTACATTAAGCAACAGGCGCAGCGGCGCTATAGCCTAGCGGAATCGCACAGCAACCCTCTGTTGCGTGAGTCAGTGGACTACACAATCGAGCAAGCTCGCAAGCACAAAAGGCCGCGGCTCGTACTGTAATCAAAATTCATTCGTGAACTTAGAACAACCAAAATCGCAGCATTTTGACAAAATCTTCAGAAAAAATCGAATATTTTTAGACCACAAAATCTGTGAAGTAATTTTAACAATGCCTAAACGCTGCCTATCCTAAAAGATTCTCTTCTTCCCCTTTGCTCTCGTTCTTCCTTCTCTCTTTTCCTTCCCCTTTTTTCCTTAAAATTGTCTGGTTTCTGGGTTACCAGACCTGACAGACTTACAAACTGACACTGTGACTCAAGAGCAAAGGTCCCACGGACCGCTCTGACAACCAACGATGACAGATTTTTTTTTTTTTATACTCCAACTACCACGAAGGCCTAAGGCCTAAGCACCCATTGGGTACCGTGGGGCTATGGGGGATACATGGGAAAGGGGGGACGCCACACGGACTCTGGCGAGGGAACACGTGTGCATGCAACATGCACACATTCTGGCTCCGCCTACGAGAACCGCCGGGTGGTACCTCCGCGTTCGACAGTCAGAGACCATCTACCACCTACGGACAATCACAACATCCATAACCAAGAGAAAAATTTCTCCTGGTACGGGACTCGAACCCGCACAGCGCGCGGCGACTGATCAGGAGACCGAAGAGTCTACTACTGCGGCCACCGCTGCTGCCTAAAACAAACACACAACATCCATGGCGAAGGCGAGATTCGAACTCGCGGCCCGGCCGGCCGGCTGATCAGTAGCACGACACTCTGACCCACGCGGCCAACCGAGGTCCCGAAGATTTGAATAACAGAGGCTTGTCAGCTGTCAAAAGCCAGTGACATATTCCAGAGCAACTAGATATTTATTGCTAAATTACATTCTTAAATTATTATTATTTTATATTTTAATTTATTATTTTTTTTTCTCAAAAATGTCACATCGAAACAAAACAATTCAAGAGAGATCATTTGTTTTAAATTGAACGGGGAATTCAAAAATTATTTTTGTTTGGCAAAAAACCATTGGCGTACCATTTTTTCCTCAAAAAATGTCGAAGGCAATACCCGTACGCACGCCACTGTTAAAGCAAAAAATTATTTTTGCATTGAAAAATATGCAATAGGCGTGTAGAATTACTGGGGTCAGAAGTCTACTATTCTATTGCTTTATAGATAAGTACAGAGTGAATCTACCTGACACCATCATTCATTTTCGTGCAGGTAGGGTATCATAAGTAATTACATGAATAAACAGATTAATTTTTACGATTCTGTATGCGATAGGTTCAAACAGGGAAACTATTTTTAGGGTTTATGCTTATGTATGGATATTAACCTTGCTTCTACAGGAAGTTCATTATATAGGAAATTGGATCAATGTTTTTCTGCCTCAAATCATTCATATAAAAATAAAGGTTGACATCAGGTTGCACACTTTAAGGGTGTCTCGATATAAATAGAACTTGGTTCATATTTGGCGAGTTATACTTGCATGATGACAGAAGGCACAAAATTCTACGAGATGTACAGTAATGGACAAAAGTATATAGACGAATATGAATATTTACCTAAATACCTTTAGAAAACGAATTCATACTTCATTGCTCCATAAACAAATGCTTTATTAGTAGAAGAAGATCATTGAATTATACAAAGATGGTCAACGTCAAGTCGACATTGCCAAAAATTTGAGGCTGAAGCATAAAGCAGTTTGGGCAATATTGAACAAATATAAACAAAAAGGTATCTTGGAAGCCTCTAAGAGAAGTGGTCGGCCTAGAAAACTAAATGCTTAAATTCTAAGCGAAAATCAACAAACTTATCAAGTAGGATGATTTACAATGGTAATGAACTTTTGCAACCGAACGACATATTAAATGCTTTTGCGGATAACTTCTCCAAATACTACTCGTCTTCATCAGCCACCGAAGAAACTGATGACTTTTTAATGAGCAATGAACAACCACTCAATATTACTAGATTTGAGGAGGATGAAGTTGTCTTAGCCTTGAAGCAAATAAAACCTAAGATGACTACCGGACCGGATAATGTACCAGCTTTTATTTTGCGTGACTGTGCCTCTGTGTTGGCGTGTCCTTTGACCGTTTTATTCAACTTGTGCCTTACCACCTGCACAATTCCAGAATTATGGAAGTTGTCTAAAGTATGTCCAATACACAAAAACGGCAGTAGGAATGATGTATCAAATTTTAGACCTATATCAATATTGTGCAATTTTTCAAAAGCTCTAGAGATATTAATATATAACAGACTATATCACCATGTCAGCAGAAAAATATGCCTTCAACAACATGGTTTCATGAAAGGGCGCTCAACAGTATCAAATCTGATGAACTTCACACAGACCATAGCAGAAAACATTGACAGAGGATTACAAACAGATGTGGTCTACACAGACTTCTCCAAGGCTTTCGACAGAGTTGATCACAGGATGCTATTGCATAAGCTGAAATCTCATGGATTATCCGATCCTTTAATACAACTATTTAAGTCCTACCTCACTGGAAGAAATCAATTTGTGATGTTTAATGGCATCAGATCGTCGAAGTATGTAGCCAATTCCGGAGTGCCACAAGGCAGTAACCTAGGGCCTTTATTGTTCGTCATATTTGTGAATGACATAGTTAATGCTGTTGGCGAGAATTGTTTACTTTACGCTGATGCTCTGAAGATGTTTTGTCGTGTAGTTGATGAATCAGGCTGTGATCAACTTTTAGAAAATCTGGTCAGGTTGGATGCTTGGTGCTCACAAAACAATCTGTCATTAAACATCAATAAATGTTACGTAATGTCTTACACTTTGAAGAAAAATCATCTGTTATTTGACTATACCCTGTCAGGTAGCGCTATTCAGAGGACTTCAACTTTATGTGACTTAGGCGTGACATTTGACTCCCAACTAACATTCGTCAAACACATTGACAGCAAAATTTCCGAGGCAAACCGCATGTACGGCTTTATTGTAAGAAACTGTCGTGACTTCACGCAGAGTACCACCTTGAAGTTGCTGTATTATGCATATGTTAGGTCGAAGCTTGAGTATGCATTGTTAATTTGGAATCCGCATCATATTATTCATATAAGTAGGCTTGAATGTGTTCAAAGACGTTTATAAAATATTTGTCACTGAAAGTGGATGGCGTTTACCCGCCCATAGGTATACCTCATGATTCCTTACTTGAAAAACATCTAATCAGCAGTCTTGAAGCAAGGCGCACTTGCCAGTCAGTGATTTTTCTATTTAAATTGATGAATAATGCTAGTGATGATTTAGCTTTCTTGGGTCAGCTATCATTAATTTAACGTACCTAGGCTGACATCCCGACAAAACGTTACGTTTTATCTACCTGCGGCACGGACAAATTATTTACACTATTCCCCTTTACATGTGATGTGTAGGAATTACAATTCTGCAAGTAACAGGATTGATATATTTAACTGCAAAATTGCAGACATAAAAAATACTATTAAGTAACCAGAATGTATCTTTTACACTTTGTAGTCTATTATTTATTACTTATTATTGTCTTTTATATCTGTGTTATGTTCTGTGTTTCCTCACCCTGTAATTGGTATTTACTGTAGGGTGTTGTAATGAATAAAATAAATAAAATAAAATAAATAAAATATAAACAAAAATGTATCTTGGAAGCCTCTAAGAGAAGTGGTCGGCCTAGAAAACTAAATGCTACATCAGATAGATTAATAAAAGTAATTTCGTCCAAAGATCCGTTTAAAAACCCAAGACAAATAAAAGCCGAAATCGAGACAAAAGGAATTGTCAGTGTTTCTACGAAAACTATAAGTAGAAGATTAAATGATTTGAAGTTATTTGCACGTCACCCGAGTAAGAAGCCGCTAATCTCGAGGAAAAACCGTAGGGACCGATTACAATTTGCACGATTGCATCTTGATCGGAGCATCTGTGACTGGAAGAGGGTATGTTTCAGTGACGAATCCAAGTTCAATATGTTTGGATCAGATGGTATTCAAACGTTGGACGTCCTAATGGACAAAGATTGAACCCCAAGTACACTTTGCCCACTGTCAAACATGGAGGCGGGTCTGTTATGGTTTGGGGGTGCTTTGCGGGGTTTAGGATGGGACCTTTACATAGAATAGATGGCATTATGGATAAGTTTTTATACATAGACATACTAAAGCATGTCATGTTACCCTATATGGAAGACAATATGCCCTTAAGATCAATCTTCCAGCAAGAGCATGACCCGAAGCACACTTCAAATCTCGCAAAGAAATTCTTTCTAGACGAAAAAATACCAGTTCTCAAATGGCCTTCACAGTCTCCCGATATAAACCCCATTGAAAATCTATGGGAATACTTAGATTAGCAAATACGAGATAAAAATTATTGAAACAAGGATGAACTTTTTGCCGCTTTAGAGCAAAAGTGGAGACAGATTGATGAATCTTATATCAAGACAAAATATTAACACAAACATGGTTGGTTTTCTATAATTTAATGAACTTTGCTTCTTTTTTCTATAATTGTTTTGCTTTGTCTATATATTTTTGCCCTTCATAGTTCCAGTTTTTTTCAATTAGTTTTTTATTGAAGGGAGTCTAATGAATTTATTTATGTATAAGTGAGTATTATGCTATAACGAATTATGTACACAGGTTGGTGTATTAATAAAACAAGTTAAAACAGAAATACAGCACAATATTAATTTGTCTATATACTTTTGTCTTTTACTGTATATTAGAAAAACTTTATTATTTACAGTCACACATTTCGAAAAGCTACTACTGAGCGTTCTTCATAGTTGAAAAAAATGGTCGATCTCTATTTTATGCTCTTACGTACAACTGTGCAGCAAAAAACGATTTTGAAAATTAGGATCACATGCTTTTAGAAAAAACGTCAATAATTTTGTAATTCTCCAACGATACACATTTGTAATTTTACATTCATGCCATTGCGATGGAAGTTTGGCCACATTCTTACACAATTTTGTTGGCATTCATCGAAGATGATCCTTCATCAAAACAAATGAATGAAAGGGGAAGAAAGCCCTTCTGATCAAATTTATTCATATTTTTATAACGAATCAATCTGTAATCAAATGGAATTTCATCCACAGCAACCCTTCATCAAAAATAATGAATTAGATGGAAAGTATGCCGTACGATCCGGTATTCAGGTTACAATGTTTTGATTAAGATTTCAGTCGCCCTGCTGACGCCATCTGCCGGGAAACTCCCGGTAATGACCGGATTTTCCCAAGTAACGAATCAATAAAACGCCGCATGTCAGGTTTCATTCAAGGGCGTCTCGTCCGGTTCTTTTTTTATTTTCTCCTCTCCTTTTCCAAATATATACGCCTTCATTCAGACTTTGCGATTTATGTCTCGTGCTCTGACTTGCGAAATCCCGTTCCACAAATTGATTTTTTGCGGTTCACGTCATCAAAGTATATGTTTATATAGAATGATGGAGACTGGGGAAATTATGCACTTATAGGTACCGAAAATGACCGATCAACGATACTGATTCTTTTAATATCAATAAAAATTGAGTTAGTTTACTTTTCACAGAAATTTACTCCAGGCATCCGCATGATGGCCGTCTGCTCTTCGCCTCAGTCAGTTTTCATTAGGTTCTACCCTGATATGGTAGGGATCCTTGCCGAGCATTACCCAAAGTTGTTTCGATGGGAGACAACGCGGAAACCTCTGCAACCTTATAGGGCCTATAATATAGGCTTTCTTGAAACAGACCTCGAGTGAATTCCAAGCGGTCCGACATAATCCAAAATTTAAAAAATGCACGTGTCAATTATTCGCACACATCAACGTCGAAATTTGATTTTCATCAAATTATAATAATAATAAATGTCTTTATTAGCAACACAACAATAGGGCGAAGTTTAGCCAGTTGGCTACTCTTACACCCAACCCTATTGTGTGATTAAATATGTATATACAATTCAAAGTCACATACATGCAACTTAAAAATAAATATATAGATCTGGCTTTCAACTAAGTGAGCTAATAATAAAGGGAAAAAATACAATCAATTGATAAATTCTCGCTATATTGGTTTGCCAAAAAGGAAACAGTCAAGAACCAATACTGAACGGATGACAACACAAAAAACATAAAGATAAAACAACTAATTATGATACATCTAACAGGTGATTTTTAACCAGCTTCCTGAATGTTACTACACTTTTGCTTCTCCAGACAGGGTCGGTTAAGTTGTATAGCATTGAAAGTGAAACATTTTTGAAACAATGCGGTGTAGTGCAAGGGCATTGTCAGATTATTATTATGCCTCAGATCTCGATTAATGATTCCTCTAGTTACCAATTTACTATGGAGGTAGATGGGCTTTTTAGTACACAATATCTTATGCACAAATACCTTAAGACTATATTCAAATTGTTGATCCATTTTCAGACATTTCAACTCCTTGATCTTAGAGGAGACATGACTATATTTTCGACCATACACAAACCTACAGCAGCTGTTTTGCATTCTTTGGATCCTACACCGATTCATCGAGTCGACAAGGATAGTATAAGGTTAAAGCATAGTTGAGGCTGGACATTATCAAACTTTCAATCAGCTTCTTACGCGTTTTAAAGTTCAAAATGAATCTATTAGCATATAGCAGTCTTAATTTGATGTAGGTGGACTTCGATAGATGACATACATGTTTGTCAAATCTTAAATTAGAGTCGAAGATGACACCAAGATTTTTTGCATGTTCCACAATAGGAATGAGCTCGTTGTTTATGCTCAATGCAATTCTGTCCCTTACTCTATTATGCAAATTTTATTTTTTTTGTACTCCAACTACCACGAAGGCCTAAGGCCTAAGCACCCATTGGGTATCGTTGGGCTATAGGGGGATACATGGGAAAGGGGGGACTCTGGCGAGGGAACACGTGTGCATGCAACATGCACACATTCTGGCCCTGCCTACGAGATTCGCCGGGTGGTACCTCCGCGTTCGACAGTCAGAGACCGTCTACCAGCTACAAAAGATGAAAAAGAAGAAACGATGTTTAGGATAAAAAAGTATGCAAGTACTCTTATCCGGATTAATCTTCAACATGTGTCTTTTACAAAAGTCAGTGATGTTGGCAAGATCACAATGTATATTATATGACACTTCATCCAGATGAGACAAGTCAAAATGAAAAGAAAGCTGCGTATCATCCACGTAAGTTTGTATAGCACAATGCTCAATACATGAATGTAAATCAAAAGTATATATCAAATACAGTAAAGGAACTAAGACAGAGCCCTGAGGGCCACCTGAAGAGACGGCAACAGAAGATGAGACACCTCTAACTGTCTTCACCTTTTGTTTACGATTAGTCAAGTAATTTTCAAAAAGTTTAAGCGGAATTTCAGATAGTCCAATATACTTTAACTTCCTCAACAAAATTTTATGGTTAACAGTGTCGAACGCCTTAGAGAAGTCGACCATAACTAAAACTGTATTAATATGTTTATCCATATTATTTAAGATATTGTCTGTCAAATGGAGAAGTGAATAAGTTATACTGTGTCCAGCACGAAATCCGGACTGATGGACAGGAAGTAAATTGTTCATCTCTAAGTATTCACTTACGAGTAGTTGGAGATAAACAGCTTTTTTTAATATCTTTGAAAAGAAACATAGTATGCTGACGGGGCGTAAATGATCAAGAGTTATGGGATTTTTTACTTTGGCTAGAGGAAGAAGTATCGCTTCTTTCCAGACATTAGGAAAGCTCCTAGTTTCCAAACATATATTAACAATATGAGTTAGATACTGAAGTACTTCAGGTAAACAAAGACCGAACATGTCCACACCAATACCATCACAGCCTATTGCAGTCTATTTTATAGAGACAGAAATGTGTAGGATCTTCTGAACACTTACAGGTCTGAACACAGATAGTGTTAAATTAGCATCGAATAAATAAAATTCAGCTGTAGCATCAATTAAACGGGAATGGGTATGGGTATTTTGAAAATTTAATAAAAAGTGGTCATTAACTTCGTTTGGTTCTAATAAATTTAATGGAATCTCAGTATGTTTCTGAGGATAAACGTTCATCATCCTAAGTTGATCCCAGGCCCCCCAAATTATGTATGATGGCAGAGGATGGGATATCGTGTTGATTCTTTGAATACCTTATTGCTAGATTGCTATAGTTGAATTGTGAAACCTCATATTTTACGTTGAATAAAAAAGAATACATTTTAAACTTTGATAAGATGATAACGTTTTCGTCTATTTAGAATATTTATTAAAAACTTACAGTTTTAGTAACTGCATTTACTATGTTATTGACATTAAATTATGTAATTCTATGAAAACGTAAACATTGTTCATACGTCATAAATATAATAATAATAATGTTTATTTGCAACATACAGTTAGGTAAAAATAGTAACAAAATACATTTAAATGGGATATTTTACAAAAAAAGGGCTGAAGGCATTTAATGATGATAAATGTGAGTTATAGTACAAAAAAAACTTTTTTTTTTCATTAGTTTTGTCGCTTGTGCCTCATTTACATTAATGTGCGCTTTGGTGTTTTTCAAAAATAAATTTTTTATATTCGATTTTAAACTGGTTTAGATGCAGAATTATAAAGTCATTAGGCATTTGATTGTAAAGCCGGTAAATGTTGTATGAGAAAGATCTACAAAAAAGAGAAGTTTGATGAGGAGGAGGTGATATGTAGCCCCGAAACCGCAAACTTAAGTTATGAACATCGGTGCGAAAAGTTATTCTATTGAATGAATATGATGGTTGCTTAAAAAACAATTTTCTGAAAAAGATTACATGCATGCAACTCACATCGACATCGCATATTCAACCAGTTTGCATCAAGCAACTTATGTGAAACTCTTTCAAACTTACGTATACCATAAATAAATCGTAGGCAGGACTTCGGTACACGTTCAATTCTATCCATGTCAATCTTGCCTAAACAAAACCCATGAACGCTGTTACAAAAATTAAAATGGCCGAGTACTAGTACTTCACAAAGCAATATTTTAAGTTTAACAGGGAGGAAGGACATATCGATGAGCATATAGAACTTTTAGAGAAACATAAGCGTTCTGGATACATTTATTAATATGCGGCTTAATCTTAGATATAAGCAAATCGTTTTCAAAAAATTACTGATCAGTGAATGCAAACACAATTCGCTTGTGATAATTAACTTTTAGAACAAAGACCATAATTTCTAGAGGTCTGATGTGATTTGTGTCGTGGTAGTGTAGAGATGTGCACCGGAGCTTACTTCCGCCCTTTCCTTTAAAGTTTCGGATGTCTCGTAATTCTATTTTCCCAGCAAGCTCCTATAATAGCTCAAGTGTCACTGTCTGATTAGTAGAATATCGATCAGAAAGATCAACTACGGGTCGTTTAGCTTCTGAAGTTAGCTTATCCACTTGTTTGGGGAAGTCGTTACTTTTGATAATGTTTTTTACAAAAGTTTTAATCAATCGGTGACTTTCCTGGGAAAAGTTCGATCGCATGGACTGCGGTTCCGTCTACACTACCCATACTTGACGCGATAACTTAAAAAGAATGGTGTCTTTGTGTTTTCCACATAACACTGTCATCAGTTCGTAAAGGATTATGTTTGGCACAAGTTAGACTGTCTGAGAAAAAAGTTAGCTGGTTAGTCGAAAAAAATGAGCCATAGACATCTTTTTACAGCCCCCTACTGATAGTACTCAGCAGTCTGGCAGTGACGGAACAACACTTCTGGGGGAGAGAGAGAAACATGTCGAAGATTTTTCTCCATCATCCAAGTTTAAAGAGGAAATCTATGATGTCTGCAAAAAATGTCTAGATTGCTGGAATCCGAGTTTGTAATCGTATAAATCCTACTCCTAACCCCAGATAGTCAACGTCTCCGAAAATTGTCTGAAAACGATCAGGAGCCTCTAAACTGTAAAAAAACGAAGTTTGGAAGGATATTTTTTGTTTTCTTGCCCTGATCTCCGTTGCTGCCGGACTGATTTTTGATGAATTACAAAGCTTTTTCGTCTTTGGTATATGTTAGTAACCTGGTGCGAAAATGTCATCGAAATTCTCCTAGTCTCCTAGTTCTAGAAAGGCCAAGGATAAGCGGACAGACGAACAAACCGGAGGACATTAGTGCCATGTTTTTTCGTAATGCACGTCCTATAACATCAAAAAACGACAGATTGATGGAAATGAGTGACATGGTTTTTCATGATATAAACATCAAAAAAAACATATCTCATTTTTGAAATCTTCCGCGATTACAATGCTTCCCCGCCAGTGCAGTGGCGTAGGAAGAGAAAGCATTCCAATCAACTGGTAATACATAAATACGCGGTTTCAAGGTTTCAAGCATCCTTCTTTACCGATATGCCTGAGACTTTTGGCCCATTTGAACACTGCTCCAAGTGACCACCGCTTTCTGAGACTATTACACGGATTCTTCAAGTTCTTGCCTGTCTACCAACTCTTATAAATCGAAATGTAATTATTATTACCACTTTTTTCTTAAATCATCGAGAATGTGAATCAATATCACACGCTTTTCATTTCTATTGGTTTTAGCCAGTTTGAAACTTGTATTAAGGTTTTCTAAATTGATTTATAGCAATTTAAGGGTCCAATTGCGAACCGGACAAGCAAATTTTAAAGGCAAATTTAGTTATCATGTTTTTACCCACGGTGTACAAAAACGAGACATGTGACCCTAAAAAAAAATGCAATTTTTAAATGCATTGATGGTTGCCTGCTTTCTCAAACCTTGCAAAAACAATTCAGTCCGGACATTTTTTGCTCTCCTGTAGAATTATAAAAAATGGACTTGACTGTTTCTAGCTTTTGTCGCCACAATTGTGGTGCTGGAGCCCAGTCTTGTCAGTTGTTAAACCTCGAAAACCTTATGTATTAGCGAGTGAAGTTACCAGAATATGAGCTTCCTAACGATAATCATATTACATGTTACTTCCCACGCATTGATATAAATCTATTTAACATTTGAAGTACAGTCTGTGAAAACAAAATTTTTGTCAATTTTGGCCTAAAACCCAAGGTTGAAAATACATTTATCTCAAAATATTCTTCAGGGCTTCAGATTTTTAACTTTAATTTAGACACTTGGCGACCACAAATATTTTTAACTGAGTTTTATATACCACCACTGTAGCCCAGATCAAATTTGTTGAACACATTTTTAAATAAAATACATTTTTTTGCCCGGACATTTTTCAGGTTCTTTGGAACATTCCGCATAAAAAAATCCTCTATTAACTTTTCTCCAAAGCTGATGGTTTCCGAGTTATAGGTGATTTAATATCTGAATAGCCCTAAAAATGAATATAATCGATGCTTAAAAACTCTGTTAAAAATTATAACTTTTGAAAAGCTTAAACTTTGCTTAATAAGACCCGAAGAGAATTCTGAGATCACTTTATTTTAAAGCAATTTTTAACCATGTTTGTTAGGCCAAAATTGGCGAACTTTTAGTTTTTGCAGGCTACACGAAAATTCTAGGCATCATTATGTTAGATGACAAGTGAATAACATACTCAACTTTAACATTTCTGAATGCCAAAAATCATTACGACTTTAAAGTGATCAGAAAATTGAAAAATACCGAAAAACGAAGTTTTGAAATTTTTCATTTTTCATTCATAACTCCGCTGCTACCGGACCGATTTTCAAAACACATGGAAGCTTTTTCACCTTTAGCATGGTAGCAGTCGTGTAAAAGTTTGAGAAGATCGGTACCCGTGTTATGTAACTTAAAAAGCGACACTGTCGATTTTTCATGACATATTCATAAAAGAGAAGCATATCCTTGGAAGCATAAGTTAAAAGTATAAAGTCTTGCTTCGGAGAAAAAGGTAGAAGTATAAGCATATTGTTGTTTTCATATTCAAGATGATTACCTTATACTCGCAAGGATATCCTCCAAGAATAAGTAAAAGGTTGACTGGCATTTGTATCTTGAGCGACATGTCCTGACTTGTTCCAGCTTGTAGTTGACGTGGGAGTTCGTTCACTCAGCATCACTGACAGTTGTACTCCAGAGCTTACACAGACCGTTCCGTATCTTTACTGGATACAGTTTTTTATCAAATTAATAAGCATGTCATCCTCAAGTGATGAGGAAATTATAGAAAATAATGGCAACGACCTGCAGTTCATCGCAGATGAAATTGCCATTGACATTGCAAAAGTCACAAGTTCCAAAAATAACAATGAGACAGGACGATGCCTTGAAGAAGATGTTGAAAAAATACGAATTAACAAAACCATGAGATACTAAAGGCTTATTAAAAAAAATCAACAACATGAAATCAAGATTGAAGAAAAAAACAAATCTAAAAAAAACTGGTAATAAAGCAATTAAATTGTTAGATTAGGAAAGAAAGTTGTTGAAAGCTATGGAAGGTGACTGTAACCCTACAATTGGGAAAATTAGAGGTGCCATTCAGGTTGGTAGTGTTCAAGAAGAAGGAAGTGAACTACTCGTATATACCGAGCGCAGTGAGTAAACAGTTAGTACTACATCGCCAGCAATTCAGAAGACATTTCCACCAAAAAGAAAATTAGCAACAGAGAAATACGAAACTGAGGAAACAAAAGAACTGCAACGTCTAGTGCTATTACAGCAGTACCAAACAAGTATTTTACAACAAGAGTATTATTAAACGAAATTAGAAATGATGCAGCGTAAGAAGCCACCTGTAACTTATGATGTTCACGAAAATAAAACTTATTGTAACTCATAAATACACTTTAATCAGTAAAACTATTTATTATAATACTCAAGTTTCTTCTTATTTGTTGACCTAGTTGGTGGAGAGGAAGTTCGTCATTCTCATGATTTCCTTCATCTTCATCTAGGTCTTGTTCAACTAACTCAGTCAGTCTCGCTCAAGCTCTTTGCAACATTATGGAGTACAATACAAGCAATAATTATTTTTGGCACATTTTCCAACTTTACGCGGCAAACATGCTGTAGGATAGGAAACCGGCGTTTCAGTTGGCCGAAATAGCGTTCAATTATAACTCTTTTTTGTTTTAAAAGCTTATTATAATTCTAGTTCTGCACCTGGAGTAGGATTTCTGAAGGAAGTCATAAGGCATGGCTCAATATCATAACCGTCATCGCCAAGTTGTACAACATTTGCTTTATTTATTAGTTGTGATTTAGTCTGTGAATTTCTCCATATTCTGGAATCATGCACTGATCCAGGTCAACGGACATCAACACTTGTGAACATCTCTCTGGTATCACAAGTGGCTAGCACATTTAAAGACGGTCTCCCTTTTCGGTTGATATACTCCATGGCGGTTTGGTTTCAGGATTCCTATATGTGTACAATCAATTACACCAATTGCTGTCGGAAATTTATACATGCTTTCCATATCCGCTTGGCCTCCATCAGTTCATGGTTGGTAGATGGAAACTTGATCCATTCGTTCGACTGTGCAACTATGCTGTTCACAGCTCTATCCACAGTCCGAGATACCGTTGCTTGACTAACACCAAGTTCCTGACCAATACCTTGTTGATATCCAGGGTCACCGAGATAGCGTAGACATATCTTCATTTTATGAATACATGAAAGTGCTCCTCCTCAAGTTTCCTCATTCTCAACTAAAAATCTGTCCGAGTCTGCTACTGACCTTACTCAGAATTTTTAAAGGAATGCTTTCTTTGACAAGTATAAGGTGAAGATTATGAATATCCTTTTACTTATGTCACTGCTTTGAAGGATATGCTTATACTCAAAAAGCAAAAGCATTTACTACAAATTATTATAAATACCATCTGGAGGATTTCCTTCAAAATTTAGTACAAAGATATCCTTTGTTTTAGGAATACGGCTCATTATGTAGGATTTCCTAAAAAATGTCACCTTTCAACTAGCTGAGTTCACCTCATGCTCACTTGTAGCAGGCGCGGAATGAACAGTGCACAAGTTGACATTATACTGACTTTTTTGACATCAGATAGGTTGTTTAAGTAGTAAAACTGCCGAGTGGCACTTTTCGGGTTATAGAGGATTAGAAGGCAGGCGGAAATGAGTTACATGGTTTTCCGTAATGTACATGTGATATAATATCCAAAAAATATCATACCTCATTTTCGAAAATTTTCACGATTACAATTTTTCTCGCCAATGACGTGGGAAGTAACAAGCGCCGCTGAAATCAGAAGTCAGAGTCCATCTGACGTTGACATATAACATCAAAAAAAAAAACATCGATTTCAAAAACTTCCAAGATGACAATACTTCCTTACCAATTGGCTAGTAAAATGGAAGCTCTTTTCTCTTGAAAAAGGAGGACAATCGCTGTTCGTGTTCACCGAAGCTGATTTCAAATAAATAACAAACAACTACATACGACAACGAAATATATCAAATCGCGAATTTTTCACGATTACAAGGTATATAAAATTCCTAATCGCTAGAAATAATAGATTACCAACTGGTTAAATGGATAATTTAATGCGAAGCAGCGTTCATGCAAAAACTACGTCTGTCGTTTAGGATGAGTGGTTACGATTTCATAGGTATGGCCTGGTCGGAAGTTTCAATGTTTTGCTGATTAGAAAGCGCGAGCGAACCAAATGTTGAACACACCTATAAATAATGTACCGTGCTACTGAACCTATTGTGTTTCTCGCGCTTCATACTGACATCTCGAAAACATGGCGTCAAGCAGGATGGCTCTTATCGAGGATTTTCGGATAATGTCGGATTGACTTTGGAATGTGATAACAGGCTGTATGTGAAAAATTATTTCTTTTATTGAAAACCGATATACTCTATTCCGTCTTAACCTTGTAGGCCCACGTGGCTCCCGAATTGAGTACCCCCCACCATTAAATTTTCTCCAACGGCAAAATAGGGCCCTGGGTTTCGCTCTACCCTGAGGTCCCTTCAGCGGCGGTCCCCAAGCCTCCTGTGAGGTTAGGGGCCCCTACACAGCTTAAGAAGGCTAATTCTTTCAGGGCCTATGTATGTGTTTCTCTCTAGAAAATGTGTGTCTAATACCAAAACATATAATTGACATACATACAGTAATGGACAAAAGTATATAAACAAATATGAATATTTACCTAAATACCTTTAGGAAACGAATTCATACTTCATTGCTCCATAAACAAATGCGTTATTAGTAGAAAAACTAAATTCCTTGTTTTTACATTATCTGCAATGCACACAATACAAGTCTAAATATACGCACTTTTTTATAACGGACAAAAATATGTAGACAAATTCTTTTCAACATTAGTTTAATACAGTTTCGTGTCAGAAGATGATTAGTTTGTGTTCATCAAGTATTGTGGAATAAGTTGAGTGATTTTAAGACCATGCCGCGTGCTCCAGAAATTTCTTTCGATGTGAAAACTAAGATCATTGAGTTATACAAAGATGGTCAACGTCAAGTCGACATTACCAAAAATTTGAAGCTGAAGCGTAAAGTAGTTTGAACAATATTGAACAAATATAAACAAAAGCCTCTAAGAGAAGTGGTCGGCCTAGAAAACTAAATGCTAGATCAGTTAGATTAATAAAAGTAATTTCGTCCGAAGTATCCGTTCAAAACACCAAGATAAAAGCCGAAATCGAGACAAAAGGAATTGTCAGTGTTTCTACGAAAACTTTAAGTAGAAGATTACGCACGGTTGCATCTTGATTGGAGCATCTGTGACTGGAAGAGGGTATGTTTCAGTGACGAATCCAAGGTCAATATGCTTGGATCAGATGGTGTTCATTACGTTAGACGTCCTAGTGAACAAAGATTGAACCCCAAGTACACTTTGCCCACTGTCAAACATAGAGGCGGGTCTGTTATGGTTTGGGGATGCTTTTCGGGGTTTGGGATGGGACCTTTACATAGAATAGATGGCATTATGGATAAGTTTGTATACACAGATATACTAAAACATGTCATGTTACCCTATATGGAAGACAATATGCCCTTAAGATCAATCTTCCAGCAAGATAATGACCCGAAGCACACTTCAAATCTCGCAAAGAAATTCTTTCTGGATGAAAAAATACCAGTTCTCAAATGGCCTTCCCGATATAAACCCCATTGAAAATCTATGGGAATACTTAGATAAGCAAATACGAAATAATAATTATTCAAACAAGGATGAACTTTTTGCCGCTTTAGAGCAAAAGTGGAGACAGATTGATGAATCTTCTATCAAGAAACTTCTACAATCTATGCTGAGACGATGGCAGGCGGTGATTGATAATAATGGTTAAGCTACAAAATATTAACACAAACACGGTTGGTTTTCTATAATTCAATGAACTTTGCTTCTTTTTTCTATAATTGTTTTGCTTTGTGTAAAAATTTGGTACTTCATAGTTCCAGTTTTTTTCAATTAATTTTTTATTGAAGGGACTCTAATGAATTTATTTATGTATAAGTGAGTATTATGCTATAACGAATTATGTATAAAGGTTGGTGTATTAATAAAACAAGTTAAAAAAGAAATACAGCACAATATTAATGTTGTCCATTACTGTAGGTCCAGTAAATAAACTATCTAATGTGTGTCAATATTCAAAACAAGAGGTTTTCTAAGTGATGCGAGAACCATATTCCCTCTGGACCCCGGCTTGATGCCAAATGCCCAAAAATCAAAATGTCTGAGTCTTGAGGATTAGATAGATAAAAAGTTTATAAGGTGCGCGTTGGATATTGACATTCTATAATATGCCTCACGTGTCACTCATCCACGTATCAAAATCAGCCATATTATTTCTACAAAATTTTAATATATCCAGCGTCAGTAGCCGTGTTTGCAATAACACCAGAATAGGCGGCATCTAGCGGCCCCAGTGGTGACCCGGTTGACAATGCAAACAGCTTAGCAGTCAGCTTGGTGTATTCATTTTCGCAGTGATCGATTCTGGTAATAGATGGCACTTTGTGCTGTCTTATTCCAACACCTCATATGTCATCAAGCCGTTTGGCCTGTAGTCTGTGATATACTTTTTTTGTCCATATACATACGTATCCATGCGCAAAAAATATAACCGTTCTTCTAGGGCAATTGATTGATAAGCCGAAACCCAAGCCGCCAGATTATCTTAGTTTAGGGATAAAAGAACTTAGCTGTAATATTGCAGAACAGAAAGCGCGCATTTATCCCTTTCGCGGGGTCTTGTAAAAATCTGATATTAATTTTTTCTTTATTAACCACTCATACAAAACTGTACATGCTTTTTTTTATATCGAAACAGCCGCGCAGGCAGAAGCCTAAATGCCGGAACACCGCGGCTGCTATGATGATCCCAAAGAAATTTTGTTAATACGATTTTTGAACTGCCTAAGGTTAGTATAACTGGGAAAAGCTTCCTCTTGTAGATTGTTCCACAATCTAGACACCCTCGGGACGAAGGAGCGGTCGTATCAGCCAGTTCTGGATGTACGAAGTTTGACACGGTTAGGATGGGACTCCGAAGTCAGGCGGGTCAGTCTGGCAGGCACATCGCGCGGCGGCATCATGGAAGAGAGCTCTGAGGAGCAAAGCCCGTTGGTGTAGCGATAGAAAAGAGCTAGATCGCCGACGGCCCGCCAGTGCGAAAGAGTTCCGAGACTGTCTGTTAGAGAAGAGTCATCGATCGGTTGGACCGCCCTCCTCTGGACAGCATCGAGCATGGACAATGTAGTCGGGGCGGCAGCACCCCAAATATGTGAGCAATACTCGAGGCTAGGCCTTATCTGGGCCTTGTATAGAGTGAGAAGGTCATGCGGAGAAAAGTACTCCTTAGCCCTAAACAAATAGCCTAGCTCTTTTTTTGTGGTTAAAAAATATTTTTTTTTTATTCAATCGGATTTAATACAAATAGGATTTATATTTAGCTTTTACTATTCAATCAGTAACCAGAACACATTTCGCACAGATGTAATTCACTTTTCTTAGATGTTTAGTAAATATACCCGTAACGAATAGTGTATGCTTCACTGGTCTTGTACGACAGCTTTTCTTCCTGAAAACGGGCAGGATACGCGGCAATCGCATGTTATGCTCATTTTCTATTGTTAGTCTAATGGTGCCGACATCCGGCTTTGTATTTTCAGTGTTTTCACTCCTTGCAGCCTCTATCCAAGGTAACTGAAATAAGCGCTTAAGGGAATCTTTTTTTGGGATTATTTCTTTTTGTTTCTAAACTAGGACGTATAGTAGTAGATAGTATACAGTATATTCAGATAAGAGATAGACCGGACATAAACAAGACCACGTGATCATCGAACGCTGTAACATTCGGCAGGGACGTATTAAGAGTCACGCAGAACATATTTTAGATAGTAGATGCTGCTTTGCGTAACTTTGTAGTAAATTAGCACAATTCGATGTGTATACGATTGGTGATGGATATAGGATCATGTGGGGGTGGGGTAAGAAATATATAATGATGTAAATATACATAAGGGTTTCAAAATTTTCGCTTCGATTTCCAGCTTCGGATGCCGTCTGATGTTTGGTGAAATACAGTCGAATATAATCTCAAAATGTCGTTTAAATTAGGCTAAATTAAAAATAATCGTATATCTCTTAAAATTGCTTTTAGAATATTGATTAGTATATTTTTTGATTTCTAGGTAAATATGTAACCAAATTAAAACGTTCAAAACGTAAAAAAATGGACATGGTTGAACATTGTCAGAAAGTAGATTCTTGAATAGGTTTTGCCAAAATGGGTTCAAAAATGTCAATAATTAATTAAAAAATACAGTAGCTTTATAATTACTTATAACTTACCGAATTTGATGAACGACATCTTTTATTGGAAAGATGAGCTTGATGAGCTTTCATCATCGCTACTGCCTGAAGCACCAACGTCAATAATGAATGGCTCGACTTGTTCCTCTAAAATATTGTCCAGTTCCCACATTCTCTTTTCAACTTTGTCTTTCACGTGCTTAATACAGTTTTCCCATTTTTGCGCTGTTATTAATTCTAGTGCTTCTTTGAAAAGTCCTTTGAGGTCACAAAATTTAAAAGTTGTATTGTGCTTAGCTATATAATTTTTAACCTCTGCCCATATGAGCTCAATGGGATTGAGCTCGCAATGGTATGGAGGTAAACGGAGCACAGTTTTATTTTGACTTGCTGCCATTTCGTCAATGGCGTATTTTTGATATTCCGCCTTGTGATCGTTGACAATTCTTAATAATTGTACTTTCAGCATTGCTTCTTCAAAGTTGATATTTTTCGAGCGGAGCCAATTTTGAACATCAACTTTCCTTGAAGCCGTTGTTGGGACCTTCTCCATTCTCCGAGAATGATAAGGCGCATTATCCAACACAATTACTGCGTTTTCCTCTAAGTTCGGTAAAATTTTTGAAAACCACTGTTCAAACGATTCGCCATTCATTTCCTCGTGGTAATCTCCAGTTTTCTTAGACTCAAAGCATCACAGACCGTCAACAACAAATCCATCCTCACTGTCAATATGACAGATAATGAGCCTTTTCCCTTTACCTGGAAATCGAAGTACTAACTGGTGTAGATTTATTTCAATAAGCGAACCTTTTTCAAATGTTTTCATCACATTCAGCGAAAAAACATTGATACATGAGTATCAGATTGCTATAATTGGCGTTATCTAGTCATATTGAAAGAAAGAATATTGAACGTCGTATGATTACTCAGCGCTTCACAATTTAATTTAAAGTTATAAACCTCTAAAAAATGAATGATCAGGAACCTGAAATACGCGCAAATATTAATATTAACAAATTATAACTTTATAAAGCTTAAAGTATGAATTAAAATGATTAGAAATATTAGGAACGGTACACAATATAAAACTTAGTAACTTTTTTTAAGTTTATAATATTCGACATATTTTAAGATTATATTAAAAAATTATTGAAATATCGAAAACACATAAAAACATGGCTTAAAAAAGTTCTAACAAATGAAAATGACAATAAAACATCCACGCATTTTATCGAAAGTTATAAAAGTTTTGTTACTTGTAATATGTTTTATCTGCCCCCTGGAATTAATGTTTAGAACCTTGTTCCCAAGGTTTGAAAAACATCCGATTGTTATCTATTACTCGTATTTACCTGCTGGATTTTTTAATCCGGTGGACAGTCCATCTAGAAAGGCCCTCCTGGATGAAGTTACAGAATCATCAACCCATACTTTACTTGTAGTGTGTCCTGCGTTTACCCATGTTTCATCAAGGTAATAAATCTTTTTTTTTCCCAATTTTTGTTAAATAATCCCTCCTCCATAGCACAATTTCTTCTCTATCCAGTAGTAAACTATTACGACCCCGTTTTTTCCATTTGAAATTTAAATGCTTCAGTAACGCATGGAAAGTTGATCGTTTGAAATTTGGCAACGTTGAATCTCCATTTACCTCCTGCAGTACTTTATCTATAGTAGGTATTTCATTCCTAAAGAAGAATTCATGCACTTTCCTCCTAATCGCATGCTTATCAGCTTCATCCAATGATTTAACAATACTTTTGCAATGTTTACTGGTCATTGGCTCAGAAAAGGTGTGATTTTTTTTGTATTGTCTTAACACATTAAACACTGATGCGCGACACACCCCAACTTTGTGAGAAACCTTCACAACAATTTCTTTGATGGTTGATGCCTCGTTCTCCTCGCGCTCGATCTTATATATATTCAAAATGACCTCTTTCATTTCTGCACTCAGGTGTCTTTTTTTAGAGCGTTTCCTAGGTGGACTACAAGAGTTTACAACTTCATCGGCAGTATCTGTACTACTGGGCATTTTGCGCAAGCAGTTGATAACAATAACAATCAATAACAAGGTATGACAATAACAACGACAAACTCAACAACTTAATAAGAATAATAACAAACGAAAACGTCCAAAGAAATATCAAATTGCAATGATACACACGACATACGTAACACGTCTGAACCTGAATGTGACTCTGCCTTGATACGACTGCTCTGCCGCTCGGCATAGGCATTTAATTGCGAATTCACCAATGAGGGCTCCTGTTTTACGTCGAGACGGCGGCGTTAGCGTGAAAATTACCCGAACCTTTTGTTTACATCCGGTCTATCTCTTATCTGAATATACTGTAGACTTAAATTTTTTCTGATATGTAATGGATTTCTGGCTTGTTTATACCCATATAATCATCATACAGTGCTAACTTGGTAAGTATAGCTATGATTTGTAATTTTTGAAATTCGGTCTAGTAGCGGCGGAGAAAAAGGCCAAAAACGAAAAAAATAAAAAACGCTAAAACATTGTTTTTTGATGTTTCAGAGAATCTTCATCATTTTTTGGAAAAATCTTTGGGGTTGAAAAAATTCGTGGTGGCAGAAGGTTGTGGACGGTATATCTCAATTTTTATATTCTATTATCCTCATATCGCGTTCAATCTTGAGTATCAAAAGCTATCGTTTAACGTGACAGGTAAACTGTTGATTGCAACCCTCGCTGATTCAAAAATTTGTTAAATTAACGATTTTTAGACTTTTTCTGAGCAACAAATAGTCATATGCACACCCTAGATTTTTACAAAAATAGTAGTGTGTTTGTATACAGGTAAAACTTTCGAATAACGCTAATGGTAAATAAGTAGTAGTAGTTTTGTTACTATTGCTGTCTCAGAAGCTGCCCTGACTGAAAACTAATTTTCATTAGCATAATATTAAAAATAGTTATTTTATTTTAATTAGACTACTGCGGAAAGTGATACTTTTCCGCAAGAGTTAGGAAAAACATTTTTTATACCAGGGCGTTACAAGAAAAACAACCGAAATCATATAGTTTGATAACAAAAAACGTAAACATAATTAAATTTTATCATCATTAGTGTTAATAACAAAAGAGCAGTTGCTGACATTTTGAAGATTTATGTGATACTTTTCGAATCGTAATGCGCGCGGAAAAGTGGCACTTTCAGCTCGCTGGTAGAAAAACAAATGTTCCTTCCTCCAAAGCTGGTCTGAGTCGATACACAACATACAAATCTGATGCCATATTCCCGATTTTTTTCCCAAGTTCCGTCTCAACCGTTTATCAGAGTAGGTCTAACAAATGGCGTACGATCTAGTGAGAATAGCGAGACGCCAAACATCTGCTGTCAGCGAGCGTTGAATCGATCTTAGAAACACACTAAGCCTGGAATTCGAAGAACTCATTTATTAGCATCAAGCGAGCCACGGCTTTGCGTTGTTCGCGTATTTTTAGGATTTGCACCGTATTCTTGAAAAGTCTGTAAAACAGCGCAGGGTAATTGACTGTACAGAGTGGTTAGTGACTTAATTCCAGCAGCCTGCACAATTTTTCATACTTTTACTTCTCACGCCTACTAGCAATCGCGAAAATTGTCGACAATGAGATATTATTTTTTTCGGATATTATATGACATGTACATCACGAAAAATGACGTCACTCGTTTCCGTCGGTATGTCTGTCCGGTAATCCTTGGCCCATCTGTAACTTGGAAACAATCGCTGGAATTTTGATGAAACTTTCACAAGCGATATCTACTATTCCGAAGATGAAAAAGCTAGCAGTTTTTGAAAATCGGGCGGAATGTGGCACCGGCGTAAAGCGCAAAATACGAAAACAATAATAAAAATCGCTCGAACTTCGTTGTTTGACGTTTCCGAGGCTCATGATATTAAAAAAAATTAAAATTGGGGGTCGCGGATTTCCCCATACATTTGCCCTTAAAACTTAAATGACAGAAACATATTGACAGATGCGATACGCGGTCGGTCGGGACGATGGCAAACTCCAGACGTTGTGTGCATTTGGCTGCATCGCGGGCGTTCTCGATCGTGTTTGGTGCTTCTCGCAAGCTTGACTGGTGCGGTTCAGCACCGTTGCCAGATCGTCGATACTTAGGGCAGGAACTATGCATTGGTACATATGTTCTTTTGACAAAACCAGTGTATATATTCATGGTGTTTTGTTTGATCCATACTATGAAATAGTTTTGAACTTCTGCAGAAATATGGTACGGCCTGAAGAAGCTTTTGCTAGTGTTTTGAAATATCAACTGTGTCACATTATATGGGGTTGTCCAAAACGGACGCAGGAAAGTAAACGCATATTAAAACAAAAAGGATTGATATTCAAATCAAGTTGGGTATTTTATTTTGAACGATCATTTATACCCTTTATGTATGAAAAATAATATCGCTCAAATGTTCACCACGACTAGATTTACAGACGTCCACGCGATGGTCGAAATTTTCAATGACATTTTGCAACATGGTCGGTTCTATGGCATTTATCTCGGCAATGATGTTGTTTTTGAGTTCTTGGAGGGTGGCTGGTTTGTTGACGTAGACTTTGCTTTTCAAATATCCCCATTAAAAGAAGTCCAAGGGAGTCAAATCGCACGATCTTGGTGGCCATGGCACATTTCCTCTGCGCGAAACCACGCGATCACCGAAGAAGGACTGCAGTCGATGGATATTGACTTTGGTTGTGTGGCATGTTGCACCGTCTTGTTGGAAATAAACATCGTCCATATCCATTCCTTCAAGTTGCGGCAAAAAATAGTCCTCTATCATCACGTGATATCGCTCAGAATTGACGGTAACGGCGTCCCCGGCCGCATTTTCGAAAAAGTAAGGTCCGATGATGCCTTTTGACCACAATGCACACCACACAGTCACTTTTTGAGGATGCATCGGCTGCTCTTGATACTCACGGGGATTTTCGTTCGCCCAGATGCCGCAGTTTTGCTTGTTTACCGTCCCATTCAAAGTGAAATGCGCTTCGTCGCTGAACATGATTTTTGATGAAAAATTGGCATCAATTTGGCGGTGTTCAAGGAGCCAATCTGAGAACGTTCGGCTCGAAAAATGGTCGGCCCGACGCAGCTCTTGCGTCAATTGGATCTTGTAGGCGAATGCGGAGCAAACTGGTTCTCGAAATGCCCAATTCTTGGGATCGACGCGTTGTTGATTGTTTCGGATCGTCTCTCACACTCTCCTTCACAACAGCAATATTTTCCGGTGTGCGAACGCTCCTTGGCCGGCCAGAGCCTGGCAGATTTGCCACAGAACCTGTTGCCTCGAATTTACGCACCAGACGACCGATGGTTGTTTCGTTTGGGCGGTTGTTGCGACCGAAATGTTCACGAAGCGCGCGAAACGTGTTTTTTATTTTTGCACCATTTTTGTAGTGCTCTTGAATAACTTTAATGCGGTCTTCAATCGAATACGACTCCATAGCGATCAATGGTAAACATTCAACTAACAAAATGACATGTCGGTGACAGAAAACAAAGATGGCAGTTAAAATGGGTTAGTCGAGCCCGTACTGTCAAATGCCCTTATTGTAAAAAAATGTGAAAAAGCGAGCTGCTCCTGCTGACAAGACGACATTGGAGACGTTTGGCCTACCATAACATGGACCTTCATCCAAAGATATTTTCGTCGTCGATCACGATGAAGAATAGTTACGCAAGAATACTCAATGACTCCAAAAATTAGTCGAATGCCTCAATGGCTCACAGATTTAAATAATATTTACACCACATCTACAAAAATACATTAGAAGATTCCAAAATTTTCGTTTTATAATAGAAAGATATGTAAAAACGAAAAAAGTAGGACCTCGACTTCAGAGAGCTTCACTTGTTTAGGTTTTAGGTGATGACAAATGACAAGTTGCATATGGGGAGGATAAAATCATCTCTAGGGCTATGTAAATACCTCGGTCATTTGAACTGTCAATCGATGATTTATAAGGGCTATTTCATGAAGTTACACATTAATGACAAAATCCGATCAAAAGGCATTGATAAATAACAACTATGACCAATCCTGAATGGCAATTACCGCTCATTCGCTTGAATCAATCTTTTGTATAGGTTTTTGCGAAAAAAATGCCACCTTGCAACTAGCTGCCTTTTATTTCATGTTCATTTTTACTAGCCGAGCGTGTTGCCTAAACGTGATGAAACATCTTCTGACAACATCGATTTATTACGTATTACAGCAAGTTACCGAAGGGCCAGACAGACAGACAGACGACAAACATGCCAACGGAAGTGACTGATATGATTTCTCCACAAAACACAATCTTATTTTCGAAATTTTCTGCGATTACAATACTTCCTGATCCACGTTCTCTGGTGTTTGCTACCACCTCTTCGAACAATGCTTTACTACCGTTACATTGTATTGTTAATGTAGACGTAAAACGTGTGCATATATGGGTGCTCACCTTGATTACGTGTAGTCAGCTTAAAAGGTATGAACGAAGCTTACAGTATTATGGTCAGTTTCATCACTCCATCGGATATTGACATTATAATGTATACATAATCTAAAATCAGGTAAACGAACCACAATCTATAAATAGATTTTACAATAAGCTGAATATAAATACCTCTCAGAAAGTGACTAACGTCTGAACCACATCCATATTGTTCATCTCAATTGAAAACATGATATTTTCGAATAGGTACGTCCATTTACTTAACAGAGCAAAAAACTTGATACTAATAATTTTTTGTAAGATCTTCTGCGAGATTAATGTTAGGATAACATTGCATGCTGGCTGCAACAGCTGAAATGGTCAATATGTCCCATAACATTTTTAGTCACTAATTGATGGCTAATCGGAAGCCCAACGATGGGTTAAGTTTTTTTTTAATCTTTAGTTAGGTTAACACTGAATTAGTAGAAGCGATAGATACCATACATTTCAATCATGCATTAAGGGCTAATCAAGAGATAAGAACAGGCTAAATATTTTCTTAGTCAACGTTCTGCTGGGGTACAATAACAGCCATCTATAATGGTGCTTCTAAACGGGCTATATTTTCACTGTCCGAACTATATTGGTCAACAATTCAAATCCTCAAGGTCTTTTTAAACATTCGTACCTCGCACAGATGCTCATTATCTAAAAGTTAAATCAAAATATAATCAGCTTTCAGAAGAATTCAAGCTTCTAAACACGACAAGTTAGAAGTTTATATCAAAACGTTATTTGTTTGATAGGCAATAGGATCAATGATAGTACTTTTTGAATTAAATATTTTGTTATTTATTTATTATTGTTTATAGTTATAGTTAGATATGTTACCGGACAAACTGGATTTTCGGATAAACTAGTTTTTCCTAGGCCAAATCAGTTTATCCTAAAAGCGATAGGATGAACTAGTTCATCCTGAAATAAATTAATTATGATTAGGAAAAACTAATTTGTTCTAGTATAAACTGCTGGCGGATTTCTGAAATGAATTTGATATATCTGCGTACAAAAATTTTTATTGTAAGAAGTGGACGGAAACATTGAACTTTTGTTAAGAACCGCAGCATTCAAACATTCAGTTGGAACAGGACAAAGTTTCTTTAAGTGCTATTGCACCAAGAAGTGTACGTCAAATCGATGCCTTTGCAAGAAAAATAACGTTCTCTGCAACTCGAAATGCCGCAATAATTTGACACGTAATAACAAGTAAATAATAAACGTTATTAAACATGTTTGTAATAGTAGTATTTTAGTATTTTCTTCAATTAGTAACAAGAACATTACTTTTGTGAAGAGACTGTATGCAGACTAGGACAAATCAATTTTGCCCAAGCACACTTAATTGATTTTAGGACAAATTAGTTTAGACTAAGATAAACTAGTTCATCCTATCGGTCTTCGGATACACTGATTTGACCTAGGAAAAACTAGTTTATCCTAATATCGGGTTGGTCCGGTAACAGATATAAACAGTGGTTAGGTCTCTTTTTAACATACAATTTACTAGTAAAAATGTTGAAAGCATAATCACTAAATGTATATGTACACTTCTTTGTGAATTCATGCGTTGTTCAAGTTTTTTTTTGAAAAACTACATTTACCAAATATACTAAATGACATATAAATCCGAACACCCAGTTTAAATGGTTTTATTTTAATAAAAGTTGGTGAATGTATTTATCTTACTGTAAATAACAAGTGAAAACATTTTCAGCCTTATCAGTTGGACATTCCGGTTTTTATACTGCTTTTTTTAATTCACTAACGCTCTAAAAATGAATATTTCAGCCGCAGTAAAGAATCAACGTTGGCGGATTTTGGTTCTTGACATCCTTTACGATCGGTTACGATGCCTAGAGTACGGAGACCTGTACGATTTCGTCAACTTAGTGAGTTTGATAGGGGCCGTATAGTGGGACTTCGGGAAGCTGGACTTTCTTTTCGGGCAAATGCAGTTAGAGTGCAAAGAAATGTAGACACTGTGGTTAGGTGTTGTCAGGCATGGCTTCGAGAAGGCCGTACGCAAAGAGCAAGGGGCACTGGACGCCGCCGTAGAACAACAGACCGTGAAGATCGCCGCCTAAGATTATTGGCCCTAAGGGACCGTTTCTCCACTACCAGGTCCATTGCAAATGAATGGTTTGCAGAACACGGAAGACCTATTGGCATGCGAAGTGTTTACCGACGAATGAGAAGTTTTGGCTTGTTTTCATCTCGGCCACACTGGGTCCTCCCTTTAACTCGAGAACACCGACGTAATCGCCTTGAGTGGTGCAGACAACGGTCACTCTGGGATCAGGAATGGAACAGTATTGTCTTTAGTGACGAGTATCGATTTTGTTTAGGCATGCACGATGGTCGTGCCAGGGATAGAAGGCGACATGGTGAAAGGAGAAATCCATAGTTTTTTGTTGAAAGACATGTTCATCACACTGTTGGAGTTATAGTTTGGGGTGCTATAGCTCATGGTTCCAGGTCACCTTTAATCTTCATCAGAGGTAACATGGACGCGCAGCGTTATATCCACGAAGTTCTAGAACCCCATCTTTTACCCTATCTTGACACCCTGGCAGATCCAACTTTCCAACAAGATAATGCCCGACCACATGTTGCAAGAGTCACAATAGACTTCTTTCAACATAATGATGTCACATTGTTACCATGGCCACCAAGATCTCCCAACTTATCCCCAATTGAGCACGTGTGGGATATGATGGGTAGAAGATTGCTCAATTTGCAACGTCCTCCTCAGACTCTAGAAGCACTTCGAGAGGAGTTGGTGGTTGCCTGGAATGAGATACCACAGGAGGACATTGACCACCTGATCAGGAGCATGCCTAGGCGCGTTGGAGAATGCGTAGCACATCAGGGTGCATCCACACATTATTAAAGGTCAAAGGGCTTTAAAGCAGTGCAATCATTTTGAAGTGAAGTATATTTTGTGCATGAAAGGTACTATTTCTTTTTTCCGAGCCATGTAATGCAAGAAGAGCACTTTTAAAGGGTTTTTTTTAGTGGTATAGAACTTTAAATTGCAATAAAACAACGATGGATTATTAGATTGACATGAATTTTTTGTATTCGAAAGATGATCTTGTGCCATTACATTTTAAATATGATTTATGGCATATGACTGCCACGGCTGGCTCGGATGTAGTCCAATCTGAACGTTCAATTTTCGATGACTTTTTCCAACATTTGTGGCAGTATATCGGCAATAACATGGCTAACTTATTATGCTTCATTGAGTACTTATACAAAATTTTATTAAAATAAAACCATTTAAACTCGGTGTACGGATTTATATGTCACTTAGTATATTTGTTTCACTACTTCATCGATTCTTTGGTTTAGTTCTAGTTTAATTGTGTAGTTATTTGCGCGCCGCCCTCCAGAATAGCTATTACAAAAATATTAAAAACCAATAAAGAGAGTTTACGTATTATTATATGCTATATGATATATGCTATACATTCGACATTTCCGACCTATCTTCATATATAGCAGCTAATGATCCGTCTATAGTGCTGTCAGATTGTCGAGTTATTGGAATCTCAATCAATGTAATCGTAAACTGTCGCGACGCCTACAGTTTCGATATTCATTCTTGCCTAATTTTTTATCACTTCTGATGACGTGTGTCTGCACATTGCAGATAATACTGCCAAGATATACGTCGCAAGATTAGCTGATATAATCTGAGATATATGTATAGGTATGTACACGGTGCGCACTCTATAAGAAAACGCTTCAAACGAAAGTTGTAGGGTTTTGAGGTGACCTTGACTACGACGTTTCAAGATCCTCTCAAAGTCAAGCGAATATGTTCAAATGTAAAAGGAGTAAATTTGATGTTCATCACCTTGGCCATGACGACAATGATCAAGATCATAAGGTCATGACCTTGAGAATTGCCGTTGAGTGGTCCAGGGCGCGTATATCGAAGATATATCTTTATACTCCAACTTTCAAGGACAAATGTAAGGGGAAATCTTTGATTTATGAAATAGGTAAGTAGAATTACCTTACTTGAATACGTAAAAATTGGTAGCACCGAACAATTAAGCTCATACAAAAACTGTTTCTGAAAATAATCAGGAGCCTCTGAAATGTCAAAAGACGAGAGAGGTTTGAGCTATTTTTTTTTTGTGTTCTTGCCCCTAGCTGCACCGCCACTGGATCGATTTTCTAAATCTTTAAAGCCTTTTCTTCCTTGGCGTAGTAGTAGTACCTAACCTTGTGTGAAAATTTCATTCAAATTCGAGCAGTACATAATATCCAAAAATCATATCTCATTTTCGCGATTACAATACTTTCACGCCCAGTGGCGCAGGAAGTAAAATAAACATTTCAGGAACAAATGAGTCCGTGGATACCCTGATGCCCGGCCGGGTGCGTTTTTATTTTAAGCAAGCTGTTTGCACATGTAACAAGTGCTTTGCACATGTGCATGCAACTTGTCAGGTTGGAAAGGTATACTTTATCTGAAGTCACTTGAAACACTGTGAAATACCGGGTGCGTTTTATATATCTATATTTAACACGCTCTGTTGCTGCAAAAATCGCCAAATTTCGCAGCAAATATCACCCGTATAAGATCAAAGGCAGTTTCACCGGTCCACGTGGAGTAAAGCACGCCTATGCGTGGACATAGCCAATGAGAAAGCGTGTATTTCAGAGCTCCGAACAAGTGCAGGTGGCTACTGAAAATTGAAACAGTTTAGCCAGTGCCGTGTAGCGGTGAATAAACGTGTTTTCTTTAGTCTGTCCGTGTTTTTTACATAGATTTTATTAGTTTGTGTGTTTTTGACTTTTGAATACTCAGTTTACTTGTTGATTTAATTGTTGTGTTGATTGTTCTTGTGTGTCCTAAATATGGCTCTTTGGAGACCTTGGGAAAATGCTCCAAGCCACGAGGAGATGGCTGATGAACCTGTGCAGGCAGAATTCTTTCATAAAGATTTAGAGGAACAGACCCAAAGAGTAATCCTAAATATGTATGATTGTCTGGAAAACGAAAATCCATATTCCTCGCAAAATCAAATTTTAAACAGAATTTGTATCCTGACAAAAATCAGTCGGTCTACCATTTATCGGGTTATAAAAAGGGGAGATGTAGTCAACCATTCCTTCCACAGAAAGCGCATAGGGCAAAAAATAAAAAGAATAGACGTGGGTTTTCAGGAAGATATTCGTCATATAATATACGGATTTTATAAAGAAAATTTGGTGCCCACGTTGGGAATGATACGGGATAAATTAAAAGATTATCCTGAAGATTTTTATAATTACAAATGCTTAGACTCACTGCACTGTATTGTAAAACTGTGTGGTTTTCAATACAAAAAATTAGATAAAAGAATGGTGATTATGGAGTCGTCTCGAATCGTTGAATTGCGCCAAGAATTTTTGCACAAAGTTAAAATCTATAGAGAGCAGAAAAGAAATCTGATTTACCTGGATGAAACCTGGTATGATACCCATGATGTTGTGCAGTACGGCTGGGTTGACGACAGCAACAAGTGCATTTTAAATGCACCATGCAACCGTGGAATCATTATTCTCCATGCTGGCAGTGAAAATGGATTTATACCTAATGCCTTGCTGTTATCTGCCAAAAATATCAAAGAATCATGTACCGACTATCATGAGGACATGACCTCCGACTTATTTGAAAAGTGGATAGAGCAGCAGTTAATACCAAACATTTCCCCAAATTCAGTGATTATTATGGACAATGCGCCATACCATTCCCGACAGAAAAACAAAATTCCGAATACAGGCACAAAAAAACAAGACATTATTGATTTTATGAAGGATAAGGGAATGGAAATACCACAAAAATCAACCAAAGCCATATTATTGGATCTTATTAAAAGACAAAAATTTTACAAAGAGTATGTTGTTGACAATCTGCTTCAGCAAAATGGCCATGAAGTATTACGTCTACCTCCCTATTACTGCATTTTCAACCCGATTGAGTTGGTCTGGGCTGCTTTAAAAAAAAAAGTAAGAAAACATAATCAGACCCCTCAATTAAGTGAATCGCTATTGGCCACAATAAGAGATGCAGAATCTCATATTGCTGCCACAGACCTATGGAAGCAGTGTTCTAGGCATATTATTGAAAAAGAAAATGAATATTGTATTTTGCCTCCTGTAAATCCCGTTGTAATTCCTCTACAAGATGACTCTAGCGACAGCTCCGAAGGCGAGGATGATATATAAATCCCTATAATGTAAGTCTTTATATACCTTTTTATATACCTACCTGCTATGTAAATATTTGCCTATGACAAACGTTGGAATTCTGTAATTTTTCCATTTCTTAACTTTCAGTCAACATAAATTAAACTCCCAATATAAGTATTTTTTATCCCAAATCAAAAAAATAAGAAGATAGTAAAATCCATTTATTGTGATATAAAAACATTATTATTATCGTTCTAAATAAATGACCGCACGCCTATGATACGTAATGAAATTACAAAGGACGCGCCGACCAAAGGTTTTTATGCTATTTCAAGTGACTTCAGATAAAGTATACTTTTATTGGTAACATCGAAAAGAAGACGGAAGTGCTTAGCCTGTCCGCTGCGCTTATAGATGAATCATACACCTACAAGTAACCTTCAAGCAATCAAATTAAGTGACTCGCGAGAGGCGGGAGAGCGACCTACTTTTCTATTGGGCACGAGCCGACGGCGAACATTTCTCACGTAGAACCAGCCGAGATGTCGAGATGTCTGTCGAGTGCCGCAGGCATATCATGTGGTATGGCTGTTAACCAATCAAATTATATTTTCAAGAATATCATTTTAATCTATCACAGTGGTGGGTAAAGATTCTCTTCATGAGAAATAGACAACATTTTTGGCGTGAAAAACATTGAGGGCAATGGAGTTTTGTTAGTGAGCCAAAACAGTTTACAGAATTTCGAGCGATTTAAATTCTTGTGCATAAATCATAGGTTCTGTTTGTTGTTCAAAGTACTTTGAGATGCTTAATTTGGTCCAGTTGCCTGGAAGGTTGACGTGGGGTTTGACTACCCTTGTTTAGAGCCTTAAGACTCAGCAGTACACCTAGTAGCATTTTGAGTTTTAAGGGCAAATGTACGCGGAAATCTGTCACAGGTGCGTAGAATTAACGGGGTTGGTTGCGTATGAATAAACTACCTCCAAAAAATTGAGGCGTACCCTCCCCCAACTCCCAATTTTCAAACCCTCCAAAGGATATTCTAAAAATGATCTCAAACCTCTGAAACGAAAGACGAAGTTTGATTTGAATTTTTAAATGTTCTTGCCCCTAGCCATGCCGCCATTGGACCGACTTCCAAAAACTACAACGCTTCTTTGTCCTTGGCATAGCAGTAATTTTGTGTGAAAATTTCATCAAAACCCAAGAGGTACTTTCCAAGTTATAGAGAGGTCAAAGATTAATGGACAGACCGACAGACAGACCGAAGGAAATGTGTGACATATTTTTTCGTGACGTCATATACCACCTCCAAAAAACCACACCTCATTTTCGAAATGCTATACAGCGCCCTTTACACATAATACATGCATTGAGTGCGCGGTAACGACAAAGAAATGTGTTGCTCGTTAGAAAAAATAATGAGAAGATTCTCTCTCACTGTTTCTGTAATTGTTCCACTCCAATTATGAGCAAACTATATGTGGTCTTGAAATTAGAACATTTTCATATGGTCATTATAGAATGTACATCTGACTAGGTGTACAAAATTAAGAATAACATTAGCTATTATTTGTCATAACAAGGTACATTTCGATTATAACAACCGATCAGGATCCATAAGCGGGTTTGTTGACCATGAAAAATAACAAATTGATCGCATCTATAAAATTTTTGCATCTAAATGTTTCAAATTGTATTTTCAATGTTCATCAAATTTTTACTTGATTGTTTGTCAAAACCGCAAGGTTCCAGATTCCAGCATTTTTATCCACACTGACTACTATATTTATAAGAGGGGTCGCATTTTTCGCAATAGGCCATAAACACACCTTTTAAGGGTGTATTTTGGTAAAATTCTACTTAATATCAAGTTGGCTTTTCATAATGAAATACCTTTGACCATGAAACCAATTTGATTTTTCTGGAATCCATTTTGTAGTGTTTGATCTGTTGTGAAAGGTGAAAGAATAATGTCTTGTCAGAGTAATAAGATTTTAGAGCAACACCTGATAAGGATTATCAAAAGGTTGATCTAATGATGCAATGTTCGTCAGGTCACCCTGTATAGAGGTCTGTCTCTGGGACTGCCTGTTATTGTAGAGGAAAATTCGAAGATGAACGTTTTCAATAAGTTTATTTAGATTAACTTACTGCCTATCTATGAACCGTATTTAATTGGCAAAAAAGTATTCAACTACGCCTATGGACAGACAGGTAGGTATAAATGCATACAATCATAGAAGCGCACGTATATTTTTCGTAGCGTGTCCACCATTGTGCGCTTTTCAATTAAAAAGTTCCAAACGAATTATTTTTAACGGTATATTTATACATCACATACACTGTTCTTGAGAATAATAAAACTGTGTCTGACTCAAAACAATTATAGAGTTGGTCTACGTTAATAAGCATAGCAGATCAGCAGCAGATCAAATAGTTATGCAATAATTTTACATCTCCAAAATTTAGGGCTGTAGCAGGCTCCAAACAAAAAAAAGGCTCCTATTTTTTTAAAAAAAGCTATGTTCTGCTAGCATACATCCCAACTGAACAATGTTTCCCATAACCAGGAATTAAAAGCTTAAGTATTAAGTTAGTAGTGATTTTTGTAATAACATTTTTAGCCAGCAATTAAGAGCTAATGAAGGACTCGATGATGAGCTAAAAAAGATGAGTTAAAGTTTATTTTGAAAATCGAAGTTATGCTAGATAAAAAAATGTGAAAAGTTTGGCAGATATCTGAAAGTTTTGAATGGAGTCTTTCTAATGACAAAATACATAAAAAGATACAGCCTGATATGCATTGTTCTTTTAAACAATGGGAAAAGCCCTAAATTCAGTATTTTGCTTGTATAATTTTCAAATTAAATTTTACACACATATTAAGAGCAATGATGCCCTCATTCTCACAAAGTTTTGGACATTTACAATTGTTACTGCAATAGTTAAATAAAATTGAAGATCTTTTTATGCTCTAAGATCTTCAGTTTACCGATTATTTATAAAATTTAATTTGAAAATTATACAAGCAAAATACTGAATTTTGAGCTTTTCCCATTGTTTATAAAAAAGCAGCGCATATATCTGGCTGTATCTTTTCATGTATTCATCATTTAAAACTTTCAGATATCTGCTAAGCTTTTTTACATAAAATTCCTATTTTTTCTCTATAGCCTAGGTTATAGCTCAATGTTAAGTTAATGGAGCATTAAGCTACGGATGAAATGATCGATATTTTCCATAAAGGCCTTATCCAAGAATGGTCAAAAAAAGTTAAGTATAATTATTGTGTGTAAAATGTTCTGCTAGGTTCTCCTTGAATTATCAACACATGATGCTACAGCCAAAACGAGCGATATTTCCCAAGCATTTTTAATAATGAATTAAGGGGTTATTAATGGTCTTACAGATGGGCTAAATGAAAAAACCTTCTTCTGCTAGGTTAATATTAATTTAGTAGAACATGCTAGCTGCAAACCAAGTGACCTATTTTTTAGTCAGGAATTAATTGCTGAAAAGAATGGACTTAAGAAAAAAGTAAAACATACATTTTTCTAAAAATCAATGTTCTAGTAGGTGACCAAAAGTTACTAGCACATAGTACATAGCTAATCAAGTGGTAAAGGAGGGACTAGGGAATGAAAAGAAGGTGGAAACAATGCTCGTTATGGACATCTGTAACAGTTATTGTTAATTATTTTGTCCTACCTGCTAGAAAATGTTTAATTAAACAAATTGTAATCTGAGGAGAAACATAATGTATTTTAATTTTGTACAGATTTGGCCACAATAACTTTATGTTTTGCAAGGATTCATAGAAATTATAAATTCCAATCTTTAACAATGATGCAACTCATTTGATTTCCACTTTCACTTGTAAGAAGACTATTCACAGATTATTTAATGGTGGATACTGCTGCTGCTAAATTCAGAATCAGCAATAGAGCAATACCAAACTTTTTGTAAAAATCTCATCATTTAACAAATTTTTAACCATAAGATTTTTGTATATATGATCAAATGACCTTTGACTGAATCATATTTATTTGCATTTTGTAAAAGGTTTTATTCTGTCTGTCAGATTAATTTACTACATTTGCACTGCTGACTCATCAGACATAATTAGCTGCTACAGTTAAGCATATATAACCAAGGAAATGTTATAATATCACATAAATGTATTATACTTTTAAGATTATTTTCCATTCCTAACCATAAACTTAGTATATATCTAGGAAAGATAACACAAACTTATAGAGGATATAATAAAACATTCAAAATATAATTGGTATAAATCCAAATTGCAAATTGTACATTTTATAAGGATAAGGTGATGATAGAATACTCAGATGTTCTACAACTTCATTGGACACTGAACACATCAATAAAGAAGAGATCTTTTTATATCTCTTTGAAAAAGGCTATTACTGTAAAGTAGAAATTGTAGGGCAAAGTATGAATCAGTATGAATATCTAAGGCAAGTTGAGGAACAAGCAACTTCATCCAGAGGAATTGTATTTCTTTAAGGGAGTCCATCCACATATGATAAAGGACCCCATTATGGACATATAACTTTTTATACCCTTTGATGGTTTTCCCTGACAAACCCTTAGGCATAGCATTAGGAGCCCCACAAGACTTTTGTTCATTGAAAATATATAATCTAACTAAAATTGTGATAAATACTATTTAATAAAGCGGGTACCTCCAAAACTTCACTTTATTTTTTAAACCTCAGATTCATTTTGGTTATCATTGCTATAAGTCTTTGCAACAGACAATTTCTGATAGTCTGGAACAACCATTTACAGTGGCATCCAGATCAATGGCTAGACAACACTGTGTTATTTTAATTTGTTTGCATGATTGTATGTGACAGTCAGAAATGCTTTGAGAGAAATAACTGTATATTTAATTGGCTTCGACAATCACTAAATTTATATTGAATAAAATATTTATATATACGATTTAGATTATCTTAAATATGAAGTGTGTAATATTGATTGATTGTACACTGAGGTGTACACTTATAACATCAGTGGGTCTAGCATCATATACTCTCAATTCTTGACAAGATAAGAGACATTTTCCTTTGTTTAAATCAAGAAAGACAAATCTGAGTCTTGACATAATCCCACCCATTTGAAGGATTAGCTCATACTGCATAAATTACTGATGTAATTGTAGTTAATGTTGGCTGTAGGATGTATAACTGGATGAATTTTTCATCAGGGCAACACCTATTTTGAGGCAAATAACTTGTACAGAGGGACCTGAGGATATGGCTAACAGGGCCCCAGATTAGAAAAAACTTGTGTCTTGAGAATCACTGAGAGTCCCAACCAGTATTCTATTGATGTAAATAATATAGATGTACAAGATGTTTCCTAATTGAATGTCTATATTTAAGAAGGCCATTATTGAGCCCATTTTAAGAACTTCATATGAAGATATATGTCCTAAAAACCTCAATTTTTGAAATACAGACTAGTAATGTTTTCAAAATTAAATCATTTATTATTAATATTCTGTAAATGCCACTTTAGATATTTTAATGAAATCTGGCAACCCTACATGTACTTGTACTATGTATCAAGAGGCATTTTTTAGTGTTCCACATTTTTTTTAATTTCTAACAGTGGTGGTTGTATGGAATGCCTATTTTAGTAGACAGTGATGATATGCCACTTATTCCTCTTGAAATAAAAATTATTCTTGAATCTAAACAAATTTGATCACTTAATTTTTTTTTCTGATGCATGGTTTTCACTTAAAAAAATAAAAACTTTCTCTGCATGATCATAACAATATAATGTGACTGCATCAGCAGTGACTTTCTATATTGAAATAGTACTCTGCATCTGAAAAGTTAAGATGTTTAGGGCATATATTCTGACCTGAAAATAGCCAACATAAATATTGACAGTAGGACATATCCTGTATATAATAAAGGATCAATATCCTTATGGTATAAAATATATAGAAAGCTAAGTAGTAGGTAGTTAATGTAATGTCTGAAACTTATCCTATGGATTACATATCTATAATCCCATATGCTAATTTGGAAAATAAAACCACATGTATTGATAGATTATCTATACTGCAGTAAATGTTTCAATCACAAAGGTGATCTTCTTCAGTATAATAACATATATTTGAATTATGTGTTTTCCAGGTGACAGTTCCTTTGTTTTTTCTTTTCATTATCACATTTCAACACAGTATGTTACTAAAATAGTATGAGAGTCATGTAACATGCAGATATTGAGAGCCAGCCAGTCCTGGGCTATGGTGGTTTTGCCTGGTACCATCTTAAAATTTGGAATGATAACTTTGAACAATATCAGCATGTTACGGGACTTTCAGATTGTTGTGTAACACAATATAGGAATATGATAATGAAAACAAAAAACAAACAAGCTGTCACCTGGAAGACAGAGACATCAAATGTATGTCATTGTACTGAAGATCAACTTTGTGATTGAAACATTCTACACTAAAAAAGTCAATGTGGTTTGATTGGCCAGAGAATCATGGGGCAGGATAGTAGGTGGGTACTCTTGCAATATCTGCATTTGTGTAAAATTAGTAAAGAAAACAAAGAGAAATCTCAAAATCGCAGATACGACAGAGCAGAAAATCGATCATGACTTCCAATTAGTTCAGATTACTGAAAACAAAGAAAAATCAGCAAAAATGTTTTTCCAATGAATGCAATCACATCGTATTTATTTTGGTGGATGTGACTGCATCGTGATACCTGGAAAAGCGCCAAGTCAAAATAAAACGTTCAAGGCAACATCGCTAAGCACTTCTCCGGAAGACATGTGCGTTCAATCTCATTTTATCAGATTTTAATGGACAAAAACGATCTTACCGGAGGAATGACTCAATCGCTCCGTGTGACGTAAACCGATCGCAAGATCGAGTGTCGAGTGATCTACGAATAAAAACAAATGCCTTACCAGCAGTCTACCGAGATAAAACTTACCGCAATGGAAATGCAGTTATCATCTCCACCCTGTGGAAACTTGACGACGAATTTGCTACCAGCCTTTTCTTCAGAATCGTTGAGGGGCCGAAAACGGCACACCACCTTGATGCTGTCCTCAGCAGGCAGTTCTCGTTCCCCCGACATATCCCTAAGTGCACACCCGCACGCACTTATAATAACATATTAGAACGAAATACCGGAGTTCAAATTTTCTACGGAAAGTTTCTGTTTCTACAGTTCTGGCCGCACTGACGTTTCTTTCGCTAAGAATTTGCGGCCATTTTAGTTTTCTCGCCAGTCGCCAGCGCCACTATCCGTGCCGTGGAAAAATCGGTATCGAATCGAAAGTCCGCATTAGATCGTGCAGGTCAGCGCCCCCTATGAGCGACAAGCATAAGCTACACAAACGGAGAGAAAGAAGCCTTTACACGTCACATCTTTGTTCATAAAAAGCTCTCGGGATGGCAGCACTTTTCGTCATAACCAGGACCGTATCCACGGCGCAGAAAGAGATGCAACAGCTATTGTCGGTCACTGATATTTTTTTGTGACCACCTATTTTATTATTATTTCCTATTGAAAAGAGATTATTTCGTGACAATTAATTGCTGGTTGCTCAACACCGCATAATTCGGACATTAATTAATTTTTTAATGTACCTTAGGCCCGTTTCGTCAGTCGTTCGTACAATTGTAGGGCGCCTTTATGGCCTCCTTGATTGTCATAGTTTTCTACTTCTCCGTGTCAGCGCTCTATTTTATGTCACAAACGTCAATTTGCATCAAATTGTGCTTGGTTTTGAGTTACATCATGTTTTATCAGCCTGAAATTTCCTACAATTTAAAAGGAAAACAAATCTTCACAATAGGAGAGCGCTGACGCTGACACGGGACAAGTGTAATCTAGAAATTTTTGAAGGAGAGAAAGGAGTATGACAATCAAGGAGGCCATAAATGCGCCCTACAATTGTAGGGTCGACTGACGATACGGGCCTAAGGTATAATGTTTTACAGAATGCTCCAAGAAAAATCGAAAGGCAAATTCAAGATGTTAAAATATAAACAAAAAGTTTATTTAAACAATAATGGCCAGTAAATGGTTTGTTTCCATAATATTCGTCGATCTTTGAAAGTTCCGCTTACTTTCTCGAACACAGAGTCTGAGATATTGCGAGATGGGTTTTGGTGCTGAAAATATACCCTAACAGGACATCGGTGATTGTTGATTTTTGGAATCGTTCATTTGAACTACTGGTCTTTTATATAAGATACTATGACGTCATATCATAACATATATAATAACGTCAATTGGGTGTGACATTAGACCTTCATAATGACGTTATTTCTTCGACATTTTTGTTGGTCGGCGCTCGTCAGTAGTGCCCTAAAAATGCCGACATTATGACGTCACTATGTTAATTCACGTGTTGTAGTTTTGACTATGAATATAACGTTATCAAATACAGAATAAATCGTACTAAGTGACAAACATTGTAAGGAAATATTTGAACTATTATCTAAACAGCATTATCAGATAGTAAGATATCATTCTCTCGATAACAAGCATACCCAAGGAAAGCATGAAAAAAGTGATCGTATCTGCTTTGACTGTTGCTGTCATTTTACTTATTTTTTCTGATCTGGTAGAATCCCAAAGCACTCCCCTGAGTTTTGAGGATTGGTAAGTTATGCAATCAAATATTTTTCTGTAAAAAAGAATTTACCCATGTTAGGAACACGTGGGTGATACCGAGAATTACCGAGTCGTCGCATCATATTGAAAATTTTTGCGTCATTAATTATTTGTTTATACAATACTATTTGTGTATTGTATTTGGTTGTATTTTTTGACTAATTTATTCTTGATATTAGTTATAAGACCCACCTAAATAATTAGAATTTGATAAAATAGAATGATGGCTTCTCAATTTAAGTTTAATATGGTAAGATACGTATGTGCAGGGCTGTCTTAAGCCTTGTGGGTTGGTATGGGTACACGCGACGCTCGGGGCCCCAGGCCAGAGCGCAATTTGGAGGCTTACTTTGCCGTTGGGGGAAATTGAAGTTTGATTCTGTGCCCATACGGACTGTGAGGCGGGTTGTTTTTCAAAAATCCTTGTTTAATGATCACTGTGCATTAATAAAGTGCTCAAGTGTTACTTAGTTCCTATTTTATTGAGTAAATAGATGAAAAAATACAAATAGCTGCTGGAGCAATGTCTGTGGAACTTACGTTACTTATAAATAAACCATTATAACATATGTTACTATCTGTGTAGCGTAGCTTACTCCTGAAAGGAGGCAGATCTAGAAAATATTCATGGAGGTCCATATATCCGTCTCGGGGGGAGGAGGGGCGGCGTCGACAATTGAAAAATGAAGAGCAAGTGTGGGGTCGTCTGCAAATTTCAAAACACCTTCGAAATTCAAGTCATTTTTAGCTCGTGTACTTCGAGGGGTCTGGACTCCTAGGACAACCCCCTGGATCCGCCCCTGCCCACATCACCCACTTATGGCGAATCCCCAAAGAGGGTAAAACTAGAGGTATAGATTTTTCAAAAAAGAAATAAGCTTACACTGAATAATCTGAATAAATAGTTACGCATGGACGAAATAATGATTTTTACAGTTAATGCTACTTCACTTCCACTACGTATGCGAAAATGTTTGTATTTCAAATAAGTTTCTTATTTTTCGCGATGTATCTATACAACACATATGTACCTATATCTATATCACTAGATTTCCGTCGGTCTGTCTGTCGGCTTGCCTATATGTAGGTGTTATTTTACTCTCATAATCTCGGAAATAGCAGCACCGGTTTGGATAAAATTTGGGAAGTATCATGGTGTGGGGTCATAGTAGACACTACATGATTTTTGGAAATTGTTTATATGACAGCACTATTTTGATTAAAAAACAAAGTAGCTTCGAATCGTTCTCGAAGTTTATTTTTGTATGCTTTTCAACCTTCTAAAAATTTCTGGACGCAATTAATTTTTTTTTGAAAAATTACGAAAATTTGCATTTGTCGTTTCCGATTACTTCAGATTACGGTATAGACAAAAGTATTACATAACGATTTTCAATCCGTACGTAGGGAAAATTTAAAAATAGGCATACGTGGATGTCAACGTTGAAGTATACCGAGTTAATCTAGTTGAACTATTTTTTTCGGAATACTTTTATATTAAATCACCCATAGCTGAAGACTATCTTAGTGTTTCAAGATTTCCTGCCTCCGAAGATAGTACCAAATTTCATAGCAACAGTTGTCTCATACAAGTCTTATAATTTAATTTAATCTCTTCTAATTGCGGTAAGCTTCTTTCATCTGTTACAGTTGTAATCTGGAGGGTCAAAAAATAGGGAGTATGGTATTGTCACCAGCATAAGTTCGAATTTAACGTTCGATACTTAAGCTGGAATCATCGGCTGATACGGCAGTTGTTACGTCATTGATTGTGTTAAATATTTTCTGTACTACAACTTCAATTATAAGGATCTCTATTCATGAGGTATTAAGCCAAATTTGACTCAATCATATTAAATTAACAAATCATGAACGTAGATACTTGAATCTAGATTGAAAGTCCCTCATCAATAAAAAATCAAATACGCTGTTCTATTTCTTTATTTGGTATCGACAGTTTTGACGCAATAGAGCGAACAAGAAATGTAGTATTTTGACGTCAAACTTTGGAGCCACCCCAAAATCTTGAAAATAGATCATACAATTTTTTTTTGTTTAGAGTAAATGGATGAATCAAGTTGAGTCTGCCATCTATCAATTTTTTCAGAAATTTAGGCCTTCTACTCGCGTTTTGGCAAAAATATGAGAATTTTGATCAAACTTCTGCGTATTTCTTTAGTGGTAGCGTACATGCGGGTTATCTATTAGCTACGTACGTGAGTTATATTACAAATACCTATTACCGTAGGTATGAAAAAGTTTTTGGAAAAAAGTATGTGACAACCACAGAGCTTGCTGAAAGCTTCGTTCCCAAAGGAAGATGTTTGGCTTGTGTCAGAACGTGTAGATCTGGCTTTGTAAGAATCAATGGACGATGTTTCCGCCTATTTTCGGATGATTTCGATTAAATCATGGTTGAACCAAGGTAAGAATATGTGATCAAATTGTCGGAACAATGTAGAACACAAAAACATAATGTAAAACAGATCCTATAAAATTTTGATCTGTAATACTGGCTCCACCATTGAAAATGTAGTGTCGACCTGAAATCCCCCGGATATAAATTGTCAGACCATTTGAACAACCTTTTGGTCATTTGGTTCAGTTTTAGAACAGTATTTTATTCTCAAAATCGGAACATTTTAACGACGCCAAACAAGATTTTTTTTCAGCTAAATGACCAGACATTCAAAAAGATCATGGAAAATTGACAATATTGCGTTAATCAGTCTCACAACATTATATGATGGCTTGATAGGTTATTATGCTGCCAAGGACTTGAGCGTTATTGTAACGAAGACACCGTTTTACTGTTCTAATGTATTACTGCTTCACTAAAGTGTAACACTTGCAACAAATTTATAACTCTGTCGACTAGACTATTATTACATCCTAATTCCGCGATCGCTGTAGATTGGCTCGACTGAGACTGTAGACTGGACACTCGACCTCGACTAACTCATTTCGTCATCTGGTCAAATATGTATTCCGCTATTGACGAGTCGAGGAACATTCAAGCGTTTTCAGGAACTTCCATGGCAGTAGTCTGGATGACAGCAGATTCATTTTCAGACGTTTATTTAATATTCACGATGGCGTCGTAAGCACGCTTCATACATGGTCGCGTAACTCTGGTTGCCTAGCGCCTTACGCCTCCCAAGGTCCCAGCTATACGAGGGTGCTACATTATTGAAGTACATAGTTTACTGTAGATTTAGCGATATAAGGAATAACATTATATTGTTAGAAAATAACGTTTTCAAGCGTTTTAGGAGGCTATTATACAGTGGATATATGGCGCTACGAGGCCTACAATGAACTGTTTCAATATTGCTTAAGTGCGTCTTCTTACTTGGTCTCTTAGATCTACAGACCTTTCGCCCACTGAACTTGTGGGAGATATGATGGGAAGAATAGTGACATCTTTACCTCATCATCCACAAACACTAGTAGCTCTTCAGAACCAAGAATAGCTAGCTTGGAGTGAAATACCTCAACAAGACGACTCTCTTTTACTTGTATCTAACTGTATACGAGATTTCATTCAAATCGAATATAATTTTCCTTTTCAGAGACCGTTCCTCGCAGAAGCTTTGTCACCCTAAGCATAATTACAGCTGCTGCAAGTATGGATATTTATTTACCATGTGAATTAAGAATGTATTATTTAATTGTCAAATAAAAACTATTATTTATTTGTATTCACTACTTCTACAATACTTGTAAAAGTTCTAAGTAAAAACTTCTCGACTATTTTCTACATTCTCCTATTTTTACATCGATGAGATGAAGTTACGGAACTATTAAAGCTTAATTATGTTCTATAATACTCGTATTTTTGTAACACAGGTAAATGTACTTCTTATGGGTATGCTGTTATAATTCTGCCTGCATGTCAACTTGTCTACGTTGTTGTTGGTATGTCGTGACTTTCTGTGTTTTCCTGTTTCTTTATACTGGAGTCTTTTTGGGCGTGCCCTGAAAACGAAATTCAAAAATCAAAAATATTTTTTTTACCGTTATACTAACATCATTAGTTGGTTATCAACAACATCAGTGTTCTTAGACTGCTCGACATTTTCATTTTTTATGCAGAACTTACTATCTATTACCTGAATAGTTCCGGTACCCCACGATAGCTTGTGAGCTAATAACGGTATGGAAAAACTAAGCCCCGAGATTGTTAGGAGTTTTCCCCAGCTATTTGACCTACACCACGACCTTAAAGTCTTTTGAAGATCAAATCAATTTTTTAAAATTTTTGACCGCGTAAATGGAAGGAGCGGAAACTTTTACTACGTTCAAATATGTTCCTGACCATTCTTAAATTTTGATCTTAGGAGGTGATGGTCAAGGTCAAACCAAGTCTATCTGGGGATTACACAGTTTACTGAATCATCAAGAAATTAGGGTAAACCAGTGTTTGAACTTGATGCTCAGGCCCAAGGTCAAACTTTTAAAATGGTCAAGGACATATTCCCTTTTCTCCATTTTCGTTCCGATTTTCGCGATCAAAAGTAAAGGGTCCCATTAAAAAAGAAGTGACCTTCAAATGACCCTGAAAATCAAGACCAAGGTCAGATCCACGGTCGGTATTGGATATCTGGGAGAAAATCATGAAAATAATGCCACTGCAGTTTACCTATATGACTACTGGCTTTCTCACTGTGAATGGATTCGACCTTAACCATGACCTTCTGAGGTCAAAGTGTAAGAAAGTCAAGACCTTTGTACGTTTCAGGCTCTATTCATTTACGGGGTCAAAAATGGAGATTCGGTCTAAAAAAGTGGACTTGACCGACAAATGATCTGGAATGTCATGATCAATGTCAAATTCAAGGTCACCATTGGGTAGCTGGGGGAAATTCTTATAAATCAAGAGGCTTCAATTTTCCTACCATGATTACTTCACAAATTATCGTGGGTTTTCGTAACAGACATATATTTACGTTTAAACAAATAATCAGAAACGGGGCACATTACCTCTCCATATTAAAGCTTTTTCCAGTCCTAATAAAGGAGCTTCTACCAACATCGATAGCATGAACGCTAAGAAGTACCCTAAAATTATATCTGCACATGTTGAGTGTATCTGAAAATTATAATTATTGAAATAATATCAGAATCATTTATCTTTTTTATGTGTATTTGTTATTGATTACAGTAAATCTTACTGTGCTAAAATAAACAGATAACAATTTTTTTGTTCGACAAATATTGTGTGTATCATATGAATACTTTGGATAATAATATTTCCACATTTTGTACGTTCTCTTCAAAATATCAGCTGTGTGTTTTTTGTACTTACCGACGTAAACATACTGGCATATCTGGGATGTCTGATGGTTCCTGCTGTTACCATTTGGATGATCCCATGGCACAGGTATACCGTGTATGATAGCCTACTGAGCACTACAAGAGGTGACCATGACAGCATACCTTCGATCCAGGCTGAAAAGTTTAAAGAAGTGAACATTTTAGTAACTTATTAACCTTGAAAAGCATAAAAAACAAGTTGCAATACGGAATGCAATTTTTTTCCAGATCATACGTGTAAGACTGAACTCAGCATGAGCACTATTGGAATCACTGAAATTTATGAAAAAACAAAAGAATCGGAATTTTGCATAGCGACGTCGTTTTTGATATTACAATAACAGTTTTTAGAAGCTATGCAATTTTATTCAATTTATATGGCTAATGGAATACGAGATGCAGATAATGCAAATATTTATTACCACATATTATACTAATTTGACTAGCTTATTATACATTCAGGAGTTCCCGGAAACTGCCGACTGGTTAACTTTGAATCCTGGAAATGCGGGCGAGACCACGCTGTCAATTCTTTCATGTTCAATTGTTTCTCAGTTTTACGTGGTGGTTTTCGATTTACACAAGGTCTTCTTCGGGAGCGATTTTTTTAAAGTTTTCATATGGAAAACCCGATCGTAATAGGGAGTATCAGTGAGATGTGAATTAAGTACCGGAAGTTTTCGTATACAGTGCGAACGATTATACAAAATTTGTGCTGATGATCCCAAAAACTTGCATTGAGGAAAATTCCAAAGGAGGGAATGGCGGCATTTGGTAAGTCCAGACTCATTTTATTTTTTTTCTGATAATTTTCAACAAACATGATAGAGTGAGTTATTCAGATTAGTCCTAATGAGGACTTTGTGCTTATAAAAAGAACAGAGCCTAGTCTAAGTAATTTTGCAGCTGTGCTGTTTTTCCAAAACTGTTTCGAACACTTGTATTTCAGATTACTTTTTGCGATATTACGTCTAAGTCATAAAATGATGCATACTGGAAAATCCTCAACCATGGAACCGTTTTTAAAAAGCCAGTTGTAGTTGAACATGCACATATAGAGAATTCTTCCATCCTCAATTACGACAGTAATTATTATATTTACATGGCGATGGATTTTGCGATTGTGAGAGAGAGAGCAACAAAATGGAATTACGTGTCAGCCGTTGGTCAGGGATCGTCACGAAAAGCATTTACATGTGTGATCCTATCCTGCTACTGAGTGTGAAGCCCTCTTGGCCTTCCTTTTTCCTCCAGTTCGGAATCACTACTTGAAACGTGAAACTAGAGTCGTACTAATGCAGTGTATGACACCTGGTTTCGTAAAATAACGTTCTATGAAACTCTTTGTTACAAACCTGGGTTTTCTACTAGGGTTTTTGTCTGCTTTTAGCAACCTCAGTTGTATAATCACGAGTATTTGTGACAAGATCATATAATGTGTAAGACAACTCTACCCCAGCAGGAATATGTTATCAAAATCCATGAAGGTCAAACTATGTGAAGCTTTGATTTTTTTTATTTTACGCATTCAATGCATTCAAAATTCTTGCATCAGGTTTGCACGAGTTATTCGCAAGTATGACCACATCAGTGAGAGTTTCATGGATTCTGGTTGGGTTACCATGATGAACGGAAGAAAACTTCATTTTCTCACTTCAGAGCACAAGATCGTTACTAGTAGAATACCTACTTTTTTAAACAACAAACTTCAATTCGAGTAACACGTGTTTCGTGATTTTCGCTAAGATGGAAAAAGAGTAGTATCGTTCGGTAACTCGCTTTTTGTTTTTGGATGGGAAAAATGCAAGGAGATAAAAGCAAAGTTGGATGCTATTTACGGGGACACTTCGTCATTTATTACCACATTGAGATATTGGTAAAACGAATTTAAACGTGGGCCATCCATTTTTGATGAGGATCGACCAGGACGCCCGGAAGACTTGGTTACCGAGGAAATCATTCAAAAAGTGTATCTTTCTATTATGTTGAAAAATAAAAAGATTATTTTTTTGAAAAAAATGGTATCTTCATTTCTAACACGTATACTTATTGAACCGCCCTCGTATGTTTCTTTTTAGGTCGTCTTGTAATTTTTATGCATGAGTTGTGCATTTACAAAAAAATGAATTGGCGATGCTCCCATATGTTTTATTTTGTAATGGATATTATTTATTATATACAGGGTGTCCGCGAAGTTACTACGATACGGATTTTACGATTTTACGACAGAGCCGTACTTGGAGTTTCAATTCAACTGAACAGTGACTACTTTTTCATTTATTTTTTTTACTCGTTCGCTCACACCACACATTAACTTTGTTATATCAAGCGTAGCTGTGTCTGAAAAGGAAAACCCCAATTACATGAGTGTCACTGCACTGATTCTATTTTTTTCTCAAGTTACTTTGAATGATGTATAAGGACCATCTATTTTTATCATTTTTATTATTATATAAGAATGTTTCTAGAGTGTGAGTCGTATCTTGATTTGTTTTGAGGAAAAAAGAGACATTTTGACAAAATTTCCCTACCAAAAGGCTGGCAAAGTCGTTCGGGTAATTATTATTTAATTAAATATTAATTTTTCCAATCCAAACATTTCAATCCTCATTATCTTCATTATATTGTTGATAGGTCTTTACATATCGGTATTGGTCCCTAATTAAGACATTTCTACAGTTAAAAAGGGCATGATTGCTTTCCGTCATTGCAACGATGCAGGCAGCGTTGTTTCGAGCTCATTAGCAACTCATCAGTGCAGTATAGGTCAAGAAGTCCTGGAGATAGACTACCGAAAAACAAACAAGTGGGTATGTTCTTTTGAAAAACTCAAAATGCAAAATCCTCTTCCCATACGATGAAGATGACAAAACACCACTAGGCTCCTTGCTCATAACTGCTCGATGTTCTGCGTAATGCACAGTAATAATTTACTAGTCTAAAAGGATGTTGTATACTTACGTCCATATCCCGATGAAATAGCGAGTACCATCCAAGCAATGCTGGCACTCCATGCCACATGATGCAAGCTAGCATAAAGCGCAGAATACCACGCTGGCACTGTGACATTGTAGAATATGTAGGCCACGTGCAAAGATGCGAACATCAGAGGGGCACTTATTAACCATCCCACATACACCCACTTCTTCGGGATTTTAAGTTCTCGGACACCATCTTGTACTTCAGGTATCCAGCTAGTACTCCGACGAAGTATGAGGCAGCTCGCATATGCCCGGGGATGTAGATACGTAGAAATGTGGAGTCCGTGTTTGGTTGGAGAAGCATTCTGGAAGAGAAAATACAAAATGAAATATACTCAGATAACGCCACCAAAAATGTTCTTGGTTACTGACAAAAATTGTAAAATCTATAAAAATAAGTATACTAAGTGACATATAAATCCGAACACCCAGTTTAAATGGTTTTATTTTAATAAAATTTTGTATAAGTACTTAATGAAGCATAATAAGTAAATGATAAAAATTCAAAATGATTGCACTGCTTTAAAGCCCTTTGACCTTTAATAATTTGTGGATGCACCCTGATGTGCTACGCATTCTCCAACGCGCCTAGGCATGCTTCTGATCAGGTGGTCAATGTCCTCCTGTGGTATCTGATTCCAGGCAACCACCAACTCCTCTCGAAGTGCTTCTAGAGTCTGAGGAGGACGTTGCAAATTGAGCAATCTCCTACCCATCATATCCCACACGTGCTCAATTGGGGATAAGTCGGGAGATCTTGGTGGCCATGGTAACAATGTGACATCATTATGTTGAAAGAAGTCTATGACTCTTGCAACATGTGGTCGGGCATTATCTTGTTGGAAAGTTGGATCTGCCAGGGTGTCAAGGTAGGGTAAAAGATGGGGTTCTATAACTTCGTGGATATAACGCTGCGCGTTCATGTTACCTCTGATGAAGATTAAAGGTGACCTGGAACCATAAGCTATAGCACCCCAAACCATAACTCCAACAGTGTGATGAACATGTCTTTCAACAAAAAACTGTGGATTCATCCTTTCACCACGTCGCCTTCTAACCCTGGCACGACCATCGTGCATGCCTAAACAAAATCGAGACTCGTCACTAAAGACAATACTGTTCCATTCCTGATCCCAGAGTGACCGTTGTCTGCACCACTCAAGGCGATTACGTCGGTGTTCTCGAGTTAAACGGAGGACCAAGTGTGGCCGGTATGAAAACAAGCCAAAACTTCTCATTCGTCGGTAAACACTTCGCATGCCAATGGGTCTTCCGTGTTCTGCAAACCATTCATTTGCAATGGACCTGGTAGTGGAGAAACGGTCCCTTAAGGCCAATAATCTTAGGCGGCGATCTTCACGGTCTGTTGTTCTACGGCGGCATCCAGTGCCCCTTGCTCTTTGCGTACGGCCTTCTCGAAGCCATGCCTGACAACACCTAACCACAGAGTCTACACTTCTTTGCACTCTAACTGCAATTGCCCGAAAAGAAAGTCCAGCTTCCCGAAGTCCCACTATACGGCCCCTATCAAACTCACTAAGTTGACGAAATCGTACAGGTCTCCGTACTCTAGGCATCGTAACCGATCGTAAAGGATGTCAATAACCAAAATCCGCCAACGTTGATTCTTTACTGCGGCTGAAATATTCATTTTTAGAGCGTTAGTGAATTAAAAAAAAGCAGTATAAAAACCGGAATGTCCAACTGATAAGGCTGAACATTTTTTCACTTGTTATTTACTGTAAGATAAATACATTCACCAACTTTTATTAAAATAAAACCATTTAAACTGGGTGTTCGGATTTATATGTCACTTAGCATATTTCGGAGCGACCTGAAACTGTTTTGATTGTTGCTATAATGTCTCAGTGACCACTGAACTTCAAAAATGAGATAGTATTACTTACTTTTACCTCACATCACATCGCCCTAAAGATTTCACAAATATTAGTGCAGATTACGCGATTGAAAGAACGCCAATAGATGGACCGACATGCAGACTGTGGGTAATGAGTGCAAGTCCGTTAATGTAACTTCTGAAACTCACAGGCCAAGAAACAGGAAGGTTTTGTATAATGAAATCCTACCACTTTTGCAGCTGTAATTGTTTTTCGTGGTATCGTTAGATTATGGCTTTCTAATGATTAGTTCAAAATGGCGTCATCGTAGGGCTGGAGCACTTAACGCCATGTTTATAAACGCGTTTGATCAAAAATCTCGTAAGCCTTTGGCCCTATGTAGGAAAATAATAAAAATAATTTTGCAGAGAATGAAATTCTTCATCATTTCGCTTCTACGAGGGATGTCTTAAGTTTTGCATATAGAAACTTGATAGGCCGCGCGGATCGAACGTCAGTACTGAATATTAACCTCACTCTTTAGTAAACTTAAATTCATTGTTTCACAACGATACGTGCAGTGTTCTCACTACAGTGAATTTTTAAGTCACCAAGTCATTAGAAAAATGAAACTCAACCGAGAACAGTTTCGCGCCATTATTCATTACAACTTTCAGAGACAATTATCGCAACAAGAATGCCTTGCTGAGTTACAGTCTGTTTTCGGCAAAGAAGCGCCACAACAGTCGACAATTTCCCATTGGTATGGATAATTCAAACGTGGATGGGTGAGTATTAGCGACGATCCCAGGGTGGGTGCACCAAAAACGGCAGTCACCCAGGAAAACGTCGATGCTGTGCGCAAACTTATCATTGAAGATCAACATGTGACATATCGCGAGATTGAGGCGTCCTTGAAGATCTCAAAGACCTCACTTCAAACAATTTTACATGAAGAATTAGGAGTAAGAAAATTAGTTTCTCGTTGGATACCCCACCTGTTGACTGAAGAGCAGAAAGCAGCCAGGGTTAATTGGTGTCAAAAAACGCTTGACCGTTTTAATTCCGGAAACTCAAAAAATGTGTACAGCATTGTTAGTGGTGATGAATCGTGGATTTACTGTTATGTACCAGAAAATAAACGACAGTCGGCTGTTTGGGTGTTCCAAGGTGAAGAAAAGCCAACAAAAGTTATCCGTTCTCGAAATGTTTCGAAAAAGGTGGTCGCGGCATTTGTGTCAAAAGCAGGCCATATTGCAACAATACCTCTTAATGAGCAAAGAACTGTTACTGCCGATTGGTATACCACCATTTGTTTGCCAAAAGTCATCACCGAGCTTCGAAACATCAACCCCGAAAAAAGAATCATCCTCCAACAAGACAATGCAAGCTCGCACACAGCCCAAAAACAAGGCAGTATTTAACGGAAGAAAACGTGGAATTATTGGACGATCCTCCATATAGTTCCGATATAAGTCCTAACGATTTCTTTACCTTCCCGAAAATTAAAAACAGACTGCGTGATCAAGGGTTCCAGGTACCAGAAGAAGCAGTTGACGCATTCAAAAATGACGTTTTGGATCTGCCAGCAAACGAGTGGAATAAGTGCTTCGAAAATTGGTTCCAGCGCATGCAGATGTGTATTAATCTTCTTGGAGAATACTTCGAAAGACAATACAGTCATTTAAAACTACTTACCGTGTTGTTTTATTTCCATATGCAAAACTTAAAAGACAAATTTGTCCTATAGTCAACAGATTACGAGAAATTAAAGGGTGAATAGACTTGTAATCATATTTCTGCTTATAATAGCTAAACTGAGAAACTAAGAGCGTAAAACAATTTTTTGTAGAGAATAAAATTTTCTATAAAAAGGTCTTTTTCGATACTTTGATAGTTCTTGCAGTATAAGAAGGAAAAGTGGAACATTCGTATAAAAACAGCGGTGCGATATATTCAGCATACTACGTTCAAAAATGAGCCATCGAACTTGCATAAGCCTCTTTCATATCCTGGCCTTCAAAAACCCAAGATGGCTTGAAAAGCATCTAGGGACTGACGAAATAACATGGACTATAGAAGAGAAGCGTCACTGCGTCGTTAAAACCGTTTTTGGGGATGTGTCTGAAATGATATTGTGGTATACAAAATCCTACATGCAGTTTAACAGTGGTGTCTGTGATATAGCAGGTAGCGAGGAGGAAGGAAAATATCCAAGAAATGAAGGGCACCTGCATGTAGTTGACCGCAGAAGATAGAAGTGTTTCACTTGTAGCAAAATAAGCAGGAAGTGATATATATATATATATATATATATATACATATACATCGATATATATATATATATATATATATATATATATATATATATATATATATATATATATATATATATATCGATGCTTCGCTAATGATGTAAAAGCGAGTATTGTGATTCCAACATATTTGGTTTTCAGATATCGTCGCTTAAGTTATAACACTACGTAACTCAAAAAACTAAGATATGCACTCACTTAAAAAAAGCCACCGTGATTGCCGAAAAGTCGCCAGTGACAGTATTTCAAGCACATGAGGGTTTTATTTGCTGCCAGACAAGCATGGAGGATTATAAGATATGCATGTCATTCGATAGTGATTCCAAAGACCCACCGTTCTTTTTGCTCTCCTAAAAAGTTTTTAGTTTTAAATTACGCGGTGTTAGAACTCAAGCGGCGATATGTTCTTCTTATTGAACAGCTGTGGAGAATCTCGGAGAATATCCATTCAACATTTTTGTGTTGATTCATGAGTTGGCAGTATCAAAAAGAAGAAAATACGACACAAACTTGATATTTAGTTTTATATCTAACGTTAATGAGCAATGCCAAACATTTCAAAGTATTTTTAGTTTTATATTTTATGAAGTTTCATAATATACGCAAAAGGTATGGATTCCTTGTTGCAACATCGGTTGTAGATTGTTTAAGTATATTGCGAGAAAATATGTGTTCCATTTTTACTTTATTTTATACTCTTTAGTCTTCTGTACATTAATCATCTTCACTGAAGCATAAATAAAAACTTTTGAAAAACAAAGTGATTGTTTTCATTTACACTGAAAAAGCTGTTAGGATGTAAGCACAAAGTTGCTGTTTTCTTTCCTGGTTACTAACTTTAGCGGCTTTACCCCAACTTTCAAACTTGTCACCGTACAATAATCCATTCCAAGCTTTGCTAGAATCCGTATAGCGGTTATTGAGATTGCTCTGTTTCAAGAAAACCAGAACGACAGGTGGGTTATCGCCAATGAGTGGAACGACTGTTTTTCAAACCCGAAAATTGTTCATAAAATGCTATTAGTCGTATATCGCTCAGACAGTAAAATAATAATATGGACCACCCTGTATAAACACGATTACTCTATCGCATGCCAAACTACGCATTACTCTGTCGAAATCAATAGAAGGTGTGGACCCCTTCAGATGAACCAGCCGCCAGTAACCCTTCTTCTCTTTATTCGTATTCTTTGGTAGCCACCCGGCATAAATAAAAAAAGTTATGGGCATCCAACATTATTTCATAATCATTATCTATGGTCAATAATGCCATTTTGAAGTCTATTCACTTTTTACTACCACGTGCAAGTATGGAAAATGTAATATACGATATATATTTTTTAAATCTGTGATGTTTTCATTATGAAGGTCACTAACTTCCATCAGTCTGTTTTTTTGGCAATCTTGTCACTGGGTAGTTTCAGTAACTGTTGTAGCGATTTAAAATGAAAGAGGAGCAAAAGAACTGCACATAAGCAATAGAAAAAAAACATGAAGTCAAATGTGCAAAAGCGATAAAATGATTTGCGCATTTTCAGTGTAAAAGACCATAACCAGTCTGTTGACCGGTGCTGGCGTGCTTAGTCTTAAGAAGCTTATGAAAAATTCAACCTAATATCATAATGAGTCCATGGGCACCCACAAGAGTTTTTCGCAGGGGGGATAATCGGAAAGAGAAAACGTTTTGCGAAAAATCCTCAAAATTGTATACGAAACCATGCTAAATATATAAATCTGAAGGTCGAATCCAGTGCGCGCCCATGAATGAGTCTTAGCGTCTTGAATGAATCATACACTGTGCGTCTAACATCGCCTCCTCACCTCACTGTCTTTACTTACTTCATATACAGAAGGATGATGGGTGCCTCATCGTAGGTCAAAACAGTGATGAACACAGTTATTGCAGAAGCCATCATCAATACAAGCGTTATCATGACACCCAGCCGTGCTTTCTTCACCATTATTAGGCATATTATGGGTACGAATATGAAGGCGTTCATGTCACATGCCATGTACCAGGACTGGAACATGCACTGAAAAAAAAAATGAATAGCAATTTTGTATGTCATTTCTTCCATTCCTAAATAGATGAAAACGTTAGTCTACCTGTCCTTCACATTGTTCGGCATATGTTATAATATATAACATTACTGAATTTTACTTTATTATAGTCAGGCATTAAAATGGAAGAGAATAGTGTGACGCGTTGACAGTGGCGTGCGATGGGCTACTGACTTCCGTTTTGGTACTTGACTATAGATTCTTGGTTAATGGCGCTTCTAAACGGGCAATATCTTTACAAGCTGTTATCCGACTTGACCTGTTGACATTTTACTACCCACGCCTAATAACGAAGAAGCATTGTAACCGCGAGAATTTAGAAAATGTGTTAATCCGTTTTTTGGATGTTACATGACATGTACATGACATGTAGGGATGGAGGAGGGTGTATCGTTTCTGTTTGGTTAGTTGTAAATATTGCATCTTTGGTAGTGGATCCCAGGAACTTGAAAAAGCGGGTAGCAGATGGCGTGGTGTTGCGATATGCATATACGAGGTGGGCGCGATATTATCTATAGATAAGAACATTATGCTTGGAGTCTAATATAATGAGGTTACTTGATTTCGTGAGGTAACACGTACGTCTTGAGAGCTATTATAATCAGTTATCATTGTTGTCATTGTTGACAAACAGTTTTTTACATCAGAGCTCCAAAGAAATGAGGTTATCGTGTACGGACACGCTTATTGCTGCAATCTGAGGATTTTTTTTCATTAAAAGCCCAGCTAATGATTCTGACACTACTACTAATACTAGAAGTTGTTTCGAAGACGTGAGCAGTAAAGGGTCAATCTACTTGACGCCATTTTGTATATATTGCCGTCAGATTGCCAAACAATCGGAGTCCTACTTAATGTAATGAAATGTAAGCTACAGGGAAGCGAACATTTCATTGTCTGGTTTTGAAAAGTCTTTGATGAAAAATTCTGAAAAGTGTATGTGTCTCGATATTACAGACAATTTTTCCAAGATATAGCCGAGACGTAGCTGATATAGCCAAATTATATATAGCCGGGCCATATGTTGCAAAATAGTCATGGTGGCTGGGCCATAGTTTCCATAGTTATAGGTAATCTTGCTACAAACACATTGCTCGTTTAGATGCTCCATTGTTTTGAGTCCTAATGTTGCTGTGGTGACATTTATGAAAATTTCTTTTTTTTCAATCTACACTTACGTAGTACTGCGTATTGACATAGTTGTTGATGAACAGCAAATTAGCCCACCAGACTTTCCGACATTTCTCTTGTTCGGCGACTACTCTGTCCTTCCACAGTGGTCCGTTGCCTAATTTTGTCAGAAGAGTGCAGTAGAACGCCAAGATAACTGCGTATGTCGGAGCCATCCTGGAAATTGCAATAAAAAAATATTAGAGCAAAACTTAACATACGGGGTGAGATAATAGTGTAGGCTTGGTCTATATCTCCATTATTATATAAAAAAATTAATTACGAAAATTGAAGGCAACAGGATGAATACCGATTTGGATAGGCATTTTCAAACGAAGCAATTTATATAACATCCTATAGAGTTTTTCAAATCTATCTAAAAAATACTCCATTTTGACAGCTCGTACATCCACAACTGTTATAGCTAGAGTACTGAATCGGGTCTAAATTTTTCGGTAAAAATTTTTTATGATCCCATATTTTGTTCCTATCCATTTACTTTTTCAAGTTTTCAGGTTTTTGGACAGTTGGTCAAGAACGAAAAATGAATGTTTTCTTGATATTCTTGTATGGCGCCTTGTATATTTGCACATTTCTTGATTCCCACTTTTGAAGGTTTTTGTAAAGCAGATATCAAGGTAAATTCAAAATATTCATCTACCTTTCAAAATGAAAAATTGTAGTTATTTGGTAACGGCAGATCGTTAGAATTGGTGTATATTCATTACACAATAAATCCGATAGTCCGATAGTCAGAAAGATGCGCCTGTGTTTTTAGTTACTCAAAAACTAGTACAAACGGGAATACAAAATTCTGAAAATATGCAATCTATTCTCTTTATATACTGGGTGTTCCTTAATGATATGCGAATATTTGAAAGCGTGAATCTACATGAAAAATTAATGTTTGCTTTATAAACTATGGTCCAAAAATGTTTCCTTACAAAAACTGGGGGTGTTGAAGTTTTAGGAAAAAAAATGAAAATTAATTAATATTTTCAGAAAGCCTCAGATATTTCACTGATATTTAGTACGTAGTGAAAGTTGATAAAGTTGCATATTTTTCGATGCAAAAATAATTTTTAGCTTTAACAGTGGCGTGCGTACAGGTATTGACTTCGATATTTTTTAAGAAAAAAATGATGCGCCAATAGTTTTTTGCCAAATAAAAATTATTTTTGAATTCCCCGTTCAATTTAAAGCAAAAGATCTCTCTTGAATTGTTTTCCTTCGATGCGCCATTTTTTTGTAAAAAAATAAAAACCGTTCTATTGTCCGAAAAAATTAATTTAATACTTGAAGAATGCAATTTAGCAATAAATATCTAGTTGCTCTGGAATATGTCACTGGCTTTTGACATCTGATAAGTCTCTGTTATTCAAATCTGTTTGCTGTGGCATCTTTTTCATTATTTAGCTTTTACAATCTTGTTAATAATGGTGTATTATTCAAACGCAGAAATGTCGGAAATGTCTTACGTATATGGCCTTGCCGACGGTAATGGTGAGCAAGCCAGACGGATTTATCACCAGAGATATCCCGATCGTGCTTTGCCAGATAGTCGAACCTTTTCTAATATTCATCGTCGTCTTGTTGAAACTGGTTCTGTCCGAAAAGGAACAGCTGAAGGTAGACCTCTAAGTGTGAGAACACCTGAAATTGAGGAAGCAGTGCTGCACGAAGTCGAAGAACATCCTCAAGCGAGTACGAGGAAGATCGCTAGATACTTAAATACTTGCCATCAAATTGTTTGGGGAATTTTAGTGGATTTTTTCCTTACCATATTTTAAGAGTACAGGCATTACTTCCCATTGAATTTCCAAAGCATGTGACATTTTGTCAGTGATATCTTCAGAAAATTACACAAAATCCGCAATTTGAATCAATGATTCTGTTCGCGGACCAAGCTAATTTTTCTCGAACTGTCATTCAGAATTTCCACAATAATCATTTGTGGGCAGAAGAAAATCCCTATGCCGTAACCGAAACCCATTTCCAACACCAATTTTCGGTTAACGTATGGGTAGGAATTATTGGCCCATTCTTCTTGCTGGGACAACTTGACGGACGGATGGAACTTGATGATGTTCTTTTAATAATAAGAAACAATATGTGATACATGCAGGATGGTGCACCAGCGCATTTCAGTCTAGCGGTTCGTAATTACGAGTATTCACAAACTGTTTATCCAAATCGTTGGATTGGCCGCGGTGGGCCCCAAGAATGGCCACCAAGGTCCCCAGACCTCAACAGTTTAGATTTCTTCTTGTGGGGCTATCTTAAGACACTAGTGTACAGAAGTCCCATTAATACTGTAGAGGAACTAAGAGAAATAATAGTTGCAGCTTGTGATAGAATAAAAAATACTCCAGGGATATTTTAACGAGTGCGCAATTCCATGAGAAGGAGGGCGGAAGCATGCATACTAAGGGGGCCATTTTCATCAATTTTTGTAATTATTTCGTTGGTTTTAATGTTATGTTTGTGCTGTCAGTTGTTGTTGTTCATTACCCCTAATGTGTTTAATTTTTACAATTAAATTAATAATAATTTTGCAAGTTGACAATAGAACGGTTTTTATTTTTTTACTCAGAAATGGCGCATTGAAAGAAAGCAACTTACGAGAGATCATTTGTCTTAAATTGAACGGGGAATTTAAAAATAATTTTATTTGACAAAAAACTATTGGTGTACTATTTTTTTCTTAAAAATATCAAAGTCAATACCCGTACACACGCCACTGTTGAAACAAAAAATTATTTTTGCATCAAAAGATATGCAACTTTATTAAATTTCACTACGTACTAAATATCAGTGAAATATCTGAAGCGGTTCTGAAGATATTAATTAATTTCCATTTTTCCATTTTTGGACCATAGTTTATAAAGCAAACTAACATTAATTTTTCATGTAGATTCACACCCTTAAATATTCGCATAATATTAAGGAACACCCTGTATAAATAGTATGCCTTCTTGACCACTCTACTCGTATATAAACTATCCAAAGAACTAAAAAAGTGAGTAGGTAGTGATAAAATATAGGATCATAAAATTATTCAGGCGAAAAGTTCTGTACTTCAGCTGTAACAGTTGCGGAGGTGCTACAGTGTTTTTTTTTTGATGCAGGGTCCAATTACTTAACAGTTTGAAAGTAAAACCCTGTAGTATGTTATATCCAATTGCTTCGTCTGGAAGAACCTATTTAAATCTGCAATAAAATGTCGGGGCCTTCAATTAAGAAAAATGCATGCTGATCACCACGTAGGTATGAATCACAATGTAAAAATTACAATATTTCCCAAATCAGGAGCATACTGATGCCCACAATTTTTGTATTTGACTATTTTAGACACCATGCGTAATAACGGAGTTATAATTGACGATTCCATATCAAAAATTCATATGGTGTCCTATATGTTTGAATCACTTTGGGTTCGAACTATTAGCGCAGTTTTGATTAAATAGTATTTGTACGTTAATCTAAATAAGAAACAATTAATTACACAATATCAAAATATGAAATAATAACAAATATAGTACCAAATAGAAAGATGCGTACAAAATTCGGTGGCAACACTTAAAAAAAATGATCTTCCATGGCACTTACGAGTCCTCAATTGAGTACAAAAAATATCAGCTTCTTATTTATTGGTTTTAAAGGCACGCAAGTTTGTGTGGAATGAATCTTTTAACTAAAAAACTTTGACATGATTTACTGATATTTCGTTCTTACCTAATGTATCTGTGGAAATACAGCAGGAGTATGTTCCTACGTTTGGCCTTAGCTAGATGGTTCAAAGCTAGATAAGTTGCTAGGAATCCAGATAGGGTGAAAAAAGTGTCCACTAAAATAGGTCCATTAAGAATGAACGTTAAGCCGAATTTTGAGTAATACTGAAAAGAAAAGAATTAAAAACAGAACTCCAGGTTGCTGAGATATTTTATTAAGATTTTGTAGTTTGGTGAACAACAAATATAACGTCAGGTAAATACTTGCAAAATTTAATTTTTTTATGATTGAACATTAAATTTGAAGCACATCCATTACGAGGGATATCTTTTAAGTTTTGCATATAGAAACATAGTAGGCCGCGCGGATCGAACCTCAGTACTGAATCTCAACCTCACTCTTTAGTAAACTTAAATTCAAAGTTTCACAACAATACGTGCAGTGTTCTCACTTCAGGGAATTCTTAAGTGTCATCAAGTCATTAGAAAAATGGAACTCAACCGAGAACATTTTCGCGCCATAATTTAATACAACTTTCAGAGGCAATTATAGCAACAAGAATGCCTTGCTGAGTTACTGTCTGTTTTCGGCAACGAAGAGCCACATCAGTCAACAATTTCCCGTTGGTATGGAGAATTCAAACGTGGACGGGTGAATCTTCGCGACGATTCCAAGGTAGGTGTGCCAAAAACGGCAGTCACCCAGGAAAACGTGGATGCTGTGTGCAAACTCATCATTGAAGATAGACATGTGACATATCGCGAAATTGAGGCGTCCTTGAAGATCTCAAAGACCTCAATTCAAAAAATTTTACATGAAGAATTAGGAGTAAGAAAATTAGTTTCTCGTTGGATACCCCACCTGTTGACTGAAGAGCAGAAAGCAGCCAGGGTTAATTGGTGTCAAAAAACACTTGACCGTTTCAATTCCGGAAACTCAAAAAACGTGTACAGCATTGTGAGTGATGATGAATCGTGGATTTACTGTTATGAACCAGAAAATAAACGGCAGTCCGCTGTTTGGGTGTTCCAAGGTGAAGAAAGGCCAACAAAAGTCATCCGTTCTCGAAGTGTTTCGAAAAAAATGGTCGCGACATTTGTGTCAAAAGCGGGTAATATTGCAACAATTCCTTTTAATGTGCAAAGAACTGTTACTGCGGATTGGTATACCACCATTTGTTTGCCAAAAGTCATCACCGAGCTTCGAAAAATCAACCCTGAAAGAAGAATCATCCTCCACCAAGACAATGCAAGCTCGCACTCAGCCCAAAAAACAAGGCAGTATTTAACGGAGAAAACGTGGAATTATTGGACCATCGTCCATATAGTCCCGATCTAAGTCCTAACGATTTCTTTACTTTCCCGAAAATTAAAAACAGACCGCGTGGTCAAAGGTTCCAGTCACCAGAAGAAGCAGTTGACGCATTCAAAAATGCCGTTTTGGATCTGCCAGCAAACGAGTGGAATAAGTGCTTCGAAAATTGATTCGAGCGCCTGCAGATGTGTATTAATCTTCGTGGAGAATACTTCGAAAAACAATAAAGTCATTTAAAACTACCTACCGTGTTGTTTTATTTCCATATGCAAAACTTAAAAGACATCCCTCGTATTACCAACAGTTCAAAATTACTAGGTACCTCCAGATAGAGTGCTTGACTGGAAGTCTCCTCGCACTGAATTTTTTATTGATATCCAGTAACTTCAGTATGAGTCTCCGTGAGTTTTCAACTAGAATATGAGATCATTGGAAAGGTCGTCAACCACCTTACTTATCTCCTACTCGCTCCGTAGTCTATTTTTTATGGAGCCATTCAGAATTGCTAGCCTATCAGCTAGCTAGCTTATCATAACCAATAAAGCATTGCTGGATGTGACTTAATAATAAGCGATGTTGATATATACTAAGTGACATATAAATCCGAACACCCAGTTTAAATGGTTTTATTTTAATAAAAGTTGGTGAATGTATTTATCTTACTGTAAATAACAAGTGAAAAAATTTTCAGCCTTATCAGTTGGACATTCCGGTTTTTATACTACTTTTTTTTAATTCACTAACGCTCTAAAAATGAATATTTCAGCCGCAGTAAAGAATCAACGTTGGCGGATTTTGGTTCTTGACATCCTTTACGATCGGTTACGATGCCTAGAGTACGGAGACCTGTACGATTTCGTCAACTTAGTGAGTTTGATAGGGGCCGTATAGTAGGACTTCGGGAAGCTGGACTTTGTTTTCGGGCAATTGCAGTTAGAGTGCAAGAAGTGTTGACACTGTGGTTAGGTGTTGTCAGGCATGGCTTCGAGAAGGCCGTAAGCAAAGAGCAAGGGGCACTGGACGCCGCCGTAGAACAACAGACTGTCAAGATCGCCGCCTAAGATTATTGGCCTTAAGGGACCGTTTCTCCACTACCAGGTCCATTGCAATGGTTTGTAGAACACGGAAGACCTATTGGCATGCGAAGTGTTTACCGACGAATGAGAAGTTTTGGCTTGTTTTCATACCGGCCACACTGGGTCCCCCCTTTAACTCGAGAACACCGACGTAATCGCCTTGAGTGGTGCAGACAACGGTCACTCTGGGATCAGAAATGGAACAGTATTGTCTTTAGTGATGAGTCTCGATTTTGTTTAGGCATGCACGATGGTCGTGCCAGGGTTAGAAGGCGACGTGGTGAAAGGAGGAATCCACAGTTTTTTGTTGAAAGACATGTTCATCACACTGTTGGAGTTATGGTTTGGGGTTCTATAGCTTATGGTTCCAGGTCACCTTTAATCTTCATCAGAGGTAACATGAACGCGCAGCGTTATATACACGAAGTTCTAGAACCCCATCTTTTACCCTATCTTGACACCCTGGCAGATCCAACTTTCCAACAAGATAATGCCCGACCACATGTTGCAAGAGTCACAATAGACTTCTTTCAACATAATGATGTCACATTGTTACCATGGCCACCAAGATCTCCCGACTTATCCCCAATTGAGCACGTGTGGGATATGATGGGTAGGAGATTGCTCAATTTGCAACGTCCTCCTCAGACTCTAGAAGCACTTCGAGAGGAGTTGGTGGTTGCCTGGAATGAGATACCACAGGAGAACATTGACCACCTGATCAGAAGCATGCCTAGGTGCGTTGGAGAATGCGTAGCGCATCAGGGTGCATCCACACATTATTAAAGGTCAAAGGGCTTTAAAGCAGTGCAATCATTTTGAAATTTTTATCATTTACTTATTATGCTTCATTAAGTACTTATACAAAATTTTATTAAAATAAAACCATTTAAACTGGGTGTTCGGATTTATATGTCACTTAGTATATTTGAAAGAGTTCGGCGATACATCAAGAAAAAATGGTTCCGGAGGAAGTCATTTTAAGGAGTTTTTGTAGTTTCACGTGTAAATGTGCTTATAAAATACTTTTGGCCTGGTTTCTTAGAAAAAAGGCAGTTTCTCGAAAATTATGAACGAACGAAATAGCCTCAGCCTGACTCTAACACCTCTTCGACATTTATCCAATATTTCTATGCATAATTAAACATTTTTTGGAACAATATTATTGTGACTCCGGCGCGACCTCAAGTAACAAATCAGCATTATTTCAATCAGTTTCAAGTACCAATAAAGCGGTAAAAACTTGTAAAACGATTGTTCATTTATTTTCTTTAGCACACTCACCATGCTGTAGTTTCAGTATATGCATATATGAAAGCGTAAAAAATTAATTATAATAATTAGTTTCAGAATGCAATTTACCTTGACATACAATATATACATAAATAATGAATATAACCATAGGAAAAATCAGTTTTTCTTTGTTTTCTCTGTCTGAGCAACGTTTTTTTTTTCATTTTATTTGTAGACTCATCACATAACAGCGTAAAGTATTTACCTGCATCTAAAAATGACTTCCCTATCATAAACTGGGTGATTTTGTTAAAATGTCTTTGAGGTATCATAACGTCTACAAAATCTGTGGATCTGGTTGTATGTTAGTCAATACACGTTTTTCTAGCTGCGACATTTCAGAAAGAGATGATTTTAAATTTTTGTTGGAGTTCCTGATCGTACCAAAACTTCATTTGTCTATAATATTTAATCCAATTAAAAATTTTGGGAGAGATTTCAAAAATTTTGTTGCTGTTTTATAATTTTCTGATCGATAAGAGGGAGTATTTGCGCTTCAGGGATTTTAAATTTGTATGTATGAGAAATTTCAAAAGAATGCGTGGAAAGTACTAAGTTAAAAAAGTCACTAGAATTTGTTGGTTGTACATTTTACAATAAATATTGTCTGACGAAATTAAAAATGTAATTTCTTGCAGAAAATTTAAACGGACGCTAAAAACCTTCCTGATAAATCACAGCTTTAATAATCTTCAAGATTAATGGGACAACAAAGAATGTCTTGAAATTCTTTTAAACAACATGTTTGTGATGTTTTATATATGTATACATGTTTACACCGTTATGTGATTCATGTGACTCATTTGTATTATTGTTTTTGTATAATATTTTTTAGAATTTACAGATAAATGCAGATTGCTACGATGATAAATTGTGTAAGATGGTAGGTATACATTGTATTTTTAGCACTTGTACATAAATCCAGTTGACTTGATCTTTGTTTTTATACAAATTGTAATAAGAACCAATAAATGATTTGAATTTGAATTGGAATAATTTTTTCCATCGCGAAGCTGGAATAAGCTTTGAGCTTATGGTTTTGCATGTAAGTTGAAAGAAACTGTAGAGATGAAACTTCTTACGTTAAATTCTGTTTTTTTTATTGATTAGAGGTTGATCCAAATCAATATTGAATTCTTTCTTTCCCTAAGAAACAAATAACTAAACAGGTATAACAGTAAATAGGTAACAGGTGACAGATCTGGACTGCTAGAAACCCATTTCAAAAGTGGTACATTATTTTCTTCCATCCATTTTATAGCCTTTTTTTAGGTATGGCACGCTGCACCATCTTGCTGAAAAACAAAATCTTGGCCGGATGTCAAACATTCTTCCATCACTGGTAAAAGCGATTCTTCTAAAATTGCCAAATATTTGTTTGCATCCACATTTCCATCAATAAAATGCAGTTTCCTACTCCTTTTGATGACATACTGCCCCAGACCATAATGGATGCTGGAAATTTCACTTTTCTCTTCAGACAGTCAACATGGAATGCTTCATTTTTTTGCGAATAACTCTACTGCGACTGTGACCAACACAAACTTCGAATCGGGCCTCATCACTCCATTGTATTGCACACCATTGTTGAGGTGTCCATTGTCTATGTTCTTTAGCCCATCTACAGTATATTCAGATAAGAGATAGACCGGATGTAAACAAAAGGTTCGGGTGATTTTCACGCTAACGCCGCCGTCTCGACGTAAAACAGGAGCCCTCATTGGTCAATTCGGTCGTATCAAGGCAGAGTCACATTCAGGTTCAGACGTGTTACGTATGTCGTGTGCATCATTGCAATTTGATATTTCTTTGGACGTTTTCGTTTGTTATCTTATTAAGTTGTTGAGTTTGTCGTTGTTATTGTTATACCTTGTTATTGATTGTTATTGTTATCAACTGCTTGCGCAAAATGCCCAGTAGTACAGATACTGCCGATGAAGTTGTAAACTCCTGTAGTCCACCTAGGAAACGCTCTAAAAAAAGACACCTGAGTGCAGAAATGAAAGAGGTCATTTTGAATATATATAAGATCCAGCGCGAGGAGAACGAGGCATCAACCATCAAAGAAATTGTTGTGAAGGTTTCTCACAAACTTGGGGTGTGTCGCGCATCAGTGTTTAATGTGTTAACGGCGCTCTCACAGTCAAGCAGAGTTTCTGAGGGGAATTGGGGGGGTGATAGGGAAACGCTAGTAGGACGGCGTTGTGACAAGGCAAGCGCTCTACGTTAGAAAAGGATAGTAATACGCAGAGGTGTGCTGTTCGCGTGCCTAGTTGAATTTGCATATTGCACAGAGTCGGATTTGATTTGGATATACGATCTAGCGTACGACTGTTTCCCTATTTTGGCGCATAGTATACTCAGCCCTTATTACTTTTATTACCGTTATTGTATTGTTGTATTATCGTGTTGTTATTGTTGTGTTGTTATTGTTGTGCTGTTATTGTTGAGTGTCTTTCTTATCAAGGTATCAAAAATGAACAATAAGAGAAATAAACGTGGCGTCTCGAAGAAGCCGCATTTAAATACGCACAGGAAAAAAAAACGTTTTCCAGATAGAAAAGTAGGTACCAAAACAATTATGAATTTTAGCATTCATTTTGCCAATAAATTAGACTATACGTAGTTACTATTATAACTATATTTTATATGTTATTTTAGCTTAAAAATGACAGCAAGGTTTCGCATATGCATTCTCTAACAGAGACAGATGGCATGGATCTTCAAATTCAGGTGTGTATACCCTTTTTTTTAGATTTGCACCAGAGGCTGATATCATTTCTGGCAATTCTGATTAAAAATGCAGTAAGTGTACTTCATGACGTCGATAATAGTATTGTAGAGCAGTTTAACTCAATCATAGCTAAATTCATTGGGGGTAAACGGATTAATTATTGCAAGAAGAGATCCTACCAAGGAAGATGTGCTGCAGCCGTAGTGAGCCACAATACACAGCGACCTGTTTGTGTGATCCAAAAGCGGCTACTCCCTAGTTTCAGTCCAACCTCTTTGATTGCTAAAGTTGAAGAAAGGAGAGCGCACAAAAATCTGAAAAGGAAGCTGAAACCAAGGAAAATTAAAATCAGAGATAGTGATACTAAAGAGAACGCATCCTATGGGGAATTCTGTGAGAAGCCTGACATGAGCAACGAAGATATAGAGGCTGCCAAGGTAGAATTCTTGAAAAAACTTGCAAAAACCGACTCCAAAATATCCCAGATCGAGCAAGCCACAAAATCTCAGGATTGCAATTTGTGGCGTCTTCGTCGAAGAATGAGGTTGACTGCGTCTCGGTTTGGTGAGGTTTGTAGAAGAAGAGATACAACAAGTTGCAGAGCTCTAGTAAACGCCATAATATACCCAACCGAATTCTTTAGCAATGCATGTGACTATGGAAAAAAGCATGAAAGCGTGGCAAAATCAGAAATAGAGAAATCATATTCGCAATCAGAAGTACAATCTTGCGGGTTGTTTATTGATAGGACCCATCCATTTCTGGCAGCATCGCCAGATGGTTTGATAGGCGAAAAAGGTCTGCTAGAAATTAAATGTCCATGGTCGGCTAGAGAAATGACCCCTGAAGAGGGCATTCTGAACAAAAAAATTACGTTTTGGATAAACGATGAAATAAATAAAAAACATAAGTGGTATTACCAAATTCAAGGGCATCTACACGTTGCACAAAGAGAGTACTGTGTGCTTGGTGTTTGGACCCCGTATGGTTTGAAAATAGACGTCATTCGAAAGGATGACGTTTTCGGGAAAAATGAAATGGAAGAGAAATTGAAATTCTTCTACATGAACTGCTTGCTCCCAGAACTGGTCGATCCCAGAAAAAGCAGAAATATGCCAATCCGCGATCCCGATGTGATCTTGAAGGCACAAGAGAACCGTTTGAACAAGAAAAAGAGTTCTTGAGAATTGGCTATTTTTGCTGTACTCGGGTACCAAAATGGAAAAGATTAGCATATTACATTGTACGCCGTTACTAACCCCTTCGTGTCGGCAAATGCGGTGTGCAGATCTCGCTTTAGCAGCGATGTGCGAGATGTTATGCTAATCTCTTCCATTTTGGTACTAGTACCAGATGTTCACTATTTATTGTATATTGTTTATTTAAATAAAAGTCAATCGTCAGGCTCAATAGCACGTAGCATCGGCTAGCTTTATCTAGTCTGTTAGATGGCGAATATTGAAATGTCACATTGACACGTTAAGCGCCACAGTAGAATCTGAAAATCCAGTCCACTGGGCCAAACTGTTATTATTGTCAAATTAGCTTGTTTTAAGTTTCGGTTTAATATTTTGACTTGACTTTTTTTCTCAAATCCTATGATTTTTCCCCTTTTTTGATTTTTTTTTCTGAGGTACTAATTGTATGTTGCGTGACCCACAGACCAGTCGGGTCGCGTGGCACATAAGTCGCGTCGCGTTTTTTGCAAGTCAAGACTTGCATCATGTCGCGCGTTAAGCACTGTTTCGTGTCATTTATTATTGAAGCGTTGTTGGTATTGTACGTCATCTTGTCCAAATTGCTTTACTGTTTATAAATTATTGAATACCAAATTTGTGATGTCGCATTACGAAGCGGAGCAAAAAAGGCTTGAACAATTGTGTAATGAAATACTATCGGATAAAGAGAGTGGCAGTACTGAGTTATGTGGGGATGTATACTTATCTGATGCGTATTCTCCAAGTGGTAGTGAATCAGATAGTAGTTGTAGTAATTCCATATTTATCTGTATTACTGTTTATTTATACCGGTATTTTGTTTATTCCTGCATAAGACTTTGTCAATCTGTTTAGTTTATAAGAGTTCCTCCATATTTGTGTTCGTTAGAATATTGACATTTACCATAACTTACTGATTTGCTGTGAAATTACTATGTTCATTTTTGAATGAGAATGTCTGATTATTTTATAAGATTTGCTTTTTGTTTTAGATTTGTAGAATATCCTCTTTTTGTAAAACTCTATAAACAACGTGTTTTTTAATGTTTTCATTTCCAATTCAGTATAATTTGGTCCCTCAGGCCACGGACTCTTGGTTCCCGTAAGAAAATCACATCAGCATGGCACACGTCTTACGTTACGCGGCCAAATATAACTGCCAGCAGTGAGACATATCATGTGTGTCACGAGGCCCAAAGCGCCAAATGAGCTGCGACACACGCATTATATCTCATGACGCTTATCGTGTTAAGTTTATTTTACGATACTCCATAAGGTTAAAGCTAAACAGCAAGTGACATTTTATTTGTGGTAAATGCGTTCACTATAATTATTATTTTTAACTAAAAAGATTACCGCCTCCAATGACCCTGGAACCACCTGGAAACTTTTGGTCACAAAGTTCTGTATTTTACCACACATGTCAAGTCTTTTCATTTGATATGTAAATTGGGGGTTTTGTACAAAAATATGTAACTCGCAATTTCGAAACGGCGGCAATCTTGGAATCAAATTTTTAGTGAAGTACTGTATTCTACAAGCGACTATTAGCAAGTATGTTATCCGCCATTTTGTAACGGCCGCCATCTTGATTTGAAACTGTTTTCGTATTACTGTTTTGTACAAGTGCTTCCATTTGATATCCATATTGGGGTGATTGAACAAAAATGATTTTTTGTGGTATCACCTCTGAAGCATGGCTATTGTATAAAAAGAAATGATCAAAATCGATTAAAATTTTCCCCTCTTTCATTGAAGTCTATTAAAAATATCACTTAATGGTCCGATGTTTATCTCGAACGACCGACGTTAAAACTGCTACTGTTTAACTTGGGACAACAAATTATCTGAATACGTCCTTTCTAAGTCCGTACACACCGCCGCGTTGCTTCGACTGGCAGCACGAGATAGTGGATAAAATTCGTGTAAAAGCCTATTTGCAGAGGTTTTCGCGCTTCAAAATTGACGCTTCATTTTTGAATATTTTTCAATGAAATTTTCACAGTGCACTAAAAACAAGACTCCACAGGGTGCTATAGAGCTACTTTTTCGTTTTTTCCTCTGGGTTATTTTTAAAAAAATCGAGAAGTCGAACAACAATTATCTGCACTTCCACCCACCATAACTCCTGAAAAAAAATTTTTTTTAGAAAAGTGGCTCTATAGCACCCTGGACAATTGTCTTCTTAACATACTGTATAAATTTTATTCAAATATATCGAAAAATGGAGCGTCAATTCCGAAGCAGCTAAACACTTGTAAATGGCCTGAAACTCACTGCGTCGGAGCCGCCTTAAGACAATACAAAAAAAATCACACCTTTTCTGAGCCAATGACCAGTAAACATCGCAAAAGTATTGTTAAATCATTGGATGAAGCTGATAAGCATGCGATTAGGAGGAAAGTGCATGAATTATTCTTTAGGAATGAAATACCTACTATAGATAAAGTACTGCAGGAGGTAAATGGAGATACAACGTTGCCAAATTTCAAACGATCAACTTTCCATGCGTTACTGAAGCATTCAAATTTCAAATGGAAAAAACGGGGTCGTAATAGTTTACTACTGGATAGAGAAGAAATTGTGCTATGGAGGAGGGATTATTTAACAAAAATTGGGAAATATAGAAATCAAAACAGGAAGATTTATTACCTTGATGAAACGTGGGTAAACGCAGGACACACTACAAGTAAAGTATGGGTTGATGATTCTGTAACTTCATCCAGGAGGGCCTTTCTAGATGGACTGTCCACCGGATTAAAAAATCCAGCAGGTAAATACGAGTAACAGACAACAATCGGATGTTTTTCAAACCTTGGGAACAAGGTTCTAAACATTAATTCCAGGGGGCAGATAAAATATATTACAAGTAACAAAACTTTTATAACTTTCGATAAAATGCGTGGATGTTTTATTGTCATTTTCATTTGTTAGAACTTTTTTAAGCCATGTTTTTATGTGTTTTCGATATTTCAATAATTTTTTAATATAATCTTAAAATATGTCGAATATTATAAACTTAAAAAAAGTTACTAAGTTTTATATTGTGTACCGTTCCTAATATTTCTAATCATTTTAATTCATACTTTAAGCTTTATAAAGTTATAATTTGTTAATATTAATATTTGCGCGTATTTCAGGTTCCTGGTCATTCATTTTTTAAAGGTTTATAACTTTAAATTAAATTGTGAAGCGCTGAGTAATCATACTCATGTCTCAATGTTTTTTCGCTGAATGTGATGAAAACATTTGAAAAATGTTCGCTTATTGAAATAAATCTACACCAGTTAGTACTTCGATTTCCAGGTAAAGGGAAAAGGCTCATTATCTGCCATATTGGCAGTGAGGATGGATTTGTTGTTGACGGTCTGTGGTGCTTTGAGTCTAAGAAAACTGGAGATTACCACGAGGAAATGAATGGCGAATCGTTTGAACAGTGGTTTTCAAAAATTTTACCGAACTTAGAGGAAAACGCAGTAATTGTGTTGGATAATGCGCCTTATCATTCTCGAAGAATGGAGAAGGTCCCAACAACGGCTTCAAGGAAAGTTGATGTTCAAAATTGGCTCCGCTCGAAAAATATCAACTTTGAAGAAGCAATGCTGAAAGTACAATTATTAAGAATTGTCAAGGATCACAAGGCGGAATATCAAAAATACGCCATTGACGAAATGGCAGCAAGTCAAAATAAAACTGTGCTCCGTTTACCTCCATACCATTGCGAGCTCAATCCCATTGAGCTCATATGGGCAGAGGTTAAAAATTATATAGCTAAGCACAATACAACTTTTAAATTTTGTGACCTCAAAGGACTTTTCAAAGAAGCACTGGAATTAATAACAGCGCAAAAATGGGAAAACTGTATTAAGCACGTGAAAGACAAAGTTGAAAAGAGAATGTGGGAACTGGACAATATTTTAGAGGAACAAGTCGAGCCATTCATTATTGACGTTGGTTCTTCAGGCAGTAGCGATGATGAAAGCTCATCAAGCTCATCTTTCCAATAAAAGATGTCGTTCATCAAATTCGGTAAGTTATAAGTAATTATAAAGCTACTGTATTTTTTAATTAACTATTGACATTTTTGAACCCATTTTGGCAAAACCTATTCAAGAATCTACTTTCTGACAATGTTCAACCATGCACATTTTTTTACGTTTTGAACGTTTTAATTTGGTTACATATTTACCTAGAAATCAAAAAATATACTAATCAATATTCTAAAAGCAATTTTAAGAGATATACGATTATTTTTAATTTAGGCTAATTTAAACGCCATTTTGAGATTATATTCGACTGTATTTCACCAAACATCAGGCGGCATCCGAAGCTGGAAATCGAAGCGAAAATTTTGAAACCCTTATGTATATTTACATCATTATATATTTCTTACCCCACCCCCACATGATCCTATATCCATCACCAATCATATACACATCGAATTGTGCTAATTTACTACAAAGTTACGCAAAGCAGCATCTACTATCTAAAATATGTACTGCGTGACTCTTAATACGTCCCTGCCGAATGTTACAGCGTTCGATGATCACGTGGTCTTGTTTATGTCCGGTCTATCTCTTATCTGAATATACTGTAAGCCGATTTTTCTTTTGCAGTGGAGTTAATAGTGGTTTTTCTTTGGCCTATAAACAAGTTGTGCAACTTTAGTTAGTTTTTACTTCACTTTTTTTATAAGAAAACTTACCTGGCATGTGCTAAATCCCAGTCTGTGGGCCTCTCTATGAGTTGTGGATCTCGAAATTCTCCTTCCAACAGCGTCACTCCACAGAGCACACACATATCGTGGCTTAATATTAACTGAACCAGTTACGTTATATTATGTTCTAACAATATTTCTCACACTATACCGCGATAAGTCTAACAAAGTTGCAATTTCTGAGTTTGATTTCCCAGAATTAAAAAATTTAATTATCAGTAACCGAATTTTCTCACTAATAACCTTTCCTCTACCTATTTTGAAAACCTTAACTATCCAAAACTATTTTAAACGTATTCTGACAGCTGTGATTAATAAAAACAATTGTTATTTTTCACAGCCACCTATGCGTTATAGAGTTATTTTGCATTGAAATGAAAATAGGTTGATATGCTGTAATTGCAACATGTGTTATTTTTATGCTACATTTTTATTATTTGTGTTTGATAAGAAAAAAACTAAGATTTCAATAGTTCGGCCAACTGAAGTGGAAAGGGGCTCGTACATATGTATAAATTACTTGTTATTTACGTTTCTGTAGTCTTTTTCAGAGTCGTTGATATGTAATTTGAAAGTACTTGCAACATATGTGGTTTCATTTGGCCAAAGAAACATGGAGTTCTATTATTATTTGGTATTTGGCTCCATAGTTGGATTTAAAAATAGAGCGAAGTAAGAATATTTTTTTTCTCTCCAGTTATTTGGGATGTAACTGCTTCCTACCCTAACTATAATATTCCAATTTATCAATTCTTCTTCTGTAATATGTGACACATTTACATACACGTACAAATAGCTTCCATACCCAAGGAATAACACTATAAACTGTTCAAAGTTATCAACTTCTGCTGAAATCTTTGATGATGGAGCATTAGAAACAAAATATCATACCTGTTCTATCACCTTAGGATTCGATGTCGCAGATCCCAAGTCAAACATATTCCTGTGCAGCAATATTATACAAAACATGGAGTATACTTTCATTCCAGCCATGCAGTTAAAGTTGTTGGAACCCTTGGACTTTGTGTTTGAAGTGAGTTTTCTTACATTTCTTGGAAACGAGAAACAAATCAGCAACGTGTGTATCCCATCTAAAACAAATATTGTGCATACAAAAAGTTTCATATAACATGGGGGTCAAAACGGCATTTTTTTTAAAGAAAAGCGACTTTAAAGTAGAATAAAATCTGACAACGCCGCAATACCAGACGTAAATTACGACGGAATAAAGATCGAGTTTGTTATTTTTGGCTCTTCGGTATTATTTCATTATTTGATAATGTACTCGTAAAATGCAAACAATTTAAAAAAAAACGGACATACAACTAACTGTCTCAGCGCTTCACCTGGTGTGTGAAAGTTTAATGAACGTATTAAAAAAATCAACTTATAAATAGGGAACACATACATCGTTTTTCTTTTTAAACCCACACTGCACCTTTTGTGTATTTAAAGGTGTTTAAAATGTCGTCCTCCACTTTCCACACAAGCTTCATTGCGACGAACCCAGTTTCTCCTTACTCTAGGTCCTCGAAGTTGTCCATTTATTATTTCAGCCGCATTAATTTTTTTTCGCGAAGTTGGGCTTCAGTTCTTATTGGACCAGCCCCATAAACCATCCCTTTATCTTCTCTTCAATACCAGAAATCCATCGGATTGAGGTCACGAGATTTTGCTGGCCATTTTCGACAGATCCAGCGATTTGGCATGTTGTCTAAGGTCTGTTCCAAAAGTTCTGGTAGGTTATTGGCTAGAAAGCTAAGGTATCCTGACAACTTTGGGGGTAACTCGAAAGGGCGAATTACCTGATCGTCAAGAATACCCGCCCAAATATTTATTTTAAAACGTTGTTGGAAATGACCTTCACGGATGATATGAGGATTTGCTTGGGCCCACGTGTGAGTATTATGGAAGTTTAATATCCCGTCTCGCGTAAAAGTACATTCGTCAGTCACTAGAATGTTTTTAAAAAAATCCGGATTTTCCATGTTTTTATGCAAAAACCACTGACAGAATGTTAGTCTGCGAGGATAGTCTTCTGGTAACAAGGTCTGCACTCATTGTACATGATAGGGATAAAGCAAATTTTCCCGTAGGATTCTATAGACTGTGATGTTCTACAGTAACCTGTCTTTCACGAGTGCGAATATTGATGGGCTGAACAATTCCTGTATCTCGAAGTCTTTGGTACACTTGCACAAATGTCCTTCTGTCTGGGTGTACCCGTTGGCGAAATCTGTCGCGATGAATTTGAGCCGCAAGATTTGAATTCTGACGAGCTTCACCGTAAACTAACAACATGTCGGCGAACTCTTGATTCGAGAACATTGTAAATGAACACAACGACGTACGCGAACAAAAACAAAACAAGATACTAACCACTGTTACCGTTTGCGATCGATTGCCGGTTCGATAAGAGTGATGAAAGACCGACGCGCTGTTGTCATGTGTGTTTTGAATATTTAATTTAATGAAACTTACTTACTGACTACAAATTTTGGCTTAACTTAGAAAAACTTATTGCCATTTGTTTGCTAATTACCCAATTTAAAAATGTTTTAGATTAGATTATAAAAATTAGTAAGATTGGGGTGATTGTGGTCGATATACGATAAAGCACTTGAAGTTGTAAACTATAAAGTCATTTAGACAAAAGTCTATTGACTTTTGGACCATGGGTCATATGAACTTTTTGACTTGTTTTGAGCCCCCCTATTACCCATTTCAACAATGACTACCATCAGGTTTACACCCTGTATAATAATCACTCAGAATGAAAAACACTGTACATATGTAAATTGTTATATTTGTATACAGAAAGATGTGCCAATATTTCTAAAGTAGAAATATGGGTCCAAAGATGCTCCTCTACCTAGATAAACGGTAATGAAGTTTTATTTACGAAATTAAAAAAAAATATATCTACGGAGCGGGTAAAGATACTGAGTTTAGGTTTTAGACGTTCAGTGAGCACATCTTAAGCAATACACAGTTTCCTGGCCCAGACTAAACCAGCGACGCGGAAATTGGGGTACCTGGACCCCTAACAGGAAATATTTTTCACGTTACTGGTCTTTTCCGAGAAAAGAAGTGCATTTTATAAAACACCATTTTGTCTCTTAAGGAATTTCTGTCAGATCACTCGTTTTGGAGATATTCGTGTATGAATATTTGAGGCAAAATGAAAAATTACAAAACCAGTGGCGTGCACAGGAAAGGTTTAACGAGCTTCTACGCTACTGATCGAGGATAAGACACGCATGTTATCCAATTTCCAGCTTTCTTCACATGTCGTATAGTGTTTCCATTACCAAGCTTCACGGTATTTTCAGAATAGCGGAGGCTGAGCCTTTTCATAAGAATATTCAAATTTAAATATCTCCAAAACAGGTGATCTGACAAAAATTCCGTGAGTGACAAAATTTATGGAAAATATATACTAAGTGACATATAAATACGAACACCCAGTTTAAATGGTTTTATTTTAATAAAAGTTGGTGAATGTATTTATCTTACTGTAAATAACAAGTGAAAAAATTTTCAGCCTTATCAGTTGGACATTCCGGTTTTTATACTGCTTTTTTTTAATTCACTAACGCTCTAAAAATGAATATTCCAGCCGCAGTAATGAATCAACGTTGGCGGATTTTGGTTCTTGACATCCTTTACGATCGGTTACGATGCCTAGAGTACGGAGACCTGTACGATTTCGTCAACTTAGTGAGTTTGATAGGGGCCGTATAGTGGGACTTCGGGAAGCTGGACTTTCTTTTCGGGCAATTGCAGTTAGAGTGCAAAGAAGTGTAGACACTGTGGTTAGGTGTTGTCAGGCATGGCTTCGAGAAGGCCGTACGCAAAGAGCAAGATTCACTGGACGCCGCCGTAGAACAACAGACCGTGAAGATCGCCGCCTAAGATTATTGGCCTTAAGGGACCGTTTCTCCACTACCAGGTCCATTGCAAATGAATGGTTTGCAGAACACGGAAGACCTATTGGCATGCGAAGTGTTTACCGACGAATGAGAAGTTTTGGCTTGTTTTCATACCGGCCACACTGGGTCCTCCCTTTAACTCGAGAACACCGACGTAATCGCCTTGAGTGGTGCAGACAACGGTCACTCTGGGATCAGGAATGGAACAGTATTGTCTTGAGTGACGAGTCTCGATTTTGTTTAGGCATGCACGATGGTCGTGCCAGGGTTAGAAGGCGACGTGGTGAAAGGAGGAATCCACAGTTTTTTGTTGAAAGACATGTTCATCACACTGTTGGAGTTATGGTTTGGGGTGCTATAGCTTATGGTTCCAGGTCACCTTTAATCTTCATCAGAGGTAACATGAACGCGCAGCGTTATATACACGAAGTTCTAGAACCCCATCTTTTACCCTATCTTGACACCCTGGCAGATCCAACTTTCCAACAAGATAATGCCCGACCACATGTTGCAAGAGTCACAATAGACTTCTTTCAACATAATTATGTCACATTGTTACCATGGCCACCAAGATCTCCCGACTTATCCCCAATTGAGCACGTGTGGAATATGATGGGTAGGAGATTGCTCAATTTGCAACGTCCTCCTCAGACTCTAGAAGCACTTCGAGAGGAGTTGGTGGTTGCCTGGAATGAGATACCACAGGAAGACATTGACCACCTGATCAGAAGCATGCCTAGGCGCGTTGGAGAATGCGTAGCACATCAGGGTGCATCCACACATTATTAAAGGTCAAAGGGCTTTAAAGCAGTGTAATGATTTTGAAATTTTTATAATTTACTTATTATGCTTCATTAAGTACTTATACAAAATTCTATTAAAATAAAACCATTTAAACTGGATGTTCGGATTTATATGTCACTTAGTATATAAAATGCACTTATTTTCTCCGAAAAGGCCAGTGACGAAAAAAATATGTGTGTGTTTATTGCTGATGATGTGCGTACTGAACGTCTGAAATTCTAACTTAGTACCTTTAACTGCTCAGTAGACAATTTTTAAATTTCGTAAATTAAACTGTACCTGTCTCGGTAGGAGAGCATCTTTGCACCCATATTTATAGGAACTTTTATTTTATTTTTATATGTACCTGCTTTCCTAGAAATATTGGCACATCTTCCTGAAGCACCCTGAATACATTAGCACACCTGTACTATTTTTGATTATGGACGGTAAACTTACCCTTGAGCCTGTACATAGCAAAATCATCCCTTTTGGTAATAACATCGTATATGGAGGCTACAATCACCAATGAAAGAAGGGATGCTATGAAGAACCTATAAAAAATTAATTTATAAGTTTAAATAATGATTATTTATTACATTTACAGAAGCACCTGTTTATGTAATTCCTGAGATACACATTTGTTGTGCATCCTTTAGTTATCTTTCAGGCCTACCTATCCTATCCTGGCCATTAATTGAAATATGATAAATAAACGACCTGTCTGACGCTTCGGTTATCAAGGAAGCCTTTTTACTTCCCTCACCAACTGTGTGTAATCGGAAGAAATTTCCTCGAGTTGTCAAGTTTTTTTGATATTACGTGGCATTTATAACAAAAAACATGTTACTCACTTCCTTCTGTACGTCTACCTGTCTGTCTGTTGTATGTCTAGTAGTCATTGGACCCTTCTTAGCTCTGAAAGAACTCGTTTGCTTTTAATATTTTTTTTCAAGGGTTACCACCATGCCAATGATAAAAAGGATTTGTAAGTTTTGAATAACTGTTAAATGATGGCTGAGTTGTGAACAAAAACGAGAATTCAGATTCTTCTTCTTTTATATGGGATGCGTATGATTTTTTAACGCAGTCAAAAGTTGTATGGAGGGGTTACAATTTTTAGTAGTTATGATCATGTCGCTTTGTAAAAAGGTGTCGTGCCAGACAAAAGTCTGTTCAAAAATATATCTTCAACTTCCCGACTGTAAGACACTTAGCAAGGGCGTACCCAGCTCAAAACCTTGAACAAAATGTTGGTTGAAGTTCTTTTATATATCTTATAGTTATATTATACAGGGTGGCGTATCGAAAACGAAACAGACGCAGTTACTGGCAGCTCAGTTTTTTTTGGAAAAACGCTCAGACCCGTCGATTTTGTTTTCGAGGGGGACATAAGTTTGGCAAAAAAATTACGTTAACACGTGCAGCCCCCTGGGCGGGGGTGACACCAACCCTAAAAACTTAAATGGAAAGGGGGGTCGAGTGATACCTTATTTTAAAGGTCTTTCAATTCCCTTTATAACGATATAAAATACATGAGCTTCAGTTTAGTAGTTTTGGAGACTTATTGATTTAAAGCTTAAAGTAGACTTTAATAGGTACATCAGATTAGTTTGTACTACTTCCAGAAGAAATTTGACTAAAAGGATTTACTTGATAAGTAAATGCTTTTTTTCACTACGCCCATGGTTTGTTTATCATTTTGTTGTTGAAAATAGCTATTGGAGCGTTTTTTTTGTGACAAAAAAGTTATTTCTTGAGGAAAGATAAGAAAATATCTCGTACTTATTTTAAATAGGAATTTAGTACATAGTTTGCGATTGATTTGACCAAACTTTGTTGCCAATAAAAAACGCAACATTGAAAATCCCATAAGGAACGAAGCAATAGAAGTGAGGGTTTTAAGGCAAGTTTATGTAGATCCTACGTTAAGTACCCGCAAATTGGATACTGTGTGTGGTGTTAGTCGACGTACTGTCCAACGGATTCTAAAGGCCCATAGTTTTCATCCGTATAAAATTCACCTGGTACAAGAACTTAATGAAGACGATTTTGATCGGCGATTACAATTTTGTGAAGATATGAGTGAACGAATTATAAACGGTGAACATTTTCTATTCATCACTTGCTTTTTCGACAAATGTTTCTTTTTCTGGCGTAGTAAATCGTCATAGCTGCCGATATTGGTCCGATTCTAATCCCAGAATTTATCATGAGGTTCATACACAGCAGCCACAAAAATTAAATGTTTGGGCTGGTATTTTTGGCGATTATTTAGTTGGTCCTTTTTTCTTACCTGGAAATTTGACCGGTGAAATGTATTTGGAATTACTGGAAGACGCCATAGATCCTGCATTAACAGCCATAATTGAAAATCAGAATGATCGGAGGTACATGCGAATTGGTTGATGTACCAACAGGATGGTGCCCCACCACATTACGCATTACGTGTTCGACAATATTTAGATCAGACGTTTCCAGATCGATGGATTGGTAGAAGAGGTGCCATTAAATGGCGCCCAAGATCGCCAGATCTATCACCTTTGGATTTCTTTATGTGGGATCATTTAAAAAGCAAAATCTATGCTACTCAGCCAACATCATTAGAAGACCTGCGACAAAGAATTGTGAATGAGTGCCTTCAAATTACTCCTCAAATATTGCAAAATGTGCGGCAACGTTTTGAGCAAAATCTTTATTATTGCATAGAGAGTCATGGTGGCCATTTTCAACATTTACTTGCCTAACGGGTCAGTTCATTCTTCATTTTTAAATTACTTTGCTGCCAAATGTATTGATCTCCACTAATGATGATGTATTTGTTTTATTTAAGCTTTAAATCAATAAATCATCAAAACTACTGAACTGAAGTACATTAATTTTATATCATTATAAAGGGAATTGAAAGACCTTTAAAATAAGGTATCACTCGACCTCCCTTTCCATTTAAGATTTTGGGGGTGGTGTCACCCCCGCTTAGGGGGCTGCACGTGCCGACGTGATTTTTTGCCAAACTTGTGTGCCCCTCGAAAACAAAATCGACGGGTCTGAGCGTTTTTCCAAAAAAAAACTGAGCTGCCAGTAAATTCGTTTTCGATGCGCCACACTGTATATACCTACTTAACTATGCTTGATTTTATCTTTCTATTTGCATTTCATTGCTTTATCCCTTTATATAGAGTCTTCTACGATAATTTGACAATTCGTATGCATACGGAAAACTGCTAGGATTACTTTTATGAGACATTCAAGCAAATATTGCACGAGATGCTTTTCTAAGTAATAATTTTAGTTGTTTGGAATACTTGAAAGCAACACTTGAGATTATATATGACAAATGCTTGCTATACTGCAAATTTTATATACCTATTTTTTGGGCGTACATGTCTCTCAAAATGTAGAGATGTCAGGGCAGCACTGTGATCGCGAAAAAATTTCAAATAGAAGAATAATTTTCAGATATAACAATAGTATGTTCATTTTTGTGGCGTTCGCCAGGTAAGTCTTGGTCCTCTATTCCAGCTAGAAAAATATTTATAGTTTTTGTTAATTGGTCCTGTTGCGATAGAGTAACTGTTAAAAAAATCCAATGCAATAATAAGCCCTTCTATAACCTGAAAAGTAACATATATAGTGCTTTTAGGAAAATTAAGTTTAACATAGATTTAAACTAATCCTAGTGATTTTTAAAGTAATAGATACTGATCTAGCTTGTGGAGAACCCTGTATATGAATAATTTAATTTTTGTAAAAAATGTTCTCTAATTTTTGCAGAGCTTGGAAAAATGGAGGGGTAGCTGCCCTACTTGCCCCCTCCCCATGAGTACGCCCTTGGCACTTAGGCTCCACTATTGCGGCTGCTTCAGTATAAAAAATTATGCTCTCCTGATATTTATTGGCCAGGATAAAGCAGATAGATCACTGATTCATAACAGAAGCATTCTTGAATGAAAAATGTTCAACTCACAAGTAAATCTTATCTCCTCTCTCCAATACAGTGGCTTCATCAATCTGGCAGTGTCCTTTGTCGACTTCCACCTGAAGCTTGTAATTTGTTTTGTTCGTGAATTCCCTAACGAGTTGCTTCAGACTATACTGCAGATCTTCGTAGTTGCAAGAAGATGGCAGGCAGAAGGCGAAGTTCATTTCGTTCCTCGGATTCCGTTGACGGCTCCTGTAACTCTGTACTGAGTTATTTTTGTTTGCATTACTTCATCTTTTGTTGTACATTTTTGCAGATGCTCAACATTCCAATAAATCAAGATTATTGTAACAGCGTCAAAGATTTAAATCTTTTATTTTGTTCTTTAAAATTTCAATTTCAAATGTAATGAAAATGTTTTTCTAGTTAAATAAAATCTGTTAAATTTTAGTGTTCTGTTTGTTCTTCTATCCTCTAGCCATGCCATGGTCGACACACAGCTACACGCCTGTAGATGTCTTCATGCCACCGACTGAGCTACCGGAAGCTACCCCTTTCTGTGATTGTGCAGAAAAGTTGGAATCTTCATTGCATTCCATCTTTTCTGGACTTTTTGCGGAAAGGAAGCTTTACAAAACCTTTCCTTACTAAGTGATTTTGATATTTGAATGGATTGTTGGCGGTTGGATAGATAGTTTTCAATTAATGATCACATTTTCTCCCTAAAACCAACCGTTCAATGTATCTAACAATAATTTGTGGTTTACTGTATCGAAAGTTCTTTTAAGTCGACAGAAATGCAAATGGAAGGAGCTTTATTGTCCAAATTCTGATATATTTGGTTTACTATATCCAGTATTGCATGTGAAGTAGATTAATTACCATAATTACATGTACTTACAATTATTTTGTCCCAAACTGTGAAATTATAATAACTAACGTAGTCCCCATGTTCGTAGTCGAAAGAATTAACAGAACTACTGGCAGTTTCTTCGGAAGGAGGTACTATGATGAACTTTGCCATGCAGTACTGCCCGCTGAATCCGTTCTTGTCGTAGGGGACTTTAATCTCCAGACATTCGTCAAAGTTTCCGAAATCGTACGTTGCCCCATATAAAACTCCGCTTGGGAATTTTGTCGTAGCATCGAACACTGGAAAGAAATGTTGCTTGATTAGTCCAGTAAAGCAATGTTTTCGATTCAACAAGTTGCAGCCACATGTGCCAGGTGCATGTTGCGAAACAAACTTGCTGTAATGGAAACAAAAAGGATATATGGAAGCGTGGGTGCTTATACAGGGTGTTTAAAATTCGACCCTTATAAGTAGGTGTTATGTGCGTCATGTGACGTCATCGCTCACTCGCCCGGCCCACCACACGATTCTCCAAAAAATAAACTTCTGACTAGCGTAACTTTGTTATTTTTCAAGATATTAAAAAAAAAAATTTCAGCGCTGTACTTCATTTTACTTACTATCATTTTGAGTGTCTTTTGAAAAATAGGAAACTTCCTCATTCTAATTAATCTAGCTATTATCGGAGAAAAGCGGCAATGTGAACATGCAATTTATTTTGGGATCCCATCTCAAATGAAGTCGAGAAAGAAAAGTATTGAGAGTGTAGCCAAAACAATGCTTTTCTTAAAATAAAGGTTTGCCAACATCAATGTATAACTTATTGTACATTCTTTTAATCAGAATTGAAAACTATATTTATCTGTACAAATATCCAAGGTACCGCCTATAAGAAAAAATAAAGTTGACCCTGGAGGACAAGAGATGAAACATCATATTAAAATTTTCATTATGCCATCTCATAGAAGAGAAAAAGTGGCATGTTGATGTGCAGTTTGTTTTGAAATCCCACTACAAATAGAGACAGGAAAAAATTAAAGCAATTTTGGGAAAGCCGGTTTTTCCTGTCTGTCTCCGTTGGATCTTAAAACTTTATAAGCGACATTTTGTTGATTACTTAAGTACGCAACATTGCCTCCATTTAACCGACTTCGTTTCTCTTACAGTTTCCGAGTATAGTGATTGAAAAATGCTCTTTGAAAAAAATCAATCTTGAAATCCTTATTTCTTGGGTTCTCGTTTAAGCGGCTTGATGGATTTTGATATATAATGTGTCTCAAAAATTGTAACCTTGAAATTTCGATTTAACTGTTTACAGCTTAAGCAGCTCGATAAATTTTGACGTACGAAAAGTCTTTATATTTGTCTTGACAGTACAAGTCACACTGATTATTAGAGACTGGATTATATGCAACATAAAAAGTTTGAAATATGCATGAAAAATGGTTACAAATGCATGAAAGTATCAAAATTAAATGAATATAAAACAATGGTTTTTATACTTTTTATTTTAAAATCGGCTTACCAATAGTTAATAGTTAAGCACTTGAATGACTTATCTATGAGATCTGCAGGGACGGCTAGCCCTTAAGTTCTGCATCTGCAGAACTGCCAAAACTTTTGTCTTAACAGAAAAAAGCAATAGTAATTTGATCATTATTTATTTTCCATGTTATCACACAAATATAAACAATTCCGGCAACGCTGCCCCCGCAAGACACAGCGTCGAGTCTGTTTTGTTTTGAGAAAGCATTATTATCGACCAATTGTGTACTTGTCATTTTCGTCGCGACCGCAGCGTAACATTATTCGTGGGCCACTTGAAAAGGGTCTGTGCACTACTTCGACACAAGCCGCACGCGCTTGCAGTTGTCTCTCTCTACAATATCAAATGCGCGATTTAAGCATAACCATGTGCTGCAATTTATACAGATCCGTACAGATCTAATGCAAAGTACGATATCTGATTGCTCGGTATAAAATTTTGCGGAGCATTTGAATTGGCGCAACGGGGCCACGACGAAACCGAGACCTCCCAAAGCCCGGGAATATTTCGTGGACTGATTAATTTTTCTGCTGAGCTTGATACAACCTTAAGCGAACACATGAAAAAAGCTTCAATATTCAAAGGAACTTCGAAAGAAATACAAAACGATCTACTGGATTGTATTCTTGAAGTTTGTCATGAAGAAATAATAAAACAGATTAACAGAGCCTCGTATTTGGCGATAATAGCAGATGAAACAACGGACATTTCGGGGAAAATCCAACTGGTAACAATTTTCAGATACGTACTAAGTGACATATAAATCCGAACACCCAGTTTAAATGGTTTTATTTTAATAAAAGTTGGTGAATGTATTTATCTTACTGTAAAGAACAAGTGAAAAAATTTTCAGCCTTAACAGTTAGACATTACGGTTTTTATACTGCTTTTTTTATATCCACGAAGTTCTAGAACCCCATCTTTTACCCTATCTTGAAACCCTAACAGATCCAACTTTCCAACAAGATAATGCCCGACCACATGTTGCATGAGTCACAATAGACTTCTTTCAACATAATGATGTCACGTTGCTACCATGGCCACCAAGATCTCCCGACTTATCCCCAATTGAGCACGTGTGGGATATGATGGGGCAACGTCCTCCTCAGACTCTAGAAGCACTTCGAGAGGAGTTGGTGGTTGCCTGGAATGAGATACCACAGGAGGACATTGACCACCTGATCAGAAGCATGCCTAGGCGCGTTGGAGAATGCGTAGCACATCAGGGTGCATCCACACATTATTAAAGGTCAAAGGGCTTTAAAGCAGTGCAATCATTTTGAAATTTTTATCATTTACTAATTATGCTTCATTAAGTACTTATACAAAATTTTATTAAAATAAAACCATTTAAACTGGGTGTTCGGATTTATATGTCACTTAGTATATTTAACGGCGAACCAGTAGAACGTTTTTGGAATTATATGAATCCCGAAAAATGTGACGCTGATACTCTCACAAGACATATTTTGAGCGTCGTAGATCCATTAATAGAAAATTTCCCTAACAAACTGATTTCATAAAGCTATGATGGAGCCGCAGTAATGAGCGGACATAATGCTGGAGTACAGGCAAAAATTAAATAAAGATATCAATTTGCTCACTATGTGCATTGCTATGCGCATCAGTTAAACCTGATTATGTCCCAAGCTGCTTCCGCAAATGCTCAAGTTCGGGTGTTCTTTGGGGATTTGAAAGTTATTCCGGGATTTTTTAATAATTCTCCTCAACGCGTAGAGGTACTGAACAGAATTGTGGGGAAAAATATTCCCCAAGGAGCAACAACTCGTTGGAATTTTAATATTCGAACAATAAATGTAGTGTTTGAGAAATGAAACCGTTTGCAAGGCAGCTTGCGGTATTCGCCGTATGATAAACGATTCTGTTTTCGTGTTTTGGTAAACATTTTTTCATCATGTCATGCCTCACGTCTACATCTTGTTCAACCAGTTGCAGAAGAGAAAAACCGAGTCAGCGCAAGTTAAAATAGCTATCGATAATTTTGAAAAATGTATTGTCGATGTGAGAAATAACATTGATGACATAATAAATGAAGCCAAAAGTATTTGCACTGAACCCCAAGGCAACAAAAGGAGACGACGTAATAATAGCAGTCACGATCACCCAGTTGCCGCATTAGAAGTATGCGACAATAGGTATAGTGAATTCTGCAAATGACAGATTTCAATTCCAAGATCATTTGGTAGCCGCATCCCTTTTTTTCCCCGAACAGTTTGGAGAATACTGTGGTAAGTTTCCTGATGACAAGTTGGAAACTACCTGCTTGGCTTATCCCGAATTGGAAAAAAGTCGTTTAAAGACAGAGTTGTCTGTTATTTATGCACGGAATGATTGCCGAGATTTACATGGAACTCATCTTTTGAAATTTTTGATACAAAATAGTTTGGAGGAAACACTAAAAGATACAAAAAGGCTATTAGAAATTATTGTTACAACTCCTATGTCCATTGAAAAGGAATCTATTTCGACCATGGAAAATTTCAACGGGAAGGTGATCGACAAATTTGTTGCCAACAAGGAGCGCAGGATCGAACTGATATATAAAAAATGAGTAATTTCGGATTTGCAGAACACCTGTTTTATTTTGCCATGAACCGCAACTGGAGATCTGTAAGTGATTATTTAACATGTTGTTATTTTTGTAAACACAAACAATAATGTATTGTTCCAAACGTTCAGCAGTAAGAAAGTGCCTTCGATTACTCAAAATATTATTATACGTAGAAAAAGACCGCTCCACATCCACGGAGGTGACTGGACAGTATTTGAACCTGGGTGCTAAGCTAGCATTATTGTCTCTGGCAAGACGTCACCGATACCATCAATAAAGCTCTCAATTTGACATAGAGATTAAAAGCCTGGGTTATTGTTCAACATGCTTTCAAACTTATATTTAAACTTAGACGAGAATGCGTCTGGCAATGCGGAGTTCATTTGCCGAATTTTTTTCATTAATTGAATAGACTAAGTCAACGCCAAACATTGAGCTTCAGCCTCTTTGATACTGGCAGGTAAACAAGAGAGATTAGTGCTAATCATAGCTATGTTCTTCTTGATACTAGAGTCGTTCAATGCTTCCTGGCACTCACAAATTGTCTTAGCATCTGCACTGTCGAAATCATCTACTACACTTTTGATGTCTTCGAAATATTCTCTGTAAAACAGTACTACTTCAATCCACGTTCCCCATCCAGTTACCACTGATCCGGGAGGTAAAGGTACATTTGGCAGTTTTTCTCTGTAGGTTCTGATGCGAGCAGGTGCCTTTAGAAATACATTTTTTGTGGATGAAATCGTCTCGTCTCATCTACCAAAATTTTTATAGGTAAGCTTGTCGTCTGGCCAAAAAGCCCGAGATCAATAAATTTGTCTAGCTTCCATATAAAACTTAATTTATTATAGAGATAACATGACGAAAAGTTTGTAATTATAGCAAAAATATGCAAAGTCTCTAGATTTTTGTTGTAATATGCAAAGAACCAGCGAAAATAGTCTTAATATACTAAGTGACATATAAATCCGAACACCCAGTTTAAATGGTTTTATTGTAATAAAAGTTGGTGAATGTATTTATCTTACTGTAAATAACAAGTGAAAAAATTTTCAGCCTTATCAGTTGGACATTCCGGTTTTTATACTGCTTTTTTTTTAATTCACTAACGCTCTAAAAATGAATATTTCAGCCGCAGTAAAGAATCAACGTTGGCGGATTTTAGTTCTTGACATCCTTTACGATCGGTTACAATGCCTAGAGTACGGAGACCTGTACGATTTCGTCAACTTAGTGAGTTTGATAGGGGCCGTATAGTAGGACTTCGGGAAGCTGGACTTTCTTTTCGGACAATTGCAGTTAGAGTGCAAAGAAGTGTAGACACTGTGGTTAGGTGTTGTCAGGCATGGCTTCGAGAAGGCCGTATACAAAGAGCAAGGGGCACTGGACGCCGCCGTAGAACAACAGACCGTGAAGATCGCCGCCTAAGATTATTGGCCTTAAATCTCCACTACCAGGTCCATTGCAAATGAATGGTTTGCAGAACACGGAAGACCTATTGGCATGCGAAGTGTTTACCGACGAATGAGAAGTTTTGGCTTGTTTTCATACCGGCCACACTGGGTCCTCCCTTTAACTCGAGAACACCGACGTAATCGCCTTGAGTGGTACAGACAACGGTCACTCTGGGATCAGGAATAGAACAGTATTGTCTTTAGTGACGAGTCTCGATTTTGTTTAGGCATGCACGATGGTCGTGCCAGGGTTAGAAGGCGACGTGGTGAAAGGAGGAATCCACAGTTTTTTGTTGAAAGACATTTTCATGGGTGCTTGGGGTGCTATAGCTCATGGTTCCAGGTCACCTTTAATCTTCATCAGAGGTAACATGAAGGCGCAGCGTTATATCCACGAAGTTCTAGAACCCCATCTTTTACCCTATCTTGACACCCTGGCAGATCCAACTTTCCAACAAGATAATGCCCGACCACATGTTGCAAGAGTCACAATAGACTTCTTTCAACATAATGATGTCACATTGTTACCATGGCCACCAAGATCTCCCGACTTATCCCCAATTGAGCACGTGTGGGATATGATGGGTAGGAGATTGCTCAATTTGCAACGTCCTCCTCAGACTCTAGAAGCACTTCGAGAGGCGTTGGTGGTTGCCTGGAATGAGATACCACAGGAGGACATAGACCACCTGATCAGAAGCATGCCTAGGCGCGTTGGAGAATGCGTAGCACATCAGGGTGCAACCACACATTATTAAAGGTCAAAGGGCTTTAAAGCAGTGCAATCATTTTGAAATTTTTATCATTTACTTATTATGCTTCATTAAGTACTTATACAAAATTTTATTAAAATAAAACCATTTAAACTCGGTGTTCGGATTAATATGTCACTTAGTATATGTAAATGCATATGTTAATATGTGAATGAATATAATCGGGTCTCTACTGATTATACTAAGATTTTATAAAATAAAATTCCTGATTTCAAACGCAAACTTCAGCTTTGAGATTTTTATTTCACGGGCTGTAGTCCAAACAGCTTGATGGACTTTGAGATCTGAGGTGTCCTTAGATTCGTCTTGATGGCACAATTGAGGGGTTTGGAAGTAAAAATGTTCAAGTGCACTTTTTTAATTAAATGGTCTAAGTGCAGAATATCATACCTAAAGCATATCCTAACTTGGTGTTAAAATGATTTAAATGCAGGCAACGTTCCCTGGCGCCATCTCTCATAGTCTTTGAGAACATATCAAAATATCCACTAATACAGTATGTGGTAAAATGATTCAAGTTCACTGGAAAAAGTTATATGTATGTATGGAACGAAACTATCGCATCCAGGGGCTCACAGGATCATGTTTAATAAAATTTGTGCAAAGCCTTCCATCTACAGTTACGAAGACTATTGCATACAGTGATTCGTGTGGAGGACAAAATAAGAATAAAAACATTGCTAAATTACTCAGTTTTATTGTTCAAGCTGCAGATATATCTGAGATTCATCACAAGTTCCTTGAACCCGGCACACTTACATGGAATGTGACCGTAGTTTTGGCTTAATCGAGAAGAAAAAAAGGCAAATCCCTCAAGCTTTTGTCCCCGCAGATTGGGAGACTGTAATAAGAGGCACATCGGCCAAATTTATTGTGTACAATATGAACAAAGACCATTTTTACTCTTTTTCGCCGTTCAATAAAATTATGAACGATCGAACGATCGAAAAAAGTAGTGACGGTTACCCCTTAAAATGGAAAGAAATTTGCTGGTTTGCTTACTATAAAAGTGAAAGACTAACATTTCGATACAAGAGTACCCTAAGCATTGATGTAGAGTTTAGCAATAGCGACGTCAAAAGTTGGGCGTCCGTGTTTTAACTTTTCAATACTAAATCCTTAGAATGGCACTTCAACAAAGATTAAAGTCGCCAAGTACAAAAACTTGCTTAGCTTATTGGAATACATTCCAACCATTCACCATACATTTTATAAAAACATGAAGCACGATGGGAAAGCATTAACAAAAAAAGGAAAAAAGAAACAAACACAGACCCTGACATCAAGCCAAAAAGTACCTGATATAGATGAACCCCAACCGAGACCAGCTGATTCAGATGAAGAAAATGATGAAGACATCCAAATATTACATTCTGATTCTGAATAAGAAATTTTGTTATAGATTGTTTTTAAATAATGTTTGGTTTAGTACGGTAGTTGCACTTGAATCATGTTACCACCATAATTTTTGTAACATGTATAATGATTCAAGTACATTCTTGCAAAAATGACAATAAAAAAGCAAAATTAAGAAAATGTTTTTTGTTTGTGATGTTTTATTGGCAATATTAATTTTCAAATTCAAGTAAACTTTGAAGCCATTTATCTCAGAACTACTAAAAATGTACTTAAACCCTTTTACTTCCAGGCCCCTCAATTGATATTTCGTTCTTTTTAGTTACTGTATACGTAGTCGGATTGTATATATGCATAAATTAACAGTTCTTGGATTTTCTGAAAATCTACTCTCGCTCCTCCAGTGGTATCTTTTAGACAGAAGACTGTTTGTGGAATATGACTGTTTCACAATTAAGCTTCATACGTTAGAAGCTTGAATATGCTTCGCTTATCTGGACACATATTTATCAGAACTCTATCAGCAGACTGGAATATGTCCAACGCAGAGCTGTAAAATATAGGGTGTCCGCAAAGTTGGGGTTTTCCTTTACACGACGTGTAGATCTTGAAAACATAAGCAATTTTTCTTAGTACCATATACACCAATGTCTTAAAGGAACTGAGATAAAGGGCTCTGCAACATCAAAAATATCTGAATACCGTCCTGTAGCCGCGACCCGGGACATCACCGATTGGTACAAGGTCTCAACCCGAAGGCAGAACTGGGTCGGGGTCAGTGTGTCAGGTCAGTATGCAACCTTCAACCGACGGTTACGGTCACGCATGTAGAGGTAATCGCAAGTATCAAAAACTAAAGTGTGGCAAACGCTGCGTGAAGAGGGGCTGTATCCGTTTCACGTCCAACGTGTACAAGCCCTTCAACCAGACGATTTTCCAGCAAGAGTGCGGTTTTGTGAGTGGTTATTGCATCAACATGACAATAATCCGGACTTTTTGAAGTGCATATTGGTGACAGACGAATTTACGTTCACGCGTAATGGGGTGAATAACTTTCGCAACACTCATGTTTGGTCAGTAGAAAATCCGCACGCTGTCCGTCGGGCACATTTCTAACAAACATTTTCGGTGAATGTTTGGGCTGGCATGGTGAACGGTATGCTCATTGGACCATTTATTCTCCCAAATCGATTGGACGGGATGCAATACCCAGACTTTTTACGCAACATTTTGCCTTCCTTGTTAGAAGATGTGCCATTAAGTGTAAGACAATCAATGTGGTTTCTGCATCTGCTCGGTAGCGCTTCATCTGATTTCATTTTCTGTTGGAGCGGTATGATTTCGGGCAGAGACGTACTTAGCCCTTCTCGTCAACTGGAGAGTGAGTACTTTTTCCTTTATTTTTTTTTACTTGGTCGCCCTCGTTTCACTACACATTACCTTTGTTATTTCAAGGGTAGTTGTTTCTGAAAAGGAAAACCCCAACTTTGCGGACACCCTGTATTTTCTTCAAATGCAGCTGCTCCTATCCACAAAGAGGCTTCAACCAACTTTTTATATCAAATCCCTTGAAGTACGCTGCAACAATTCCACCTTGTTTTTTTTGTTCTGTTTTCTCCAACAATAAAATTTACCCTCCAGATAATATGAGTAAAATAGGTTTTAATGTTCCTCGCTTAGGTAACTGTTTTTTTTGCAACATTTTACTGTGATTTCTGCCATACCAATGTTTTATTCAAGTTTCCCGTTGGTAGGATGTGTACACTATTTAATAATATTAGTAACTGCGACATATGTTATTTAATGACCTTGATGAAGTTGTAAGCTAATATATTATTGCTGATTATTTACTTACATATTGTTATTATTATCTATGTATTTGTTTATTGTGCTATTTACTGATACTTCATGCAATTGGGTGTATCTGCCTGTTGGAAATAAACTTATTATTATTTAAAAGTGTACATGTCTCTTTCCCTATGGGTCTGAGCGTCTGAGAGAGGGGGCTTCACGTCTCCATAATTCAGATCTAGCAAACTAAATGTCTCGGATGCTTTGAAAACCGAAAAAAGACACACGACTTCTGAAGCGGAAGCCAGAGGTACTCTTACACTTAAGCAATCAGTCCTCAATATATTTTACTTTTGCTATACTGTATGGAAAAATAATAAAATAATTAATTGATATGGGCTGACGTGAAACTAACTCTTAAATAGAATTTGATTAAGTAACTAGGTATTCCACATTTAAGGCGGTTTCAAGCCATTTACAAGGGTTCAGCTGCTTCGAAACTGACTCTCCATTTTTTAATACTTTTGAATGAAATTAATTTAGTATGTTCAGAAGATAATTGCCCAGGGTGCTATAGGAGCACTTTTGGAAATTTTGTTTTTGGACAAGTTTTATGATGGGTTGAAGTGCGCACTTTTTCTGTTCAACTTCGCGATTTTTTTAAAAAGAATCTAGTGAAAAAAATGCAAAAGTGGCATTATAGCACCCTGTGGGGTTTTGTTTTCAGCACACTGAAAATTTCATCCAAAAATATCAAAAAATAAAGCGTCAATTTTGAAGCGCGCAAACCTCTACAAATCGTATTTTGGACGAATTTTGTCTACTGTTTCGTGCTGCCAACCCAAGCGTTGTACGGAATAAGAAAGGACGTATTCAGATAATTTGGTGGCCCTATTTCCTATAATATCGCGTAGATAAGTCGTTCTGCAAATAGGTATTCATAATCGCGATCGCTGATACTCCTCCATTTTAAAGCCGTTTTACTTCCCATGCCAGTGGCGAGGAAGTATTGTAATCAAGAAAAATTTCTAAAATGAGATGCTATGTTTTTTAAGTCATATGACATCTACATCACGAAAAACTATATCACTCATCATCAACTCAATTTACTGCTCGGATTTTTATGATATTTCCACACCGGATTACTAGTATGCCAAAGCCTTGTAGTTTTAGTCCAATGGCAAGGGTGCTATAGGCAAAAAAGAATAAGTAACAATTGCTGAAACTCCGTTTTTGACGTTACAGGGGTTCCTTATCATTGACATAAAAAAAATTTACTGCTTAAAAAGTGGGGGTTGGGGAAAGGTTATTCTAAATGTTGCATCTTTGATATCAGTGAAACACGTTCTATTATTAAGAAGCTTCTGATCCCAGTGATTACAGGAAATTTAAGTAGAGAAAATCCGACGACAGTAGGGAAGAATGAATTCGGATATCACTCCAGTCAAGTATAGGGGAATTTAGCGTGGAACTTTAAAATTATCGATATGTCAAGGAAATATGTTTTTGAGAACGATAATTTGGTAGATTTTATACCTGCATTTTGCCTAAGGTGCTATCAGAGCTTTTTATCAAATTTTGAGTTTGTGGAAGAATTATGGTGGGTTGAAATGCTTACTATTTGTGCTCAACTTCAGGATATTTTAAAAAGATCCTAGTGGATAAAATCGAAAAATCGGATCGTTAGCACTCTGTGGACTTTGTTTTTAGCACGCTGCAAGAGTTTAATTTGGAAATAATAAAAAATGAAACGCAAGCTGTGAAGTGCAAATCGGTTTTTGGGCGAAATTCGTCTACTGTTTCGTCCTGCCAGTCCAAGCGTTCCGACTAAGAAAAAATGTATTCAAATAATTTGATATCTTTAGTAAAATAAATTCATATCAATAAAAACAATTATGTTTACAAGGGTCATGTGCTACATGGTAACAATTGCACGAGGGTCATAAAATTAATCTTATGCTGTCAAAATAAGAGGAAACAGTTAGGTAGTTTTTGCAAAGCAATAAAGAGGTAGGCTTATACCTGGATTAAGTACATTTCTTGTCTACTGTAATAGGTAGATGGAGGCGATTCTGTCAGAAATGGATTTGTGCGATCAATAAACAAACCACAATATTGAACTGCCGTGTCTAATGATTTTTGTATTGCCTTTTTTATTGCCTTACTAGAAAACTCTGTTGGGTATATGATGGAGTTTACTATAACTTTACAGTTTGTTGTCTGCCTTCTTATACAAACTTCACCAAATCGAGACGCTGTCAACCTTATCGTCCGATGAAGGCGCCACAAAGTACAGTCCTGTGATTTGGTGACTTGTTCGATCTGCAAAATCTCGTCGTCACTTTTTTTAAGTTTCCATAAAAATTCTTGCTTAGCAACCTCCAAATCAATGTCGTTCATGTCAGGTCTTTGACAGAATTTGCCATAAAACTATTCATTTTCTTTAAACTCACTGCATTCGTAATTAAAATCGTCGCATATTACCTTTTATTGTCCATTATCAACCTTGATGAAAAAAGGCACTCAAGAACAATCACATCAACAAGAGTACAGCACAACGATTCAACAACACAATATCGACGAACAGTAACAAGGGGAGAAAAATACTAAATGCTCACTTGCTGAGTACCAAAATAGGAAACGATTTACAGGCTAGATCGATAATCGAAATCTGACTCTGTCATTATAAAAATTTACCTTGGTATGCACCCGCAGTCATCCTTTCCTCTTTTAAAGTAGCGCCGACAACCGTCTAGGGCCAGCCCACCGTCGTTTCCTTTTCACCCCCCCGTTACCTCAGCAGATGGTGCTCGTGATTGTAGGAGCCCCGTTAATAATGGGAGCTTAGGTCATCGACTTTTTTCTTATGATGAAAGCCCTTTATAAAGTAGCTTTATCTTTTCGTCCCGTGCTCTTCAGCGTCTCGCACATGCTGCTCGTTTACATAGTTTGGGGTTGTAAGCTAAAATCATGTTTTGAGGATTTAAATCATACACGTATTATCACACGTGTTTCTGTTCAAGTACGTCTAATATGAGACCATATCCTTTTTATGTACTTTCATTTGGTTTTATTTTAAAACAAACCAAAAATGTTTTTAGAAATCTAGTTGCTAAGATTTGGAGAGTCTCTAGTCCCGAAAAATTATGGCCATTAGGCGGCGCTGTCATCGCGCACACGACGAATAGCGTACAATGCACGCGATTTTTCTCTGCTAGCCCGTTAACGCTATGTTGAAGTGATGAGCACGCTAACTCTGTGTAACTAATTGTAAATTCAGATTGCAGTTTTCATAAACCAGCCACTGCAAGAAAAAATAAATACTCGACTTATTATAAATATTGCAATAGGTACGGGCACTGGTCGAAACCGTAAGACGTTGTATGCACTACACGAGTAGTGTATGCGTGTCCTTTGTCATTTTGTGAACACGAGGATTATTTAAATATCATTAGATGTTATTACTATATTGCCTACGCCTTGTAATACTTTGTAATATGTAAATTGATTGACTATTCTCACACCTAACCAACAACAAATCATTTGCTCTCATTATTGCTACACGGATTACACGATTGATTTTACTGAAGAATTTATTCATCTTCATTATCTTGTAGGTTCCTATACTTTGGTCTTCTCTCTCCGAAATTCCCCACTGAGCTTTTGCTCTATCCAAAACACATTTCTGGTAACATCTCTATGATCCTAAGGTAGGAAGCTAGACTCCGAGTTGAGTATTGTAAGAATAGAATACCACTAAAACTAACAGCACATACAGCATTTAAAAGTATGGGAAACTTGGACAAAGCAAAGGGCATAGATAATTTCTTCCTTTAGATCCAAACCATGAGTCGGCGATAGCGAAAAAGAACGACATATAGGGTGTTTCATAAAGACAATATTCCTATTGTAGAAAATACACAAAAATATCGATACGGAGCGGGTAAAGACATTCAGTAAGCATATTGTTGGCTAAACACATTTCTCGGCCTAAACTAAACTTGGGACGTGGAAACTGGGGTACCTGTGGACCCGGAATAGTAAATATTTTCTACGCCACTGGCCTTTTAGGAGAAAAAAATGTATTTTATAAAATACCATTCAATTTTCCATTATTTTTATCTTCCAGGAGATTTTTGTCATCACTCGTTTGGGTTTGAACATTTGAAGTAATATCCTAAAATATTTTTATGAAATGGTTTAGCCTCCCTTATTCTGAAAACACCGTAAAACCTAATATTGGAAACCAAGTAAATTATATCAAATGTAATGTTAGTGATCTGGAGTATCTTCGCCTAAAAATCTTTGTAAGTTTTTTATGACTAAAAAATTGAGTCATATCAATACAAAGATGATTATGAATTATATCAAAATTACTACATCCTCATATTTATGAAAAGTTATATAACAAAGATTGCTGAATTATCTCATTATTTGTGATAGTGTGTTACGGATCATTTTCTCAAGCAGCAGTTTTGCATTTAAATAAGTCTAATTAATTAACATTCATTATTTAAACTTGTTCATGTAATTATTTACCTTACAATGTTGCAAAAATGATTGTTTTCTTTGGTTTTTGATACCGTCATACACACTTATCGTGAGTAATCCACTACCCATGCTATGACAATTGCTTATGAACACCATAGATATTATGTTCTACAGTTCGATCCAAAAGTGTCAGAACTGTAAGATATTTAGGGATATTTAAGACGTTTGCCAAAAGTTAGATCGCAGAGGCTCAGGATGTTTCCCTAGATATCCACTGGCGGCCTTGAATTTGACCTTGATCATAAAATCGAGGTCAAGACGATTTCTTCAAATGGTAACCTAGACTTTTAAACTGAAACAAATAGAGCGGAAAATGTACGTTTAGTTATGGTTTTGGGTGGAAACTATTTGGTACCCTTAACGTGTCAAGTTCATGTTTTAAAGACAAATTTTCCGCACTGTATATTTCCGAAATCGAAGGTGCAGGTCATGCAAACATTGTCTTGGCCTTGTTTTCACCGTCAAGGTAATGCGAATGGTTATTTTCAAGGTTACCAGAAGAAAGTCTGCTGCTATCAGGTTTTTATTTTTGTTTCATTTTGCCCTACTGAGCGAGGGCCGTGGCAAATGCTTGTTCCGGAAGTTGTTGTATCCAGTATACAACTTCTTCCCGTACAAGTGATTGTGCACGCGTTAAGGAATACCTCAGTACCGATTGCCGGGTGGCGGTACAAGTCCGCCAACGGGCCACTTTAGGTCTATTTAACATCACTAACACGTAAAAAGAAGGTGGTAGACAAGGACCAGTCGACCGAGGCAGTACCACCCGCTAGCTTTTATAAATGTCCGCATGTTTCCACACCTAAGCTATGCAGTCGGTTATCTACCAAAACAAAAAAAATTAATGATGATGGATCCCTCGAGCACTAAGAACTCCGGACGTAAACTCACTCCACTCTCGGAATGTCCGGGTGGAGGGTGGGCTCGAGGGAACAACATCGAATATAAAATTTGTTTTTCGAACATCTGCGGGATCAACAGCAACATTGATGCTGTTCATCACTACCTGCAATCCAATCGTCCCGGCGGAGACAAAAATCTCAGAGACTGCACCGATTAACCATCTCAACTTCCCAAACTACGAGGTGCACTCCAATCTGAGAAAGAACGGGGGAGTTGTGGCTTTTGTCCGCAGCAGTCTTTCCTGCTCCAGGGATCTTTCTTTGGAATCAGACCGGAAGGACATTCTGTGGCTTCGCCTCAGCTCCAAAACATCACCCAAATTTATTTGCTGCCTTTATCGCTCTCCCTCGAACCATAACTGGGATGACCTATTCGAATACCTCGCCATCCAGATCGACTTCCTGAACATCAATCACCCTGCTTCAGAGGTAGTTCTTCTCGGTGATTTCAATGCCCATAATGAGCTTTGGTTGGGCTCAAATAAGACCGATGCAGCAGGTCGTGCAGTCGAAGCGTTCGCTCTTACTCAAGGGCTGACCCAGCTGGTGACGAGCCCTACTTTCTTCCCCCGCGTCTCGTCACACGCCAGTAGCCTGCTGGATCTCTTTCTGACCACGCATCCTGTCCCTTACAGGACTGCTGTCCTGTCCCCCCTGGGTAACTCAGATCACGGTGTTGTGGAGGTTAGGTTTCGGTCAGAAGCCGCTGTGGCAGCAGAAACCCGCACAGGCCGCAAAACTTGGCATTACGGACATGCCGACTGGGAGGGTCTCAGAGACTTCTTCTCTAGCTTTCCTTGGAGAGATGTCTGTTTCACTGACGTGGATGCGTCGACCGTCTGTTCTTCAATAACCGAAATTATCCACGTCGGAATGGAGGAATACATCCCTCACACAGTGAAAGTTCCTAAACCAGGGTCCAACGGCTGGTTCAACAAATCGTGTGACACTGCTCTCCAGCAGAAGATCAAGGCACACAGAACCTACTTACAAAACCCCACTGTAGAGGACAGACAAGCCGACGTCGAGTCCAGAAACAAATATAACGAAGTAGTTCGCAAAGCCAAAAACCAGCATGATATAAAAGTTAGGCACAGGGTAATGTCGCAGCGTAATGGCAGTCGGTCTTTCTGGACGCTGGCTAAGCAGATTGAAAAGAACTTCTCACATAGTAGCCTTCCACCACTTACGTGTCAGGATGGAGCTATTGTATTCGACTCAAAGGCCAAGGCGGAAGTGCTAGCCAAGATCTTTGCTGCCAACTCCACCATGGACGTCCCCACCAACGCCCAAGTGCCGTCAATTCAAAGGGTTCCCCACACTATGCGGGAGGTAACATTCAGGCATAAGACCGTAAGACGAGTGCTCTTGTCGCTCGACATCAACAAAGCTTCTGGTCCGGACTTGATTCCTGCCATTGTACTGAAGAGATGTGCAGCGGAGCTTGCTCCAGTTCTTTCGCGTCTCTTCCAGATATCTTATGAATCCGGCACCTTCCCAGAAAACTGGAAATTTGCTCATGTACAGCCCATCCCAAAAAAAGGATCTAAGACCGACCCTTACAACTACAGGCCTATAGCTCTGCTTTCTGTTATAAGTAAAGTGATGGAGAGGTGCATAAATCGCGAGCTTCTGGACTATCTCGAACGTCACAGCTTGATTAGCGACAGGCAGTACGGTTTCCGGCACCAACGATCCACAGGAGACCTCCTAGCTTACGTCACGCAACTGTGGAGTAAACTCATCCAGTCTCATGGTGAGGCTCCTGTCGTTGCTCTTGACATCACGAAAGCGTTCGATCAGCTGTGGCACGCTGCCCTCTTAAGCAAACTTCCATCCTATGGCCTCCCAGAAAAGCTTTGCAGATGGGTGGCTGACTTTATCTCTGGCCGCAAGATATCCGTCGTAATTGACGGATTCACCTCTTCATCCCACAACGTCAACGCGGGTGTTCCCCAGGGATCGGTCTTGGCTCCAACACTGTTTCTCTTACATATCAACGACCTCCTTTCCTGCACGATCAACCCAATCCACAGCTTCGCTGATGACAGCACTCTACATGCAGGCATTCAGAGTGACAAGCCGATCTCTGCGGCTGAGCTGGAAAAAAGAAGACTACCGACGACTTCTTCTCTGACAAGTGACCTGGAGGCTATCAATGCTTGGGGACACAACAATCTTGTACAGTTCAATGCTTCCAAAACACAGTACTGTACTTTGACGAACAAAAAGCGTCCTAGCGCTCATACAGTTTCGATGGACGGCCGAGTTCTACCAAAGAGCCATTCATTTCGGCTGGTCGGAGTCCAGATCACCGAGGTTCCGATCTGGCACGAACACATCTCTTCAATAGCTGCAGCTGCTGGGAAAAAGCTAGGCTATTTGTTTAGGGCTAAGAAGTACTTTTCTCCGCATGACCTTCTCACTCTATACAAGGCCCAGATAAGGCCTAGCCTCGAGTATTGCTCACACATTTGGGGTGCTGCCGTCCCGACTACATTGTCCATGCTCGATGCTGTCCAGAGGAGGGCGGTCCGACTGATCGATGACTCTTCTCTAACAGACAGTCCCGGGACTCTTTCGCACCGGCGGGTCGTCGGCGATCTAGCTCTTTTCTATCGCTACGCCAACGGGCTTTGCTCCTCAGAGCTCTCTTCCATGATGCCGTCGCGCGATGTGCCTGCCAGACAGGCCCGCCTGACTTCGGCGTCCCATCCTAACCGTGTCAAACTTCGTACATCCAGAACTGGCCGATACGACCGCTCCTTTGTCCCGAGGGTGTCTAGATTGTGGAACAATCTACGGGAGGAAGCTTTTCCCAGTTCTACTAACCTTAGGCAGTTCAAAAATCGTATTAACAAAATTTCCTTGGGATCATCATAGCAGCCGCGGTGTTCCGGCATTTAGGCTTCTGCCTGCGCGGCTGTTTCGATATATAAAAAAGACAAATTTTCCGCACTGTATATTCCCGAAATCGAAGGTGCAGGTCATGCAAACATTGTCTTGGCTTTGTTTTCACCGTCAAGGTAATGCGAATGGTTATTTTCAAGGTTACCAGAAGAAAGTCTGCTGCTATCAGGTTTTTATTTTTGTTTCATTTTCAGAAAGATTCCCGAAGTATATATTTTCTAACAAAGGTTTCTTCATAGCCACCTTGATCAGGACTTTCAAGTTCAGAATAATGTTTACCCAAGATCATATTTGGACAAAAATTTCCCGCTGTATCAGTCAAAAGTATAGGGTACGCATTTCAAGAAAATTGCCTAGACTTTATTTGACAGTTAAGATATCAGTCAATACCAGTTTAAATGTCACTAATGAGTAGCCAGGAAAAAATTTAATCCCCTAAGATTCTTGAGTCTCTTGCTTCATATTCAGAAAGATCCCTGAAATGTTTACATACAAGGATTTTTTACAATGAGCTGGACCAAATAATGTTCACCCAATATAATATTAGGACGAAAATTCAGCTTGCAATATTTAAAACATAGGTTACACTATTCAAGAAAATTGACTCGACCTTAATTTGATCGAGGTCACAGTCAAGGTCAGTTCTAAGGTCACCTGGGAAAAATTGTATTCGCTGTCATCTTTAGGTCTATTGCTACGAGGATTTACTACAATGACCTTGACCAGGACGCTCCGTCATTTGAAAAAATCGTCTTCACCTTCGAGGTCATGTTCAAGTCAAATACAAAGTCACAACTGCATTGTCAGGGAAAAGTCTTAAGCCCCAAATATTTTACTTTTACCATACAGTTGAATTTTCACGAATTTCTTGCCATTCCGGGACGCAGTCTGCTGTACCCTATCAAATTTTCGAGTGCTTGTTTTGCTGGCCATATCGTCTCAAATAAAAGAAAGTATTTATTGAGCAGCAGAGCTCCGAAAACAGGAAAGCTTAATAAAGAAGAAAGATATACCAAATGTAAGGAAGAAAGAAAGAAAGATAAAAATGCTGGAGTTTCTAATAAGAACTAAAGAAAATATGAGTTACTGGAGACATACAAGGAAATGAATGAACGATTTACTTTTCTTTCACAATTGAGAACAACTGATCATGATCAGTTAACAAAAAAAATGTGAGGAATTTTCAAAAATATATCATGAAGATATCAGTGAAGCTGACTGACATCAGAATGTTCGCATTTGGAACATTATCTGCTGACCTTGACAAATGAATCGGCAGAAAGTATTCCAGCATTGCATAGCCTCTTGAGAAGGGATAAACTGGAGGGAACATTCAAAAATGTGGAAATTGCAACAAGAATTCTCATGTGTCTAATGGTCACTAACTGCAGCGGAGAGCGGTCTTTTTCAAGGTTGAAGAGAACAAAAAATGAATCAAGAACGTCCATGTAACAAGAACGCCTCACCAGTTTGTCCCTAATGTCTATAGAGAGTGACAGTTTGCAGCAACTGGAGATTTTACCCTAATTAGATCACGGAAAAAGTATTAGTATTAGTAGTATTGTTTTAAGGCAATTTATAATTGAATAAATATGAATTATTAGAAGTACGCCTGTCTTCGATCTTTTTGGGGGCCCCAAGCTCCTGTGGGCACAGGGCCCCCGCATGGCCTAAGACGACCCCCTTCATACCAACCATCCTTCCATGTTCTTCAAACCACTGATTAGCGATGGCTCGAGTACTACTGAATCTGTCTCTCAGATCCAGAAGACTTAACCAGCGGTCTTGTCGCTTGCTGTTCTCGGTCTTCCTGAGTCGACGCTCGTCACACTACAGTATAATACTGTAGCTTTACCCTCATTGGGAATCATCAACATTGTATGAGCGGAAGTAGTACCTATGCGCTTTGAGCAATCCATTATTTGCTGTTAAAGTTCACAATGTTTGTGTGGCCGATTCGAGCAACAAGTGGCTACTGCTCTTATTTTTTGTTTTTTTGTCTACCAGTAAGTTTCCAGCACAGCCACAATAGGCCAGTGAGTCACAATGGAGGATCGTGATTGCTCTATTCATAGGAAATCTAACTTAAAAAAATCCTTTAGAAAATCACACAAGGGTCAAGGGTAACTGAAAAAAAGTTTTCTAACTACGCGGATATTAGATATTTAATTGCTTTATCACCTCCTGGAATAATTTCAGACGAACTGAGGAAAATTTTGTCTATTAAATACCTTACCATAATCAAATTAGCTACGGTGCTCTCTGAATAACTACCTTACTTGGCACTTTATCGATTCTGATTCTTATTCTAATTATATTTTGGCTCGATTACGTTATGTAACATATTTAAGGTTGATACTCGGTTATTTTTATCTTTACCTTTCCCAAGAATATATATAGTGTTGCAGGATCTTGATGACTGCAATAAAAATGATTAAAGTAATCACATGTTCACCAATGAATTGAACCATTTGTATGCAAATTGATCTAGGAATGTGGCAACGCATCTGGATTATTTAATCTATCTATCTATACCTCACAAAATTCAAAATTTTAAGTGAAAATCAATATGGATTTACAGAAGGGAAGGCTACATCGGACGCAATAACTAAAATTGTAAATCAAATACATCAAAATATTGATAACAGAATCCCTTCAATCTGCATTTTTGTTGATTTAAAGAAAGCTTTCGATACAGTTTATCACAAATTATTATTAGAAGCATTGGAGAGAATTGGTTTCAGAGGAAACGCGTACTCACTGATCGAAAGTTATTTGTCAAATCGCCCACAATCTGTGCAGATATCAGGATCATTTAGTAAAGAAATGTATATTAAGTGTGGTGTCCCACAAGGAACTGTCTTAGGTCCGCTGTTATTCAATATATATTTAAATGATATTTTCCAAATTAATTGTGTTGGCAAAATAACTAGTTTTGCAATATTATATGAAGGCACTGACTGGTCTGATCTGAGAAATGTAATTCAAAATGATTTTATCAAAATTATTCGGTGGTTTAACAGTAGACAATTAAGCATTAACTACTCTAAAACACATTTTTTACCATTTGGATCTTATGCTAGACATCTGCCAAATTACACAAATTTCTCCTTCAATATTAATGATCAAAAAATGCAAATTAATAGAGTACCCAACATAAAATACCTTGGAGTGGTCTTGGATCCTCACTTACGATGGGACATCCATGTCAATTATATTTTAAAGAAAGTTAGATTTGTATCCTACAAAATTAAATACCTTGGGAATATATTGACAGAAAAATATCTTCGAACATTATACCATGCACTGATTGAGCCTCATCTCACATATGGTATATTAGCATGGGGAGCTGCATGTTCCTCACATATCTATAATTTAGATGTTTTTCAAAAAAGTATTCTAAAAATGATATTTAAAAAACCGAAACTTTATCCCACTGAAAAATTATACGCAGATGTTCGAATGTATGATATAAGACAGCTTTATTTCTTACACAGTATCACTCACTACCATAAATTTGTAAACACCGACCAAAAAATTAAACATAATCATTATACCAGGTACAAAATTCGTGGCACACCGCATAAATCTATAATGCAGCGATCATATCTCTATTTAGCGCCTAAATTTTATGAAATTATACCTAAAGACTTAAAAGATTTACGTTTCGGAAATTGTCTCAAAAGAAATTTAAAAAAGTGGCTACATTCTATATCTAGGACTGAAATTCATAAACTCATAAATACGAACATCAACTAAATACATAATCTACTGTAGCTAATTTTTGTCCTTTTTTGTCATTTGCATTCTACAGTTTCAACTTAAATTTATTGGTCCATGTACAGGCGATGCCTTCTATTGGGCCTGTTTTGATTTTATATTTATTTACTCATATTGTTTGTTATCTTTGTACATTGAGTGAATAAATATTATTATTATTATTATTATTTGTGGTTCTAACTCCATCTTGATTAATTTGAACACCAGAATAAATAAAATCCATTGCCATTTTGACTCTCTTTTGTCAAATTCTAATAGAATTTTCTATAAATGAATCAGGAAAACACCACAAATAGACCTCGGCACTTTTATTTTGTATTCCCAAAATGTATTTCTTCATATAAAAAAATGGCGTCAAATAGGTTGATCCTCTGAAACATTAACAACCGAAAATTGAGCGATATTTGTTCTATTTCGTATTTGACATTTTTTTTCTGTCGCCACTGGACCGATTTCCAAAAACTACAAAACGTGCGCGTCTTCGGAATAGTACAGGTTTTTCGTGACGTACATGTCATATAACATAATATCCCATTTTCGAAAACTACAGTTATGATAGAAGTGCAGTTTTTGCCACGAAGCACATAACATTTCTTGCAAAAAAGAGTTATTTTTGTGAAAATTTCTCTCCATCAAGCTCTTAATACTCACCTGCCCAAATTCGAACCTCGAGACACCAGGTCGCTTAAATGTCGACAACATTTCGTATTTATGACACTAAGAAAATGAAAATGGAAAACTTAGAAATTTCTGTTTCCCATAGCCGTTTCCAGTTTTACCTGGGACCGCATTCCATGAAGTGTAGATATGGTGTAATAATTACAAAGTGAATTTACTTGTAACATGTACTAATACGAGATATTGTGTTCCCTGAAAACACTTACAGAGAATATTAAAATATATTCAAGATGTTGACGTTTTGGTAGTATTAATTTTAGTATATATGTAATTCGATTTCAATGATTGGTAACATAGGTGACTTGTGATACCAGTCAAGATCAACATCATCAAACATGACTAACTCTGCACGAATTCAGCAGAGTCTAAGCAGGTTTCAATACCTCTTAACTGACTCAGTAAAAGTAGCATAATTTTTGACATTTTTTGTTTGATAATAACATACAATAGGTTTGTTCCAAAATAATGTTATTTGCACCAAAACTTGAAGTATTCTATTTATATACAGGGTGGCGCATCGAAAACGAAACAGACGCATTTACTGGCAGCTCAGTTTTTTTTAAAAACGCTCAGACCCGTCGATTTTGTTTTCGAAGGGGACACAAGTTTGGCAAAAAATCATGTTAACACGTGCAGCCCCCTGGGCGGGGGTAACACCAACCCTAAAATCTTAAATGGAAAGGGGGTCGAGTGATACCTTATGTTAAAGGTCTTTCAATTCCATTTATAATGATGTCAAATACATGAGCTTCAGTTCGGTAGTTTTGGGGATTTATTGATTTAAAGCTTAAAGTAGACTTTAATAGGTATATCAGATTAGTTTGTACTACTTTCAGAAGAAATTTGACTAAAATAATTTACTTAATAAGTAAATGCTTTTCTTCACTACGCCCATAGTTTGTTTATCATTTTGTTGTTGAAAATAGCTATTGGAGCGTTTTTTGTACCAAATAAGTTATTTCTTGAAAAAGGATAAGGAAATATTTCTTAGTTATTTTAAATAGGAATTTAGTACATATTTTGCGATTGATTTGACCAAACTTTGTTGCTAAAATAACTTGTAACGCTTTATTACATAAATTAACCATGTTATATTCCACAGCAGAAACATTTGAAATTATCGAAATATTTTTCGGAAATAATCAGTGCGCTAATAGAACAGCAGAAATATATAATGAGCGACATGAGAACAGTCCATCAAAAATATGTGCTAGAACTTGTAGCTAAATTTCGGGAAGTTGGGTCAGTCGCCAATAAAAAACAACAACATTGAAAATCCCATAAGGAACGAAGCAATAGAAGTGGGGGTTTTAGGGCAAGTTTATGTAGATCCTACGTTAAGTACCCGCAAATTGGAGACTGTGTGTGGTGTTAGTCGACGTACTCTCCAACGGATTCTAAAGGCCCATAGTTTTCATCCGTATAAAATTCACCTGGTACAAGAACTTAATGAAGACGATTTTGATCGGCGATTACAATTTTGTGAAGATATGAGTGAACGAATTATAAACAATGAACATTTTCTATTCAACACTTGCTTTTCCGACGAATGTTCGTCTTTTTTTAAATGGCGTAGAAAATTGTCATAACTGCCGATATTGGTCCGATTCTAATCCCAGAATTTATCATGAGGTTCATATACAGCAGCCACAAAAATTAAATGTTTGGGCTAGTATTTTTGGCGATCATTTAGTTGGTCCTTTTTCTTACCTGGAAATTTGACAGGTGAAATGTATTTGGAGTTACTGGAAGACGCCATAGATCCTGCATTTACAGCCATAATTGAAAATCAAAATGATCGGCGGTACATTGCGAATAGGTTGATGTTCCAACAGGATGGTGCCCCACCACATTACGCATTACGTGTTCGACAATATTTAGATCAGACGTTTCCAGATCGATGGAATGGTAGAAGAGGTGCCATTGAATGGCTAGATCGCTAGATTTATCACCTTTGGATTTCTTTATGTGGGGTCATTTAAAAAGCAAAATCTATGCTACCCAGCCAACATCATTAGAAGACCTGCGACAAAGAATTGTGAATTTGCCTTCCAATTACTCCTCAAATATTGCAAAATGTGCGGCAACGTTTTGAGCAAAATCTTTATTATTGCATGGAGAGTCATGGTGGTCATTTTCAACATTTACTTGCCTAACGGGTCAGTTCATTCTTCATTTTTAAATTACTTTGCTGCCAAATGTATTGATCTCCAATAATGATGATGTATTAGTTTTATTTAAGCTTTAAATCAATAAATCTTCAAAACTACTGAACTGAAGTACATTAGTTTTATATCATTATAAAGGAAATTGAAAGACCTTTAAAATAAGGTATCACTCGCCCCCCCTTTCCATTTAAGATTTTGGGGGTGGTGTCACCCCCGCTTAGGGGGCTGCACGTGCTAACGTGATTTTTTGCCCTAACTTGTGTCCCCCTTGAAAACAAAATCGACGGGTCTAAGCGTTTTTAAAAAAAAACTGAGCTGCCAGTGAATGCGTCTGTTTCGTTTTCGATGCGCCACCCTGTATACATTTTTGAACGGCTTTCCTTCTTACATTATTCGAACTAGGGGTAGGAGACCCTGGTCCCTTTTGGACTCATCTTTCAAGGAAGTCGTTTCACTACCGTCTTCAATTGTTGGATGACGAGGGAGTTGTTTTTAACTAAGGCAAACAGCATATCTCAAACACTGCCACGTCTTTTTAGGGAACGATTTTACCAGGCAGCCAGTTTATATACTACAAAAAAAAAATAAGTGACATTTAAATCCGAACACCCAGTTTAAATGGTTTTATTTTAATAAAATTTTGTATAAGTACTTAATGAAGCATAATAAGTAAATGATAAAAATTTCAAAATGATTGCACTGCTTTAAAGCCCTTTGACCTTTAATAATGTGTGGATGCACCCTGATGTGCTACGCATTCTCCAACGCGCCTATGCATGCTTTTGATCAGGTGGTCAATGTCCTCCTGTGGTATCTCATTCCAGGCAACCACCAACTCCTCTCGAAGTGCTTCTAGAGTCTGAGGAGGACGTTGCAAATTGAGCAATCTCCTACCCATCATATCCCACACGTGCTCAATTGGGGATAAGTCGGGAGATCTTGGTGGCCGTGGTAACAGTGTGACATCATTATGTTGAAAGAAGTCTATTGTGACTCTTGCAACATGTGGTCGGGCATTATCTTGTTGGATCTGCCAGGGTGTCAAGATAGGGTAAAAGATGGGGTTCTAGAACTTCGTGGATATAACGCTGCGCGTTCATGTTACCTCTGATGAAGATTAAAGGTGACCTGGAACCATAAGCTATAGCACCCCAAACCATAACTCCAACAGTGTGATGAACATGTCTTTCAACAAAAAACTGTGGATTCCTCCTTTCACCACGTCGCCTTCTAACCCTGGCACGACCATCGTGCATGCCTAAACAAAATCGAGACTCGTCACTAAAGACAATACTGTTCCATTCCTGATCCCAGAGTGACCGTTGTCTGCACCACTCAAGGCGATTACGTCGGTGTTCTCGAGTTAAAGGGAGGACCCAGTGTGGCCGGTATGAAAACAAGCCAAAACTTCTCATTCGTCGGTAAACACCTCGCATGCCAATACGTCTTCCGAGTTCTACAAACCATTCATTTGCAATGGACCTGGTAATGGAGAAACGGTCCCTTAAGGCCAATAATCTTAGGCGGCGATCTTCACGGTCTGTTGTTCTACGGCGGCGTCCAGTGCCCCTTGCTCTTTGCGTACGGCATTCTCGAAGCCATGCCTGACAACACCTAACCACAGTCTCTACACTTCTTTGCACCTTAACTGCAATTGCCCGAAAAGAAAGTCCAGCTTCCCGAAGTCCCACTATACGGCCCCTATCAAACTCACTAAGTTGACGAAAACCTTCAGGTCTCCGTACTCTAGGCATCGTAACCGATCGTAAAGGATGTCAAGAACCAAAATCCGCCAACGTTGATTCTTTACTGCGGCTGAAATATTCATTTTTAGAGCGTCAGTGAATTAAAAAAACAGTATAAAAACCGGAATGTCCAACTGATAAGGCTGACAATTTTTCACCTGTTATTTACAGTAAGATAAATACATTCACCAACTTTTATTAAAATAAAACCATTTAAACTGGGTGTTCGGATTTATATGTTACTTAGTATATTTTTAATATTTTCCTATTTCTATTTTTCTTACAAAATGTCATTTTGACATTGCTGAACTTGTAATTTCAGGGTCACATTTGTTACAAGTACACTCGGTGATTCTATTCGACCTTTGCTCTTTGTTAAACCAGTATGTGATATGTGAAACAAAATATTTGCAAGTGCTTGTACTTGTAACTTGTAACTTACTTAGTTGTAGTCCCAACTCTTGGCGATTACGTCATCAAACGCCATATGAAATAAGTAAACATATCGAGTATCCGTACCATGGGCGGATCCTAATCTTCAGCGCATCTGCTACTCTCTCCAGTACGCATGAAATGGGTAACAGGGGACCGCTGTTTTCATTCTCTTCCTGGAAATGGTCTAATAAATTTAGCACGAGCAGTCGGCCTTCTCCATTGATCGCATTTCCTGGCATTGTACAATTTTATATTGAAGATTGATGACAGGACAACTCAAATTGCACGCTGATGCCAAAAAAGTTACCACTCTGACAAATATGATTGAAGGGTACTCATACGAAATGACAAAGTTTTCGAGTCACATAACTAAAAAACGTATGTATTTGAGCTTACCGTTCACACATAGGGGTAGGTTGCATGTATATGTATGAGGGAGATGGATATATATATATATATATATATATATATATATATATATATATAAAGGGATACTGGTAGTCTTACGTTGACCCGCCAAGAACGGTGACTACAACTTATAGTCTTTTATGGAATATGTCCTCTGACGTTATTTGACATGAGATTTCCAAAGAAATTGCAGATCGAAGTTTCCACTTTTCAATACTATTTACAATTTGCCATACATTAATAGTACTTTCAAGTATGACAGAACGATAGAAAAAGTTGAAACGTTCTATAAAAAAATAATACAGTATAGGATGGTGCTGTAAGCTATGATTAGATCAAAATTGCTATAACTATTTGTGTCTCGCCTTGTATATTGTTTGTGTTCAATGCAGTTTGATAAAACGTTAGTTAAGTTCATTTTGAACGTATAACCTTCTGAACTCGGTTAACAGCTTTCAGTTCTTTATTCAATTAAATTATTACTTCAAAAAATGTTTGATAACGATGTGTGAAAATGTGAATGTAAACATATCTGAGCAAATTGATTCCAGTCATTTGTCTAAATCTGATTTGGGACACTTATTCATTCTAATTGCTTATTAGGCATAAAATCAAAGCGGATTTTCATTCAACAGTTATAACCGCCAAACCACCAAGGCTGTTCTAATTCGTCATATTAAACTTATCGTATCACTCCAGAACCAAAACTTTAGTTAATAAAAACATATCGAAACAAAGATCATAATACTAATAAAGAATTAAAAACGCAAAAATCCATTCCATGGTCTGCCTTTGTATATTTCATATTATTACCGTAAGCCCTCGATTTTATGATGCAATACTATCACTTTTTGAGAAAATATATCAATTTCATGAAAACATGCTCCAACAAGAAATGCACCAGGATGCTGTGTTTGCTCAATATTTTTGCGTCAATATTCATTCATGTCCTCTAGTAATGCTCCCAACTTCAATCCTTTAGAGGAAAGTGCTCTACACGAGCTAGACAGATTTTCTAAATCAAGCTCCTGGTCTCGTTTATTACCAAGTGTAAATAGTAGTTTAGGCATCTATGATGTCGCAGTGGAGTGTACGCGTGCCATCTTTTTTGTTACCTAAATGCGTAACTTTACCCTCATTCATCAAACCTCTTCGTATCTCTTAGCGTTTGCAATATCCCAATAGTGAGGGTCGAATTTGAAACAACCGGTATATTAAATTGTTTCTCTCTCCATTAAACTTACACGCATTTGACCAGAGCCTTTCCTCAAGTCATCAATGCAACGTACATGTATGTCTACCAAATATTATAAATATTATGTCAATGTTAATTTCATATTTGACTATAACCAAAATGGTTCCAAATATATACTGATACATTTTTCATTTCTATTTAGGCAATTCGAGATTTCTAGATTGAAACTAAAGGCTAACTAACACAACGTTAATTTCACAGACGCTACACTTCATGAGCAATTAGGTAAATCAATAGATGCAGTAATTATGCAGATTTATCGTAACAATTTATAGTTTATGTAAGATTACATTTTTTTAATATTATGAGTCATGTAGAATCATGTTAAGCTTCTTTTTGGACACATAGATATTTCCAGTTTGAAACCATATAATATACTAAGTGACATATAAATCCGAACACCCAGTTTAAAGGGTTTTATTTTAATAAAAGTTGGTGAATGTATTTATCTTACTGTAAATAACAAGTGAAAAAATTTTCAGCCTTATCAGTTGGACATTCCGGTTTTTATACTGCTTTTGTTTAATTCACTAACGCTCTAAAAATGAATATTTCAGCCGCAGTAAAGAATCAACGTTGGCAGATTTTGGTTCTTGACATCCTTTACGATCGGTTACGATGCCTAGAGTACGGACACCTGTACGATTTCGTCAACTTAGTGAGTTTGATAGGGGCCGTATAGTGCGAGTTCGGGAAGCTGGACTTTCTTTTCGGGCATTTGCAGATAGAGTGCAAAGAAGTGTAGACACTGTGGTTAGGTGTTGTCAGGCATGGCTTCGAGAAGCCCGTACGCAAAGAGCAAGGGGCACTGGACACCGCCGTAGAACAACAGACCGTGAAGATCGCCGCCTAAGATTATTGGCCTTAGGGGACCGTTTCTCCACTACCAGGTCCATTGCAAATGAATGGTTTGCAGAACACGGAAGACCTATTGGCATGCGAAGTGTTTACCGACGAATGAGAAGTTTTGGCTTGTTTTCATACCGGCCACACTGGGTCCTCCCTTTAACTCGAGAGCACCGACGTAATCGCCTTGAGTGGTGCAGACAACGGTCACTCTGGGATCAGGAATGGAACAGTGTCTTTAGTGACGAGTCTCGATTTTGTTTAGGCATGCACGATGGTCGTGCCAGGGTTAGAAGGCGACGTGGTGAAAGGAGGAATCCACAGTTTTTTGTTGAAAGACATGTTCATCACACTGTTGGAGTTATGGTTTGGGGTGCTATAGCTTATGGTTCCAGGTCACCTTTAATCTTCATCAGAGGTAACATGAACGCGCAGCGTTATATCCACGAAGTTCTAGAACCCCAACTTTTACCCTATCTTGACACCCTGGCAGATCTAACTTTTCAACAAGATAATGCCCGACCACATGTTGCAAGAGTCACAATCGACTTCTTTCAACATAATGATGTCACATTGTTACCATGGCCACCAAGATCTCCCGACTTATCCCCAATTGAGCACGTGTGGGATATGATGGGTAGGAGATTGCTCAATTTGCAACGACCTCCTCAGACTCTAGAAGCACTTCGAGAGGAGTTGGTGGTTGCCTGGAATGAGATACCACAGGAGGACATTGACCACCTGATCAGAAGCATGCCTAGGCGCGTTGGAGAATGCGTAGCACATCAGGGTGCATCCACACATTATTAAAGGTCAAAGGGCTTTAAAGCAGTGCAATCATTTTGAAATTTTTATCATTTACTTATTATGCTTCATTAAGTACTTATACAAAATTTTATTAAAATAAAACCATTTAAACTGGGTGTTCGGATTTATATGTCACTTAGTATAAAAGAAGTGTTCGACAAATTTGCAAATTATAGGGAATAAGCTTTTTATTTGAAGTTGACGTTTACTGTACGCAGCTTCAAAAACATAAACAAAAGAATAATAAAATACCTCTAAGCTACTTCAACTTTCTAAGTATTAGATTTATACTGACTGGTTCAGTCATTACTTCACTGTAGTTGCATGGTGTATTGTGGTTCACACCTATTCACATATATTTTTCCAAGCAATTCCGCTTTTCTGAGGAAGTCAAATTGCTTGTTGCGAGTACTAGATACATTCTTCAGATTCTCCACTTCCCCGTTTCGTCTCCCCGCAAACAAAGTCTACATTCGGCAAACTACCTATATGGTATTTTTTTGTGTAGTAGGAACAATTTTTTGAAGGCATACATTTTTTCCCTAGTGTCCACATTAATTCTTATCAAAAAATTAGGTACTTTGTAACGGTTTCACCGTCCGATTATATTTATTAAATCACTTCTCGATTTTCATTTCAGAATCACAACTCATTAATCCTATTTCTAGCTTATCCCATCTCTAGTTTTTTTACTTGGAAACATTTCCGCTTGGAGCGCGCTTGATGCGGAGTTCCTGATCTGTGATCTTCCTCGCGCTTCCTTTCACTTGAGCCGCCGATCTAACAAGAGCTGAGAATTTTGTTCTCTGTAGCATGAGGTCATATAGCACCATGTGCTAGCATTTTGTAAAATGTGTGTCCAAATAGGATAAAATGATTGGGGCCACCCCCTTTCCCTTTGCCTTTGTCTTTGACTTTTGCCTTAGTCTCTGACTTTGGCTTTGCCTTTGCCTGCATCCTTTGCCTACACCTAGTTTTGAAGCCACTAAATATGAGGTCACCCCTCATAACTGGGACCTCCACTTGAAGCACTTGGCCATCCTCGCTTCAGTCCAGTCAAAATGGACCAGCTTAGCGAAAGATAAGTGGATAGTTTTGTAACAGCGCCAAAGATTTAAAACTTTTATTTTGTTCTTTAAAATTTCAATTTCAAATGTAATGAAAGTGCTTTTCAAGTTAAATAAAATTTGTTAAATTTTTGTGTTCTGTTTGTTCTTCTATCCTCTAGCCATATCATGCCACACACAGCTACACGCCTCATGTCCTCATGCCACCGACTGAGCTACCGGAAGCTAATGGTAACCCCCTTTCTGTGATTGTGCAGAAAAGTTGGAATCTTTCCTGGACATTTTGCGGAAAGGAAGCGTTACATAAATTGGCACCCGCAACGTGAGGCTTCGATTGGTGTTTGGCTTTGTCGACAAGTGGTTTGCTAGTGGAAGATTGGCAGACAGAACATAGTTTTCAAAATTCTTTACAATTTTTGGCAGCATTTCTATTTTTAATTGCTTTTGGTACTCAAATTTCTGATTCTTTAATCATCCTCACGTTTTGCTTAATGTTTAAAATTTTTATCAAAAGATTAAAATTTTTCCACCTGTTGTATGTATGCTCTATTAACTTTTAAATTGCCTTGTTTAGTAGTCAGCGAGATCATTGCCAGAATTTTTTTTCTCACATACTACTATACTTTTTATTTACTGCTGGGGACAGTTATAACTTTTTTCTCATTGTAGTTTTGAGATCGATGATATTTTGATAATCTTTTTTGTTGAATATTGATAGTCTGGGGACTTTAGGTTTCCCAGCATTTTGTCGAATATCATCAAACTTTTGATTATGGTTGTGACTATTGTTGTTGATAGTTTATATATTCTTATATGCTTTTGATTTTTGATCACTAACCTCTTATTTTTTGAAAATATTTCTAAATGTGCAGTTTTTTGATTTCTTGAGACTTTTCATGTATGCATATATAGCCTAATTGTTGGATCTCTGGTGTACTGATATAGCTCTCATGATGTTTGGTACGTAGGAAATTTACTTTCAAAATTATTTTTGCCTTCCCCAAATGATTTTACTTTTTGAATTTTTGACTGTACTTCTTTTGATCATTTGTTTTCATTCTGATGGCAATAATCTACTGACTAGAGTTATCTGGAGTAAATCATTTTGCGATTTATCCTTTTTTCTGAATTGTATGAAATTTATATTCATAATTTTTCGTATATTTTGGCGGCTTACTTTTTTTAAGTATTGACACTTGGACATAGTGCGTTGATACTTACCTTTCTTTTTTTTTCAAGAAACAAATGATGTTTTTCTTGACTATATTTTTGTTACTTTTCAATGGGGGGGTGACTCCTAAATCATTTTTACTTATACAAAGACACACATACTCATTTGCAACTTTAGCTTTTTTCATCCCATATACGAGTATTTGGAAATGCATTAACATCATCCGGTGGAACAATGGCTGGACTGGTTATATTGATGACAAAGTGGTATGATAGATAAATAATAAAGAAATGACAAGCAGAGACCGAAAAGTGCCCAAATTTAAATGCTTTATTAAGAAATTACATAACTATCACTCCCACAAGAATGATCGGACAATAATAGACACATAAGAGCGATTTTCTACGCATTCCAATGTCATGGTCACCGCTACAGAAACTGGGGAGCGTTGCAATTCGGTCTGGTTAAATTACAGAAAAAAATTACGCGACCGACATTTATCGGTTAACAATACACAAATGATAACTGGGTAAAGGGGCACTGGAAGTTTATGTCTTGTTATCGAAAACATCTGGTTTCCTTCAAAAATTCTACTCAATATTAGTTTTCCCTAGACGCATTCACTTCCTACGTCACTGAGCAAGGCAGTATTGTAATCGCGAAAAGCTTCGAAAATCAGATATTGTTTTTTGGATTGTATATGACATGTCATTTCCGCTGATCTGTTTGTACGTCGGTCTGTTCAGTAATCCTCCTCGCTTCATAACTTGAAAAGTACTGCACGGATTTGGATAAAATTTGTACACCAAGGTTACTGCTACGCTTCGATGGGCGCTGCCGCGTCTGACGATATGGGAAGGTGCAACGTTGCCAGATGGGACGATAACTACCGGTAGGGCAGGGAAAGAATGTCCATTGGCTTATTGTATTTAATTTGTGTATTGAGGAAATGCACGTGAAGCGGTCACCGCAAACAATGAGGTTTTAAAATTCGCTCATTTTTATGCTAATGATATACTCAGTATGACATAATATGTACATAAAAATATCTATTCATGAATTAATGGCCATCCCATTTTCAAACTTCTAGTGTATTTTCAACACAGCTTAGGCTATATTTTGGAGTATATAAATCGAAAATGGAAACGACTGAAATTACAATACAATCTTGTTAATAATTGTGAATTATTCAACTGCAGAAATGGCGGAAATGCATTACGTATATGGCCTTGCCCACTGTAATGGTGAGCAAGCCAGATGGATTTATCACCAGAGATATCCCGATCGTGCTTTGCTAGATAGTTGAACTTTTTCTAATATTCATCGTCGTCTTGTTGAAACCGGTTCTGTCCGAAAAGGAACATCTGAAGGTAGACCTCTAAGTGTGAGAACATCTGACATTGAGGAAGTAGTGCTACACGAAGTCAAAGAACATCCTTAAATGACTACACAAATACAATTAAATATTTGCCATCGAATTGCTTGGAGAATTTTAGTGGATTTTTAGTTATATCCTTACCATATTTTAAGAGTACAGGCATCCATTCCCATTGATTTTCCAAGGCGTGTGACCTTTTGTCAGTGGTATCTTCAAAAAGTTACACAAAATCCTCAAGTTGAATCAACGATTATGTTCACGGATGAAGCTAATTTTTCTCGAAATGCCATTCAGAATTTCCACAATAATCATTCATGGGCAGAATAAAATCACTATGCCGTAACCGAAACCCATTTCCAAAAGCAATTTTCGGTTAACGTATGGGCAGGAATTATTGGCAACCACTTTATTGGCCCATTCTTCTTGCCGGGACGACTTGACTAACATACTTATCTCAATTTTCTTCAACAACAGTTGCCTTTGCTGCTTGATGATGTTCCGTTAGTAATAAGAAACAATATGTGGTACATGCATGATGGTGCACCAGCGCATTTCAGCGTAGCGGTTCGTAATTATTCACAAACTGTTTATCCAAATCGTTGGATTGGCCGCGTTGGAATGGCCACCAAGGTCCCCAGACCTCAACAGTGTAGATTTCTTTTGGTGGAGCTATCTTAAGACACTAGTGTACAGAAGTCCCATTAATACTGTAGAGGAACTAAGAGAAATAATAGTTGCAGCTTGTGATAGAATAAAAAACACTCCAGAGATATTTAACGAGTGCGCAATTCCATGAGAAGGAGGGTGGAAGCATGCATACTAAGTGAAGGGGGCCATTTTCAACAATTTTTGTAATCATTTCGATGGTTTTCATGTTATGTTTATGTTGTCAGTTGTTGTTGTTCATTACCCCTAATGTGTTTAATTTTTCCAATTAAATTAATAATTTTGCAAGTTAGACAATAGAACGGTTTTTATTTTTTTACTCAAAAATGGCGCATCAAAGGAAAACAATTCAAGAGAGATCATTTGTTTTAAATTGAACGGGGAATTAAAAATAGTTTTTATTTGGCAATAAACCATTGACGTACTATTGTTTCCTTTAAAAATATTGAAGTCAATACCCGCACGCACGCCACTGATAAAGATAAAAATTATTTTTGCATTGAAAAATATGCAACTTTATTAACTTTCACCACGTACTAAATATCAGTGAAATATCTGAAGCGGTTCTGAAAATATCAACTAATTTCCATTTTTTTTCCTAAAACTTCAACACCCCGAGTTTTTGTAAGGAAACATTTTTGAACCATGGTTTATAAAGCAAACTAACATTAATTTTTCATGTACATTCACACCCTTAAATATTCGCATATCATTAAGGAACACTCTGTATACTGATACAAAAAATTGAGATAAACTTTCCCCCATCGCCTACTACCTCCCACTTTCTACTTTTCCACCCCCATTTTTTTTTTTAATGATTAGGATCCTCTGAAATGGTAAATAACAAAGCTTGAGCGATTTTTATCTTCTTTTTTTTGATTTTGGCTTTTTTCTCCGCCACGCCATTCTCAAAAACTACGAAGCGTTTTCTTTCTTGCACAGGATCTAAAAATTTGATCCAAATCCGTGCAGTAGCTTCTTAGATATAGACGGGTCAAGGATTAGTGGAAAGATAGACCGACAGACAGACAGACGGAAATGAGTGGCATTCTTTTCCGTGAAGTACATGTCATATAATATTCAAAGAAAATCTAATTTTTTAACCATTACAATGCTTCCTCGCCAGTTGGCGTGGGAAGTAAAAGGGGATAGCAGTAACAATACAAGATGGCGTTTTAAGTACGTTGTAGCTGAAAATCGGGCTTAAAATTCGGAATGGCTTACGAGTGATAAGACTTTTAAGAATAAACAGAAAAGTTCACGAACTTTGCCTTCTTAGGCTTGGTTTCGGAGATAAGCATAATTAGATTTTTTATACTGAGATACGGTATTAAGAAACTTCAATGGGTCGTAGAACCCTAAAAATAATTACAAGAAATCAATGAAAACGTTGTATTTCAAAGTAGCACTAGCAGAGCGGGTTAGTTGGATTTGCTATCAACCTTGAAGCCAAATATTTTGAAAACCAAACAGAGGATTACCTTAAAATATTTTAAATTCAAATGCTTATCAGGTCTCATATAGTTGCAGTGCTATCATGAAGCTTTTAAATATTTATGTTATATTATTTATGCAAAATGAAATATGGGAGCTTATCAGTATCAGGTTCTTTGCAATTAAATATTTTAAAATTTATCAGAAATGTAGTATTTCTTTGAGGCAAATAAATATAATAACTATATTATATGTATTTTTAACATTCCTTAACAGTTTTCTTGTCAGTTGAGTATCTTGGTCTATCTATTATGTATTATTAGTTCTGGCATTTTTGTACAAAATTCACCCATTTTATATATATTTATATTATATTAACAATATTAACATTTTGGTAATATATATAGTAGAAAACACCAACTTTATCACTCGCTAATCAAATTTGCAGCATAAAAATAACACATGTTGCAATTACAGCATATCAACCTATTTTCATTTCAATGCAAAATAAGTCTATAACGCATAGGTGGCTTTGAAAAATAAAAGCCATGACAATCGTTTTTATTAATCACAGCTGTCAGAATACGTTTAAAATCGTTTTGGGTAGTTAAGGTTTTCAAAATGGGTAGAGGAAAGGTTATTAGTGAGAAAATTCGGTTACTGATAATTAAATTTTTTAATTCTGGGAAATCAAACTCAGAAATTGAAACTTTGTTAGACTTATCGGGGTACAGTGTGAGAAATATTGTTAGAAGATATAACGTAACTGGTTCAGTTATTATTAAGCCACGATATGTGAAAAAAGTAATATTACAAATGCCTACCGAAGAGCATTAAGAAAAATAATCGTGAAAAACAGGCGTGCCAATTATTTACAATTAAGTGCTCTGTGGAGTGACGTTGTTGGAAGGAGAATTTCGAGGCCCACGAACTGGGATTTATCACTTGCAAGGTAAGTTTTCTTATAAAAAAAGTAAAGTTAAAACCCTAAAGTTGCACAACTTGTTTATAGGCCAAAGAAAAGCCACTATTAACTCCACTGCAAAAGAAAAATCGGCTTAGATGGGCTAAAGAACACAGACAATGGACACCTCAACAATGGTGTGCAATACAATGGAGTGATGAGGCTCGATTCGAAGTTTGTGTTGGTGACAGTCGCAGTAGAGTTATTCGCAAAAAAATGGAGCATTCCATGTTGACTGTCTGAAGAGAAAAGTGAAATTTCCAGCATCCATTATGGTCTGGGGCAGTATGTCATCAAAAGGAGCAGGAACACTTCATTTTATTGATGGAAATGTGGATACAAACAAATATTTGGCAATTTTAGAAGAATCGCTTTTACCAGTGATGGAAGAATGTTTGACATCCGGCCAAGATTTTGTGTTTCATCAAGATGGAGCAGCGTGCCATACTTCAAAAAAGGCTATAAAATGGATGGAAGAAAATATTGTACCACTTTTGAAATGGGTTTCTAGCAGTCCAGATCTGTCACCCATTGAAACTTTGTGGCACGAGATGAAAAAGGTTCTACGACAACATCCAGCTCGTACAATCACCGAACTGAGACAAAAGCTTCAAGAAATATGGGATTGTTTTATACCAAATTTTTGCAAAAACTTGGTTAACACTATGCCCCAAAGAATTTCAGCCGTAATAAAAAATAAAGGTGATGTTACCCAATGGTAATCTTTCAATTGTTGCTTTGTTAACTTCGCGCATTTATTCGCACATTGTTTATTTGTTCAGATGTTCTATTAGTTACAGGTCTAAGTGATTTCAAATATGTATTTTTTACGACTAAAGTGTATCTAAAATATTTTTGAGAAAATAAATTGTTTTAGAAGTGAATAGTTTCGTCATGTTTAGTTTATAAAGGCATATTTTGGTACAAATCTTGAAGTGGGCCAACTGAAGTGGGAAGGGGCTCGTATGATGGTGTAGTGATTTGATACAATTTTTGTTTTTAAAGTAAGCGCAGCAGAGGAACGCTTTTATTTATATGTCAATATGTTTGGTATCCCAGTGGGTTTTATTATAGATTTGAAGTACAAAATGTTGTGGTCATGCACTTATATAAAACTACTAAGGTAAATATTCGAAAATCGGTGAATTTTGAACGAAATTTCAAAAATTGCGAAGCTACGGTACTAAAATAAAACGAAAAATCTTTGAGGTTTAAAATACTTACACTTCAAAATATTTAAATATATAAAATTTCGTAGATGTGTTCAACTTGGAATTTGAGTTATATTTAGCTTTTTCTCACAAGAGCGCCATTCTTTCTTCAACTTCAAGCATTTCCAGAAGTTGACCTAAGTGAGTGATATTGAAGAACGAGTAAAGGTCGAATGGATATTAGTGAACAAAATAGTTTAACATCTAACAGCCACGTAGGCAGAAACTGTAAGAAGCATAAAGACACCTTGTTAATTCTTGTTTTGAACTGCCTATGGTTAGTCAAACTAAAAGAAGCCTCCTCGGACAGATTGTTCTATAATCTTGACACCCGAGGAATAAAATGCAGTCGGATCGGCCAGTTCTCGATGCATGGAGATCTACACGGTTAGGATGGGAGCCCGAAGCCTGGCGCGTCCACCTGGTAGGCTCATCGCGTGGCGATATCAACAAATAAGCTTTTTCCCAGCATCTGTGATGATTGACGAGAGCATCAATTTTTCTTTTTGGCAAGGTTTTTCTAGGCAGCAGCGGTGGCCGCAGTGGTAGACTCTTCGGTCTCCTGATCAGTCGGGTTCGAATCCCGTCCCAAGAGATTTTTTTCTCTTCGCTATGGATGTTGTGATTGTCCGTAGGTGGTAGACGGTCTCTGACTGTCGAACGCGGAGGTACCACCCGGCGGATCCCGGAGGCGAGTCCAGAATGTGTGCATGTTGCATGCACACGTGTTCCCTTGCCAGAGTTCGTGTGGCGTCCCCCTTTCCCCTGTTTCCCTGTATAGCCCCACTGTACCCCGTAGGTGTTTAGGCCTTCGTGTATGGTTACCTTAACCAGCGGATTCGCTCATGAAAATTATTAGATGTATGAGAATACATAGATGGGTGTCAATTTAGAAAGGAGAACAACGGATTTTTCATTTAATTAGTTTGAACAAAAACAGAAGAAGCGATGATGAAGTTAATCAGTGCATTGAAAAATGAAATTATTATTTCATATCCGTTGCACGTGTAATTGACCTACGTTTTTTCGCGATCTTATATATTTGTTATAATATGATTGTTTATCATATTTTAATAAGGTAGAGAATGGAAAGAGCTTGTAATATATTCCACTTAATTGCTGTACTTTACAAGAACTGCAAGAAACTAGAAAGCGAAAAAATATTATATGAATAGTTATAATATACACTGCGCGAGCTCACACAAACCCATGGCTGCCACTTTGAAAAATATTTCCGGGAGTTTTTGTACTGGGTCACTATTACTTGTTTTAATTAATATCGGACCTACATGCCGCTGTGAAATATTGCCATTTTAGTTCTTGAAACTGTTCCACCAAATATCTATGGATATAAATAACCTAATGTTTTGAAGTTTTCCCCTCATGAAGTGTTTCATATTGATCAGTCAATCCATAAGAACATTTCTTAAATCAAAAATTGATATTCAGATCAATGGAGAACGCATCCCTTATTCAGGATGCGCCAAAAATTTGGGCTTACATTTTAATGAAGACTTGAGATTTGAAAAATACCTACAACATGTTCTGAGGCAATGATATGGAGCACTAGGTTTTTTATTTGCAAACAATTGCATCACTAATATGAAAAGGCAGCTATGAGAAAGCTTAGTACTATGAAAAGCTTTCTATGAGTTAGTAATTCATTAATCGTGTGTCACTGCTGCGAATAAAAGGCGTCTACAGATTCAGCAAACCACCAGTGGCAGGTGCATAAATATGTGAGGAAATTTGATCATACAGGGTATAAACGTTATGATAGTCATTTTTTAAATGGGTGATAGAGGGGATTAAGAGAAGCCAAAAGTTTCGTATAACGGAATTTTTTGAGAGAAAAGCGACTTTAAATTAAATTACGACGGAACGCAGTGTAAATAAGGATGGAGTTTGTTATTTTTGACTCTTAGGTATTATTTCATTATTTGATAATGTACTCGTAAAATGCATACAATTTAAAAAAACGGGACTTACCACTAACTGTCTCAGCGCTTCACCTGGTATGTGAAAGTTTATTGAACGTATTAAAAAAATCCACTTATAAATAGGGAACACAATTTTGATACATACATTGTTTTTCTTTTTAAAACCCACACTGCACTTTTTTTGTATATAAAGAAGGTGTTCAAAATGTCGTCCTCCACTTTCCACACAAGCTTCATTACGACGAACCCAGTTTCTTCTTACTCTAGGTCCTCGAAGTTGTCCATTTATTATTTCAGCCGCATTAAAATTTTGTTCGCGAAGTTGTGCTTCAGTTGTTATTGGACCAGCCCCATAAACCATCCCTTTAAGTTCTCCCCAATACCAGAAATCCATCGGATTGAGGTCAGGAGATCTTGCTGCCCATTTTCGAGGATCAGGAGCATTTCGACCGATCCAGCGATTTGGATAAAGTTCATTCAAATACTGAATGTGTGGTGGTGCCCCGTCATGAAGAAACCACAAATTATGTCTCCGTTATAATGGCATGTTATCTAAGGTCTGTTCCAAAAGTTCTGGTAGGTTATTGGCTAGAAAGCTAAGGTATCCTTCTCCTGACAACTTTGGGGGTAATTCGAAAGGGCCAATTACCTGATCGTCAAGAATATCCGCCAAATATTTATTTTAAAACGTTGGAAATGACCTTCACGAATGGCATGAGGATTTTCTTGGGCCCACGTGTGAGTATTATGGAAATTTAATATCCCGTCTCGCGTAAAAGTACATTCGTCCGTCGCTAGAATGTTTTTATAAAAATCCGGGTTTTCAATGTATTTGTGCAAAAACCACTGACAGAATGTTAGTCTGCGAGTATAGTCTTCTGGTAACAAGGCCTGCACTCGTTGTATATGGTAGGGATAAAGCAAATTTTCCCGTAGGATTCTATAGTCCTACGCGGCGGCCTAATTCCCGAGTGCTAATATCTGCATTGATTTCCACGATATTTAAAATTTGTTTCTCCTGCTCTACAGTAACCTGTCTTTCACGAGTGCGAATATCAGTGGGCTGGACACTTCCTGTATCTCGAAGTCTTTGGTACACTTGTACAAATGTCCTTCAGTCTGGGTGTACCCGTTGGTGAAATTTGAGCTGCAGGAGCTTCACCGTAAACTAACAACATGTCGGCAAGCTCTTGGTTCGAGAGTATTGTAAATAAACACGACGACGTACGCGAACAAGAACAAAACAACATACTAACCACTGTTACAGTTTGCGATTGATTACCGGTTCTATAAGAGTGATGAAAGACCGACACACTGTTGTTTTAAATATTTAATTTACTTACTGACAACAAATTTTGGCTGAACTTAGAAAAACTTAATGCCATTTATTTGTTAATTACCCAATTTAAAAACGTTTTAGATTAGATTATAAAAATTAGTAAGATTGTGGTGATTGTGGTCGATATAAAGCATTTAAAGTTGTAAACTATAAACCCATCTAGACAAAAATCTATTAACTTTTGGACCATGGGTCATATGAACTTTTTGACTTGTTTTGACCTCCCCTATTACCCATTTCAATAATGACTACCATAACGTTTACATCCTGTATATTTCGATTTTTAAGGTTCGATGCATTTTTAATTATTTATGATAAAATAACGTTAAAGTCAGTATCTCGATCATTTTTAGAAGTAGGCTGTGCCTACAAATATTTTTGAAATTGAAAGCAGAATAAGGTTAAACGTCAATTAGTTGACAGTTAGTTTTGTCGTCTGTTGAAACCTGAAACGTTTTTTTGCAATTGTGAATGCACGGAATTTAGTTTCTTTTACCTGTTTTTTCTTTGTAAGTTTTATAAAAATGCCATTTTTATTCTCCAATCAAGAGTTAGCGGATATTCATTTTGTGTATGGTTTTGTAAATGGAAACGCAGCAGAAGCAGCCAAAGAATACGAACGAAGATAGCCAAACAGACGACATGCAACTCGCTCAGTATTTGTAAGAGTGCATCGCCAAATAATTGAAAATGGTTTTGGAAATCTCCAAAGGGATCAAAACATAAATGTTCGTCAGCGCAGATTTACCCGTATGATTCTGCGTGAGTTTGATAGAGATCCGACCACAAGTGTTAGGAGAGTTTCTGGTGCCTTGGGAATTTCAGCAAGCCATGTTCATCGTGTTCTTAGAAATGACCATAGACGTCCTTACCATTTGCAACCTGTGCAAGGACTACAGCCAGGGGACGGAGAACGAAGAATCACATTTTGTCAGTGGATTCTTGATAGAACTGATAATAATAGGGAGTTTTTAAGTAACGTTTTATGGACCGATGAGTCATGCTTCACTAGACGTGGAGTGGTAAATTTTCATAATCAACATATGTGGTCGCATGAAAATCCGCATGCAGTTCGGGAAAGAAATTTTCAGCATGAATTTAGTGTGAACGTGTGGATTGGTATCTACCGTAATCGACTATTTGGACTTTTGCCTGCAAGGTCAAATGCTGCGACCTTCTTGGAATGTTTAAAGGCTGAACATGCAAATATGTGGGATGATGTTATGTTAGATTTAAGAAGATTGGCCTGGTTCCAGCTTGATGGTTGTCCAGCTCATTATTCGAGAATAGTTAGAAACTGGCTGGACGAAAATTATCCAGAAAGATGGATTGGCCGTGGAGGACCAGTCGCCTGGCCTCCACGATCCCCTGACCTAAATCCATTAGATTTCTTTGTGTGGGGATTTCTAAAAGAAAAAGTGTACCAGACTCCCGTAACCACAATAGATATGCTAATAGACAGAATTAGGAATGCATGTGATGAAATAAGGCCTTATTTGAATAATGCTATACCACGTTCGATCATTCGTAGATGTGAATTGTGTATTGAACAATTGGGTTTACATTTCAAGCAACTACTTTAGATTTTGTATGTTTGTCCTAACTATCCAATAGGATTTTAGTTGTAAATAATTAATTTAATTTGTTAAAAATAATATTGGAAAATTAAACAAACTAATATTCTGTTTTTTTGTATTTATTTGGAGTTAGGAATTATTGCTGTGTTTAAAAACACAATCTAAACGATCATCTTAATTACTTGTAATGCCCAAATCAAAAATGTAAAAAAAAATATTATTTTCCCATAAATAATTAAAAATGCATCGAACCTTTTAAATCGAAATATCTCAAAAACGGCTAACTATAACGAAAACTCACAGGAGAGCTTTTTTATGTAGAAAAGTGCGAAGAATCAGTTTTTTTATTCAAAAGCAAAAATTGCACTAAGAAAAATTTTTCGGTCATTTTAATGCACTACAGGTACAGTAGAGAGCGCCCTCTAGCGGATACAGTAATACTATGCCCATGGTTCATTTTTCCGTACCAGAAAACCCTTGTATACCAACTTTCATCGTTATACATCAAATATTGTTCGAAATATTTAAAAAAAACTATTTTAAGAAGTAAATTTAAACACCCTGTATTTTGGAAGCCACGCATTTTTCGACCCATGTTTATATAAACTTTATACATTAATTTTAAAAGATCTATCGAATCTTAAAGTTATGCAACAATAAACTGAAACACCCTGTATACATACCTGTATGTATTTATGTATATGCTTCGTTCTTATGTAAATACCTCTGTGCTAGGGTTTTTATAAATCGGTCTGTTATTGACTATAAGTTGTTGGGAGATAAAGGCTTATCATTGTTATTACTATCATTATTATTATACTTCGTAATAGGCTTTCGTTTGTTATAAAGATGTTCATAACGTTGGATTATTTTTTACCACCATAGTTTCGAAGTAAAGGAGCGCTGAGGAAGGAAATAAATTTTTCCAAAGCGTCGGCAACTGTATACCAGGAAACTATGTTCCTTTAGACCCCAAATCCAATTAATTACAAGAAGTTTATAATGAAGAACGAGTGCAGAATAAACACGTATTTATGTTAAGCTTCCAATTATATTTGGTTAATAACATTTTGGAAGAAGTTGTTACTATGGCATTAGCAAACTTCTTTTTTCAGTATTTGTGTCCAAAAACAGGTACTGGACAAAACATGTTATACCAAACTTAAACCAAACTCACTCTCAGCTGCCCACAGCCTGTACTTCTTCAACTCGTCTGCGTAAAAGATGCTGTGCTTCCTGCACAGCGCTCCCTGAGCCCTCATGGTGGGGATGTACATCTCGATCAAGTCATCCGCTGTGTCGTTCTCCCGCAGGATTTCGTCCAGGTAGATCCCGGAACAGAAATTCCACCGCATTCCGGAAATAAGCGCGAAAAGTACGATCGCCACGCACTCCCGCATTTTGAATGGTCAGTTGGAAAGGTGCCGCGCGGCGTGAACTGGACTGGAAAATGAAAAGAACGTTAAAGGAGCTTTATACAGATTAGAAGGTTGACAGGTTGTCGGCGATGACGACATTTCAAGGTGGTGCAATTATGCTAAGGATTGCAGATATAGCTTGATGATCTTGTCATTACAAGGGTGGTAATCAGTGTCAATTATTTCAAGAAGGTACTATTATAGTGAATAGAGTGAATGGTGAATTATAATTGTTAGCATGGATCCAATTACATGTAGACAATAATGGGATGTCCACTTACTACCCGCCTACTTGACCCTCCCAAGAAATCTGAGCCTAATGTGAACAATTGGGGGTCAGTTGTATATTAGTATAGGTCCAAACGGTACAAAACACACGATAACGATATTTTTATAGGCAGGATTTTTGTGTTATACAAATAGATCACTCAATATACAGGGTGACTTTGAAGTTGAGTCATTAATTTTCAGATAATGATTGTAGAAGAAAGATAAACCAAAATATGTGTGTAAAAATTAAAAAAAAATAAAAAAAAAATTTACCTTGTTTTATAAAGTATCCTCCCGACAAGTATTTCAGTGCGGACCTGTATTTGATCGTGAGGTCTTGGAGCACCGGCATGCCGTCCATATGTGAGGTCTTAAGTCACCTGATTCACGAACCCGTTGTACTACATTAACAAAGGCACGAGGGGTTGGTTGCACTCGATTGGGAAACCGATCCGCATAAACATGTGCCATTTTTTATTTCGTTTGAGCCACGCAACAGTTACACCACTATTCACTACCGACTGACACTGACTGTATACAACTGAATGAAATAATTGTAAAAACATCGTTCCTAATTCTTTCGCTTTTTTGTTTCCGATGCGATGAACCGATAAGGCGGATTATATCCGTTGTCGCCAAACACGAGCACATAATATTATTATTGAGACAGGGCGGTACTCAAACTTCCAAAGGGCTATAACTTTGTTACTTTAATTTTACCAGAAAAATGGTAAAGGAAAAAAACATTTCTTTTGATCAGATCTGCTCACTGTTAAAATAAATAACTCAACTTCGAAGTCACCCTGTATAATCAGGATGATCCTGAAAAGGCATTTGACCTTTTTACCTTACAGCTTCAACAACATGTAAATTTATGTACAAATCGGATAAAGATTCCACGAAAGAATATTAAAAGGCAGCCATGGATATCGAATGGAATTAAAACATCCGTTAACAAGAATTAAGCTGTATAGAGAAACAAAAAAAATTTCACACGACTTAGAACTTCTAAATGAATTTAAATTATACAGAAATAAATTAACCACAATTATAAAAGAGGCTAAATTAATTTTTTTTAAAAATGAAGTTGACAAACTTTCAAAATTTTTCGGCCAAAATGTGGCAATTCATAGAAAAAAATGCAACATTCTCAAAAATGCCAAGAAATTCCTTCTGTACAAAAAGACGATGGGGGACTTACAAAAAGCGATATTGAAACAGGCAATGAATTTTGTAAATATTTTTCTGAAATTGGTGAGAATCTGGCAAAACACATTTCAAATGAAACACAACTTATACAGGGTGTTTCAGTTTATTGTTGCATAACTTTAAGATTCGATAGAACTTTTAAAATAAATGCATAAAGTCTGTAAAAATATGGGTCGAAAAATGCGTGGCTTCCGAAATTCAGGGTGTTTAAATTTACTTTCTAAAATAGTTTTTTTTAAATATTTCGAACAATATTTGATGTATAACAGTGAAAATTGGTATACAAGGGTTTTTTGGTACGACAAAACGAACCATGGGCATAGTTTTACTGTAGCCACTAGAGGGCGCTCTCTACTGTACCTGTAGTGTATTAAAATGACCAAAAATTTTTTCTTAGTGAAACTTTTTGCTCTTTGAATAAAAAAACTGATTCTTCGCACTTTTCAACATAATAAAGCTTTCTTGAGATATTTCGATTTTTAAGGTTCGATGCATTTTTAATTATTTATGATAAAATAACGTTAAAAAGTCAGTATCTCGATAATTTTTAGAAGTAGGCTGTGCCTGCAAATATTTTTGAAATTGAAAGCAGAATAAGGTTAAAAGTCAATTAGTTGACAGTTAGTTTTGTTGTCTGTTGAAACATGAAACGTTTTTTTTGCAATTATGAATGCAGGAAATTTTGTTTCTTTTACCTGTTTTTTTTTTGTAAGTTTTATAAAAATGCCATTTTTATTCTCCAATCAAGAGTTAGCGGATACTCAGTTTGTGTATGGCTTTGTAAATGGAAACGCAGCAGAAGCAGCCAGAGAATACGCACGAAGATTTCCAAACAGACGACATCCAACTCGCTCAGTAATTGTAAGAGTGCATCGCCAAATAATTGAAAATGGTTTTGGAAATCTCCAAAGGGATTTTTGATCCCATAAATGTTCGTCAGCGCAGATTTACCCGTATGATTCTGCGTGAGTTTGATAGAGATCCGACCACAAGTGTTAGGAGAGTTTCTGGTGCCTTGGGAATTTCAGCAAGCCATGTTCACCGTGTTCTTAGAAATGACCATAGACGTCCTTACCATTTGCAACCTGTGCAAGGACTACAGCCAGGGGACGGAGAACGAAGAATCACATTTTTCAGTGGATTCTTGATAGATGTGATAATATAGGGAGTTTTTAAGTAACGTTTTATGGACCGATGAGTCATGCTTCACTAGACGTGGAGTGGTAAATTTTCATAATCAACATATTTGGTCGCATGAAAATCCGCATGCAGTTCGGGAAAGAAATTTTCAGCATGAATTTAGTGTGAACGTCTGGATTGGTATCTACCGTAATCGAATATTTGGACCCTACCTTTTGCCTGCAAGGTTAAATGCTGCGACCTTCTTGGAATTTTTAAAGGCTGAACCTGCAAATATGTGGGATGATGTTATGTTAGATTTAAGAAGATTGGCCTGGTTCCCGCTTGATGGTTGTCCAGCTCATTATTCGAGAATAGTTAGAAACTGGCTGGACGAAAATTATCCAGAAGGATGGATCGGCCGTGGAGGACCAGTCGCCTGGCCTCCACGATCCCCTGACCTAAATCCATTAGATTTATTTGTGTGGGGATTTCTAAAAGAAAACGTGTACCAGACTCCCGTAACCACAAGAGATATGCTAATAGACAGAATCAGGAATGCATGTGATGAAATAAGGCCTTATTTCAATAATGCTATACCACGTTCGATCATTCGTAGATGTGAATTGTGTATTGAACAATTGGGTTTACATTTCGAGCAACTACTTTAGATTTTGTATGTTTGTCCTAACTATTCAATAGCATTTTAGTTGTAAATAATTAATTTAATTTGTTAAAAATAATATTGGAAAATTAAACAAATTAATATTCTGTTTTTTTTGTGTTTATTTGGAGTCTCACACAATCTAAATGATCATATTAATTACTTGTAATGCCCATATCGAAAATGTAAAAAAAATATTATTTTCCCATAAATAATTAAAAATGCATCGAACCTTAAAAATCGAAATATCTCAAAAACGGCTAACTATAACGAAAACTCACAGCAGAGCTTTTTTATGTTGAAAAGTGCACTAGGAAAAATTTTTCGGTCATTTTATTACACTACAGGTACAGTAGAGAGCGGCCTCTAGCGGCTACAGTAAAACTATGCCCATGGTTCGTTTTGTCGTACCAAAAAACCCTTGTATACCAATTTTCACTGTTATACATCAAATATTGTTCGAAATATTTAAAAAAAACTATTTTAGAAAGTAAATTTAAATACCCTGTATTTCGGAAGCCACGCGTTTTTCGACCCATGTTTATATAGACTTTATGTATTAATTTTAAAAGTTCTATCGAATCTTAAAGTTATGCAACAATAAACTGAAACACTGTATATATGAAAACCATATTGCAAAATTCCCTGTATCTAACACAGACCGATCAATACGAAATTGAACATATCATAAAGCGACTGAAAGTTAAGAAATCACCGGGATTTGATAATATAACCGCACACACTCTGAAACAAATAAATTATAAATTTCTAAGGGATTAGCATATCTTATAAACACCTGCATGGAAAGAGGAATGTTCCCAACCCAATTAAAAAAGGCAATAATAAAACCTGTGTTTAAATCCGGAGGTAAACATAAACCTTGTAATTATCGCCCAATTTCAGTATTGAAAAACTTTTAAAAAATTTTCGAAAAAATTCTTTTAAAACGCTTTTCAGATTTTATTCCAAAATACAATATCATATCTGTAGAGCAATATGGATTCCAGGAAGCAAAATCAAGTCAAGATGTACTTATTCAGTTAACAACCAAAATTTACAAGTACGTTGATAATAATAAGTCAACAGCATGCCTTTTTGTAGACCTAACCAAAGTATTCGATAGAATTACACATCAAAAATTATTAAGAACCTTGCAAAATTTAGGATTTCGTGGAGTCACTTATCAATTCATGAAAAGTTATATGGAAAACGGGACAGAATGTGTAAACATCAGCAGTACACTGAGTGTAAATATGATGCGGAGTTCCACAAGGAACCGTATTAGGACCAATGCTGTTTAATTTATATATTAATGACCTTGTTAAGTTAAAAAACGATGGAAAAGTTATTGGTTTCGCAGACGATACGGCAATTATTTACTCAGACGAAGATTGGACATCTTAACAAAATTGTATTAGATCTTCAGAAGGTTACAAATGTTTTCACGGAAAGAATTTTTACAGTCAATTTCAACAAAACATACTTTATTACATTTTCTCGCGACAAAAGATCTTCCCCAAATTTTAATCAACTCCAAATTAAAACGTTGAATAGCTGTAGAAACATGCAATCGGTTGATAATTTTAAATACCTAGGGGTATTCATAGATAACATCTAAGATGGAATAAACATATTGAAAATTTAGTAAGACAATTGAGATACCTTATTCTGAAACTCAAATATTTCAGCAGCTTTTTAAGCGAAAAATATCTACAAATGATATATCATGCCCTTGTTCAATCACTACTATCTTACGGAATCTTAGCATGGGGGGGAGTCATGAATAATTATTATAAAAAGATTGAAATTACGCAGTAGTGGATTATGAAAGTTATGTTGAACAGAAAGAAATGTTATCCCTCAGAAAATCTTTACAATAAATCTCAGCTTTTCGACTGACGGCAAATTTATTTTTATCATACAATAATATATTTAACAAAAAAAACAAAGTTGTTACTTTATATCAGCCACAACCATCAAACGCGATTCAAGGAAACCTCTGCACTAATTCCTAGACTTAATAAAACTATCAGCCAAAGATCATTCTATTTTCTATGCCCAAAATTTTATAATGTTAATCCTGCAAACCTTAAACATATAAAATGTAAAAAACGTTTAAAACTCGAATTAAAATCATGGATACTAAATCAACCAAGGCTACAAATCCATAAGTTTGTTGACACTACAAACCTGTATGTTATTTGATCATAAAATGATGCAAATTTATACATTTGATCAGTATACTTAAAGAAAATTTGTTGTATTAATATAACTTAACTTCGGCACAAGTGTATACTTTTTTGGGTATATTATGTTTATTGAACATTGCCGTTATTTATACGAAAACTTTGTAATTGAACCAATAAACATTATTATTATAATTATTAAAAACCATACGTTATAATTTGATCTACAAATACAACTTATTTATAGGCTGTCGTTATTTTCAGCTTTTAGGTTGATTTATTCTTCATATCCAGGAAATGCGTATGCTTCCAGCCATTTTCAATAAATTGTATGACTTTGCTCAATAATTTGAAAGTTCGATAAAGAGTCTTTCCTAATTTTAATATTTAAGGAGACTTTGTGGGTCGGCTTTAAAAAGAAAACTCTATGTGAACGAATCGTATGTCTCATAGCTTTTGAGATACAGGGTGGTAAAGTTTTCAATATCTGTATCTGAAACATCGAAAAAAACAAAATTTGAGCGATTTCTATTTTCTGTGTAGAGTGCGACGGAAATAAGTGACATTGTTTTTCCTCGTATAGACTTCATATAATATAAAAAAACATAATATCTCATATCCGAAATGTTTCGCGATTACAATACTTCCTCGATAGTGTGTAGGAAGTAAAACAAAATATTGCTGAAAATATTAAATCCTATTGATAAGGAATCAAATACGATATGAAATAACGCACCCAAACCAAGGCCTCAAGTCGAGCCAAACTGGTGCAATGTCCTCTCAGAACAGCGTTCCCTATACGTATACCGGATGTTTCAAATTCGACCCTCACCGTTGGGATCTCAGAAACGGTAAGAGATACGAAATTGCTTGAATGGGAGCAAAGTTGCATATTTAGATAACTAACAAAGTTTCAAAATACTTACGGAGAGAGAATTTTCCCAAAATCGTTTAATTTTTTCCGGACTTTTTTGTAGTGGGATTTAAAAATAAATTGCACATTAACATTGCCACTTTTTCCTCTGCGAGATGACAGAATTTGACGTTTCGCCTGTTGATTTTTTACGCAGATAAATAGGGTTTTTAATTCTGATTTCAAAAATTTATAATATATTATACATTGATATTGCCAAACCTTAGTTATTCCAGAAAAATAGATGTTCCTTATCATTTATTTCGTATACCAGACGAGACCTGAAATTGTACATAGTAAGAAGAAGAGAAATGAATCGAGCAGTAATCACTATACAGACAAGAGTTAGAAAATGTTATTATCCCCAATGAAACTTTCATTTCGTGTTCATGATTTGCCATACCTTTTCCTTATAATTTGCATATAACAACAAGTTCACGGCCACATCACTGAAATTAGGGTTGAAAATGCCATGTAAACGTATAACATCTCAATATTACGTATGAAAAAACAAGTCGAAAGAAGAAACCTCGAATTTAAACCTTGACTACGCCGTTTCACATCAAATAAAGTCTGGAAAAGACAAAAAGACAAAAATGATTTTGGGATAAATCTACTATGCGAAACAAATAACTATGTGATAATTTCAAGGTCTACCTAGGGAATTCTGTCCTTTGTTTAAATAACTAAGGTTTCGTATTATACATTTATGGAATCAGGATAAGAAAATCTACTCATGTGTCCAAAAATCCAATATGTGTCCTTGATAAAAAATAAAGTTGATGCTGAAGGACAAGAGACGAACCGTCTTATTGAAATTCTAATTATGTCATCTTCTAGAGGAGAAAAAGTGGCAATGTTAATATGCCATTTATTTTGAAATCTCTCTACAAATAAATTCAGGTAGAGATTATAACGATTTTGGGAAAATTCCTTTTTTTCGTCTCTAGTACTTAATGTAGTAATAGTAATACTTAATTTCGGACTTTTCTTAGCGGCATTTTCTTAATTACCTAAAAACGGAACTTCTTCCTTTCCAGTCGAACGGTATCCGCACTTTGCATAGTGGAAACTTGCCGCTAGAGTGTCCAGATAGTATCTGAAGAAGTTTTCCTAGTTCTACCCCTTAATCATTTCAAAAATTGAAACAATAAGTTACCTGTAATCTGTTGATAGCAGACAAAGTGTTTGGGTTTCTGCCTTTGCGACTGCTTCAGTATGAAATATTTTCACAATATCTGGAAACATCCTGCATAATATGTCATAATGAAGTTCAAACTTTTACGGTGATACACCTCCGGAAAATCTAGATTGAAACAACACCACGATAATAGTGAAATCGCTGATTAAACATAGTAATTACTTTTTCTAGTGTTGTTTATCGCTGAAATTAGTAAATGAGTGAGTTATTACAAAATAAGAAACCACAAGTGATGCACGGGTTCGCAGAAAAAAATATCTCACTGCAATTTTCTAGTAACCATTACTCAATACCTTCTCAAAAGATTCGATGTTTAATAAACCTTGAACAATTCCAAGTGATGGTGATATGGGGATAAATCAAGCATAAAAGTTTTTATAAATGTTACACAATTTCTTAATTAGGTGTGTAAATTGAGCATACCAGTCCACCAAAAATCAAAGACGCGATCTGTGTACCTCGCCTTTAGGTATGAGTGATGTCCTAATCCTAATGAAAGAAGTCATATACAGCTAGTTGTTTTAGATGATATATTCTTTATAGTTTAACAATTTAACAGTTACTTAGGTTTTTGGAACCAAATGTAAAGGTTTTCCGTTTTTTTTTAATGATATAATTTATGCACACGTAAAGTATACGATGCTCGACATTACAAAGTAAACGTTGCCTGCCTTTAAAACATACTTTTAGCTATGTTTCATGTTTTTACTTCCCACATCATACTGGTGAGGAACTTTTGAAATCGTGAAAAATTTCGAAAATGAGATATTGTGTTTGTTGGATGTTATATGATATGTACATCTAGAAAAACCATGTCACTTATTTCCGTCTATTTGTCTGTCTGTCCGCCAATCCATGGACCGGCTATAAATCGGAAAGTACTGCTCGGATTTTGATGCAATCCTCACACAAGGTTACTACTACGCCAATGACAAAAAAGCTTTTTGTTTTTGAAAATGGGTTCAGTCGCGGCGGCCCTACAGGCAAGAAACAAAAACATAAAAATCTTTCAAACATCGTTTTTCGACGTTTCGGAGAATCCAGTTCATTCTTACAAAAAGTTTTAGGGGTGGAAAATTGGGAGGGTGGGGGGTTATAGGGGGGTGAGGGAGGATGTATCGCATTTTTTGATGTCAGTAATTAATACACTTTTAACCCCGGTAATTCTACGCACCTGCTAGACACTTTTGACACAGGTTTTTTTTGTTGAAAGACCAAATAGCGCAATTCTGGTTCTGGCAAAACCTACATCTTTTTTATGTCATTGCACTACACGAAACATTGTCCCAGAAGTTGTTCCTAAGGCGTGAGAAATATACAGGGTGTCCGCAAAGTTGGGGTTTTCCTTTACACTACTTGTAGATCTTGAAAACATAAACAATTTTTCTTAGTAGCATATACACCAATGTCTCAAGGGAACCGAGATAAAGGGCTCTGCAACATCAAAAGTATCTGAATACCATCCTGTAACCGCGACTCGCGACATCCCCGAGTGGTACTAGGACACTAGCTCAACCCGACGACAGAACTGGGTCAGTGTGTCAGGTCAGTATGCAACCTTCAACCGACGGTTACGGTCACGCGTGTAGAGGTAAACGAACCCGTATAATCGATTGCGTTTCAAAAAACAACAAGCACTAGAGACGTGGCTAGAGAAGTGCAAGTATCAAAAACTAAAGTGTGGCAAACGCTGCGTGAAGAGGGGCTGTATCCGTTTCACGTCCAACGTGTACGAGCCCTTCAACCTGACGATTTCCAGCAAGAGTGCGGTTTTGTGAGTGGTTGTTGCATCAACATGACAATAATCCGGACTCTTTGAAGTGCATATTGGTGACAGACGAATCTACGTTCACGCGTAATGGGGTGAATAACTTTCGCAACACTCATGTTTGGTCAGTAGAAAATCCGCACGCTGTCCGTCGGGCACATTTTCAACAAACATTTTCGGTGAATGTTTGGGCTGGCATTGTGAACGGTATGCTCATTGGACCATTTATTCTCCCAAATCGATTGGACGGGATGCAATACCTAGACTTTTTACGCAACATTTTGCCTTCCTTGTTAGAAGATGTCCCATTAAGTGTAAGACAATCAATGTGGTTTCTGCACGATGGTCATATTTGTTACCTCTGTTCGTGGTCTGCACCACCGCCGGCGTCTGCTCGGTAGCGCATCAGCTGATTTCATTTTCTGTTGGAGCGGTATGATTTCGGGCAGAGACGTACTTAGCCCTTCTCGTCAACTGGAGAGTGAGTACTTTCTCCTTTATTTTTTTTTACTTGGTCGCCCGCGTTTCACTACACATTACCTTTGTTATTTCAAGGGTAGTTGTTTCTGAAAAGGAAAACCCCAACTTTGCGGACACCCTGTATAGTCAATCTATGACGACACTTTTTTAATCAATAACAAACTAGCTCTTTTCGGGTAGATCCAAGAGAAAAAGATGAATTAACATATTATAACGTTTTGATTACTGATTAGTGAGTTATAAGCGTATCATTATACAAGAAACGCCCAAATTTCACAGCCTAAGGGTCTGCCATTTTTGAAAGGTAATGATTTTTTATTTTGAGATTATAAAGTACGCATGTGGAGCTTATGTATCTTATGGCTCCAAGAAGGGATTTAGAAATCTGAGAAGGTGGTGTTCACAGAATTCACGATGTTCGTCTCGAGGGAAGGAAGGGGGGTTGGTATCGGTGATTAAAAATTAAACAGCACGGAGGTGGCGATTACAACAAGCACGATTTTATTGAAAAAAGGCTTGGGCTTCTAGGGGAGAAGCACGCCAACGTATGCCCCCCCCCCAGGTTCAATTACAAATAAAATGTTACAGGAAGGCATCCGGTCTCCACCTCATCACCTTAGGTACCAGTGGAAAAGTTTTTCTGAAAAGCTCCGTATATATTACTTAATCTCAGGCACTAAACAGTAGATTTCGCTCAAACTTCACAGAAACCTTGTGACAACATGAACATATAAAAATTGCAGATATTTCTATAAATTGTACAATAAATTGTAACTGAAAGCAATAAATAAGCGAAAACGGAATTGCTAGCAGCATGCATTCATTGCATTATTGCCAATTTACACGTTCCCGAATGCTTCAAAATATTACAAAAAGCTGTTTTTCTAGATTTAGGTTTCTTTGAGACCATCACAACGTTCGTATGACCTGAATCAGTAATGCTATATTCTCAACTGTCTAATGCAACAACAAATATACTAAGTGACATATAAATCCGAACACCCAGTTTAAATGGTTTTATTTTAATAAAATTTTGTATAAGTACTTAATGAAGCATAATAAGTAAATGATAAAAATGATTGCACTGCTTTAAAGCCCTTTGACCTTTAATAATGTGTGGATGCACCCTGATGTGCTACGCATTCTCCAACGCGCCTAGGCATGCTTCTGATCAGGTGGTCAATGTCCTCCTGTGGTATCTCATTCCAGGCAACCACCAACTCCTCTCGAAGTGCTTCTAGAGTCTGAGGAGGACCTTGCAAATTGAGCAATCTCCTACCCATCATATCCCACACGTGCTCAATTGGGGATAAGTCGGGAGATCTTGGTGGCCATGGTAACAATGTGACATCATTATGTTGAAAGAAGTCTATTGTGACTCTTGCAACATGTGGTCGGGCATTATCTTGTTGGAAAGTTGGATCTGCCAGGGTGTCAAGATAGGGTAAAAGATGGGGTTCTAGAACTTCGTGGTTATAACGCTGCGCGTTCATGTTACCTCTGATGAAGATTAAAGGTGACCTGGAACCATAAGCTATAGCACCCCAAACCATAACTCCAACAGTGTGATGAACATGTCTTTCAACAAAAACTGTGGATTCCTCCTTTCACCACGTCGCCTTCTAACCCTGGCACGACCATCGTGCATGCCTAAACAAAATCGAGACTCGTCACTAAAGACAATACTGTTCCATTCCTGATCCCAGAGTGACCGTTGTCTGCACCACTCAAGGCGATTACGTCGGTGTTCTCGAGTTAAAGGGAGGACCCAGTGTGGCCGGTATGAAAACAAGCAAAAAACTTCTCATTCGTCGGTAAACACTTCGCCTGCCAATAGGTCTTCCGTGTTCTGTAAACCATTCATTTACAATGGACCTGGTAGTGGAGAAACGGTCCCTTAAGGCCAATAATCTTAGGCGGCGATCTTCACGGTCTGTTGTTCTACGGCGGCGTCCAATGCCCCTTGCTCTTTGCGTACGGCCTTCTCGAAGCCATGCCTGACAACACCTAACCACAGTGTCTACACTTCTTTGCACTCTAACTGCAATTGCCCGAAAAGAAAGTCCAGCTTCCCGAAGTCCCACTATACTATACGACCCCTATCAAACTCACTAAGTTGACGAAATCGTACAGGTCTCCCTACTCTAGGCATCGTAACCGATCGTAAAGGATGTCAAGAACCAAAATCCGCCAACGTTGATTCTTTACTGCGGCTGAAATATTCATTTTTAGAGCGTTAGTGAATTAAAAAAAACCAGTATAGGAACCGGAATGTCCAACTGATAAGGCTGAAAATTTTTTCACTTGTTATTTACAGTAAGATAAATACATTCACCAACACAAACTATTAAAATAAAACCATTTAAACTGGGTGTTCGGATTTATATGTCACTTAGTATAATTATAACTAATTACAAAAAGGAATATATACTTTCACCGTTTCCATTCCATGACTTACCCTTTGGAATATAAATCCCTAACGCAAATTGTGATCACAACACTACTTTCAAGCGAACATACCCAGCAAGCAACTGACCATCATGTATGGCACAAAACATCAGGACAGAAAGAGATCCATTATTATTCTTCGCCATCCATTTTCGGAAAAAAGCGTCATCCGATGAATTGTTAATAACAATATCACATACAAAGCCATCTGGTCTCTATAGCTATAAGTATGCGTTATAAATATTGATCGAGTGCTGGTACCAACCAATATGTACAGAGGATGAGGTTCTTAATCTTCACACCCAAGGTGACATACAGTTAGTTAGCTTACAAAGTTATTTCATGGAACTCAATGCTAAGAGATATTAACCTGGTACTATCGGGACAGACAAGGTAGATTTAGGAATCTGTCTAGGGTGATGAGCAGCGGTGGTTGCTTCTACGAGCCCCTTCCCACTTCAGTTGGCCCACTTCAAGATTTGTACCAAAATATGCCTTTATAAACTAAACATGACGAAACTATTTACTTCTAAAACAATTTATTTTCTCAAAAACATTTTAGATACACCCTAGTCGTAAAAAATACATATTTGAAATCACTCAGACCAGAACTAATAGAACATCTGAACAAATAAACAATGTGCGAATAAATGCGCGACGTTAACAAAGCAACAGTTGAAAGATTACCATTGGGTAACATCACCTTTATTTTTTATTACGGCTGAAATTCTTTGGGGCATAGTGTTAACCAAGTTTTGGCAAAAATTTGGTGTAAAACAATCCCATATTTCTTGAAGCTTTTGTCTCAGTTCGGTGATTGTACGAGCAGGATGTTGTCGTAGAACCTTTTTCATCTCGTGCCACAAAATTTCATTAGGTGACAGATCTTTGCTGCTAGAAACCCATTTCAAAAGTGGTAGATTATTTTCTTCCATCCATTTTATAGCCTTTTGAGGTATGGCACGCTGCACCATCTTGCTGAAACATAAAATCTTGGCCGGATATCAAACATTCTTCCATCACTGGTAAAAGCGGTTCTTCTAAAATTGTCAAATATTTGTTTGTATTCACATTTCCATCAATAAAATGAAGTTTTCCTACTCCTTTTGATGACATACTGCCCCAGACCATAATGGATGCTGGAAATTCCACTTTTCTCTTCTGACAGTCAACATGGAATGCTTCATTTTTTTGCGAATAACTCTACTGCGACTGTCACCAACACAAACTTTGAATCGGGCCTCATCACTCCATTGTATTGCACACCATTGTTGAGGTGTCCATTGTCTATGTTCTTTAGCCCAAGCCGATTTTTCTTTTGCAGTGGAGTTAATAGTGGCTTTTCTTTGGCCTATAAACAAGTTGTGCTACTTTAGGGTTTTTACTTCACTTTTTTTTTAAGAAAACTTACCTTGCAAGTTCTAAATCCGAGTTTGTGGGCCTCTTTATGAGTTGTGGACCTCGAAATTCTCCTTCCAACAGCGTCACTCCACACAGCACTTAATTGTAAATAATTGGCACGCCTGTTTTTCACGATTATTCTTCTTAATGCTCTTCGGTCGGCATTTGTGATATTACTTTTTTCACATATCGTGGATAAATATTAACTGAACCAGTTATATCTTCTAACAATATTTCTCACACGATAAGTCTAACAAAGTTGCAATTTCTGAGTTTGATTTCTCAGAATTAAAAAATTTAATTATCAGTAACCGAATTTTCTCACTAATAACCTTTCCTCTACCCATTTTGAAAACCTTAACTACCCAAAACTATTTTAAACGTATTCTGACAGCTGTGATTAATAAAAACAATTGTCATGGCTTTTATTTTTCACATCCACCTATGCGTTATAGACTTATTTTGCATTGAAATGAAAATAGGTTGATATGCTGTAATTGCAACACGTGTTATTTTTATGCTGCAAATTTGATTAGGGAGTGATAAAGTTGGTGTTTTCTACTATATATTATCAAAATATTCATTGTTAATATTTTAAACCTATAACACGCTGCTACATTTTTATTATTTGTGTTTGATAAGAAAAAAACTTAGATTTCAATAGTTGGGCCAACTGAAGTGGGAAGGGGCTCGTAATAAGGTCTTTCCCAAATACATGAAGTTTTCTCAACGGCATGTAAATGCGCAATAAAGAACGCAGCTTCTTCCTAATTTAGCCTAATCTGTATCTCCACAGGTATTAAGATCCCCATGCATAGGATCCTTACCTTGGACAGTCTGTACATATATACCATTGTCTTGAAAAAAATGGCATCATACTTGGGCGTTAAAAGCTATTACATCAAAATACTCTAAGCCGCGTAATTTAAAATTTCCTTAATTTACAATTTGTGTTTTGTTATTTGAAGGGTGGGTCGGAACAACGTTGTATATAACATTTTTCTATGAAATGAGATTTCCGTAAAACAACGTAGTATGTGCCTATTGGGATCCGTTGACAACATAGACCCACCTGTTTACTCGCATCAATCACTGTGACGCGAATTTGTAAAGCGCGCCATTTCAGTCTTCCGCGTAACAACGTTGTATGTACGTAAACAAAAAAGAATATCTATGGTTTATGAACGATTCCAGTGGGTCGATGTTATTGCTAAAGCCAAAGTTAAAAATCCTTTTAAAGTTGTCTGGATGCACCAAGCCTTCTTTGAGAATTTAACAGCTTTGGAATGTTGTATATGGAAATACCCCAAATGTAAAATTACACAAGGATTGTGGCTGCAACTTACCGCTGATTCTCCAGCTACTTTGAGAATTTTGAAAATCTTATAATATTATGCAGCCCTGGAATTCATTTCCCATAAGCAATCGTAAAAGAAAAGGAACAATGACTTTTGCCACTGAAATCATATCATCTGAAAAATTACCTATAATGTATCACAATCTTCTTCCAATCAAAGATGAAAAATTAAAAAACCTTGAGGACATGAGTGATTATATTCCGCTTAAGTATGTAACATTTTATGAGAAATTAACTGCAACCCAGTAATATTTATTTAAGTTTTAGTTTCGAAACACGTTGGTGAACTTAGAACGTATTTTTTTGTTATTAAAAATATGTTACTGTGTACTTTGGTTCCCTTAATAAATAGAGCTGCTGAAAATACTTGTTTTGCTTATAGTCATTTAAAGCCTCCCTGTAACAACGTTGTAAGTAACGCGATCATACAACCTTGTTACATGCGTTTTCCATAAAAATGGTTCCCATAGCTGCAAAATAGGTATCACATTTTTAAATTACAATAACCTTGTATAACTATTATTCCTTTATTGTGCTCTCCAACTATAGACGCAGTTATTTGAAAAAATGGTTCAAATTTGTTTTCTTAATTTCGGCCACTGAGCTTTTTTGATACATACAACGTTGTTCCGGCCGACCCTTCATTTTTCGGGACAATTCTGTCGAATCCCGACCATCTGGTAACCCTGAGATAAAGCCAAAAATGTCTAGAAAGGCGGGCTATCCACTACCGCCACTGCGTTAGAAATGTATTTCAGGTTATGCTCATGTGGTATCTCTTTCATGTTTGCATCTCTGTGTTGCTTTCTTCATGAAAATAAAACTTAAACAACACCAGTTTCGAAAGTTCCGACGAGTTGCAGGCAGGAACGTTAATATTAGAGAGATTTAGTTGTATTTTTTTGCTGCTTCGTTATGTGCCCTTTCTTATTTGGATTTTGCGCAGTAGCAGTACAAACCTTCGTTATCCGTAATCGAAATGTAACAACTCAGAATAGGCAGAGCTTATTTCAAAAGGTTATTTTTGCCTTATTCAGCGCTGTTGCCGGAATAAGTAAAGCTGGGTAAGATTAAGTAGGTAATATAATGTCAAGTTATAAAAACATATTGGTTTTAAAATATAATAGAAATACGTGTTTTAGATAGCAAGGTGGCAAGTGGCAAGGTAGCCTTTCAGTGTAGTTCTGTTGGTTGTGTCCTGTAGTTCCATGATTCGACACCTATTAATTTCTTGTCAGAAACTTTTCCATGAACAAAATTTAACAAGGTTTTGAACTTTTGGGGTTATCTCACAACAAGATCTAAAAAAAATTAGACAGCCTGTCATGACTGTCAGTACTTAGTCCGTACTATCAAATTACTACAGTCTACTTCAATGGTCATAAAAGCTCTTGTTTTTCCAACCATCCTTATTTGATATCGCTGTCAAATGTTATGGATTCGTTGATTGATTGATTGACGCTGTTGTTTTCTTATCCCGTGAGAATGTGGCACAGTGCTGGCGAATCTACCGATTTTTCGGTATTTCTAAAAATAAAACTAAAAAAATGAGTTCTGTGTCGAAAGTCTATGTAGTTATATGCCCTATATAAATCATAGATATGCTTACACTTCGGCAATCGGAATCACGAAGGACGTAGATTTGGATTGTCTATAATTATGTATACGTACGTCCCTCCCCTGCAAAATTCATACGCTAAACTGAAGACAATTTACAGTTATAAACATGTATTATCTAGTCAAACCAAGATCAAGCTTTGTAACTCTTTGATTCTCAGCAAAGTTGAATGCGCTGATGCGGTGTATGGTCCATGCCTGACGCAGTCGGAAGCTTATAGGATACAAAAAGTGCAAAATAGTTGGATCAGGTATGCATTAGGTGTTCCGAGAAGGGAACACATTACTAGATACCTACATTAAGGATATCAACTGGATCACGATGCGTCAGAGATGGATTGTACACTTGTTGTTCATAGTACAGACAGTCCTATTAACCAAATATCCAGCATATCTGAGCAGCAACCTTTCATTCAAAAGTCAGCATCACTCGGCAAACTTACGCTTTGTAGGTTATACCCTTGATAAGCCCCCCCCATAAATCAACACAATTCACAAAGTGCTTCTCATACATAGAGCCTTTCCTTTATAATTGTCTACCATCAGATCTGAAAAGTTTGAGTAACAATAATTTTAAAGTTCAAATAAAGCAATTTGTTTTCTATAATACCTAATTTTATACTAAGCTTTCATCTTGTAACCGCTGTGATTCTACATTAAGTGTTTGGTTGCGTTTGACTTATGTTCATTTAACTTTATCATCTACTGATCTTTACGTGGATGCTTCTTACTTGTGATTACATAGCTAAATGTTACCTATTTCCTGTTCTTTTTATGTTTTTTATATATTTCCTTTTTTTATTATTTCTGTCTCAGTGAGTGCGTGAGTGTATGTGATTTAAATCTGTCTACACACTTTACACACCATTATGTTGTACTGTTACTTCTCAGTACTATATGTCTTTATCATAATTTTTTTGTATCTGTGATTTTTTTATGTTTGTTAATCTTATGTAGCCCTGGTTGGTACCAAAAGCAGCGATTACCTGATATACCCGCCAGGTAAAATAAATTCATATTATTATTATTACTTATTATTATTATTAATCCGCATTCTTCATTATCAGGGGACAAGCAATAAGGAAACCAAAGCTCGTCTGTCTCTATTGATTACATTTTAAATTGAAATGTCACCTGATGAGGTTTCAAGTGACGCAAAGGCCCTTGATCCACCGCTGATCTTGCGACGCCCCTGATTTTTTTCTCCCGCCAATTTTGCGCTTGAATCTAAAGAATCCAACTTTTTCATATTGGTATCTCCACAGGCCAGAGGTTGCGTACCTAAATTAATAAAGAATAACCCGACTAACATCGACGGGACAAGATTAGTAAACAAGTATTACAGAGGGTCAATCTACTTGACATCATATTTTGCAAATCGTCTAACCCTAACAGCATTATATTATTGTTATTTTAATTAAAATCCCAGTATACAAATAAAATATAGTAATTTTAATATTCATTGACTGTACTATTTCAAGCACACTACGTTCTCTACGGTTATGTGCGCGCTTTAGAAAACGAAATGTCAACGTTTCCGTAGTGTAGTGGTTATCACGTGTGCTTCACACGCACAAGGTCCCCGGTTCGATCCCGGGCGGAAACAGTTTTTTTTCATTTTTTCAGTAACTCATAAATCCAGTTATTGAATACTAATGATTAGTCTGTGCTTTCTACGCTTACAGTGTTTCTCAGAAAGTCCCCACTACTTATCTGAATTTTGATAAATGCATGCCAATGGGTCTGCTCTAGAAAAGAAGCTTCTTTATTTTTGGACTGTTTCACAGCTCATTTGTGTGCACATTTTACAATTGGTGAAGAGTTTTTGAGATATATATATTATTATTATATCAAAGTACATACATTATGAAAAACTGTAAAATCAATGGGAATAAAACATGAGTACGAAGATGGAACGAAATTCTATCATTTTCTGATACCGGTAGGGGAAATAATTTACTTGTAGATACGAAAGAACCGTGCAGGGGAATTAATTCGGTCACATGATCAATTTGATCAGTACAATCAGAGCAAAATAAATCAACAAATACTACACTTCTTTACAGAGTCCAACCATAATCGGTGGTTCAGTTGAAATAAAATCGCGTCAAGTAAGTTCAAACTGCACTTACCAGCTTACCACGCTACGTTACCATCAATGCGTAAAGGATTACGTCTGAGAAAAAATTTAGCTACAAACAAGTAAGTATAACAAAAAATTGAATCACCTTCCTTCTCCCCTCTAGAGAATCCCACGTGAATGACGATATTGGCCTTCACCCTGCACAGTCCACACAGCAGAGTGAAGTGCGGAAGCGATTGCAAACTGTGACGTACGACCACCGACGTCGACGCTTGTCCGTCGGGGGACCACGTTGCACGTATCGACCCCGACTGTATGAGATATTCCTAAGTTTTAATGGTAAATTACGGATATCTATGATGCCTAATATGTGCGTATAGTTACTGGGGTTGGAGATGTACACATAATAGCAACGTCAAAAAATAGAGATACACTCGCTCCCACACCCTACAATCCTTAACCCCTATTTTGGAGCCTCTACAAAGATTGTCCAAGCGATTCTCTTTTTTTGTGTTTGACCTTTTTCTCCGCCACTGAACCGATTTTCAAAAACTACAAGGCTTTCACGTCCTGGGAATAGTAGTAATATTGTTTAAAAATTTCCTCGATTAGTGGACAGACCGACGGAAATGAGTGACATGGTTTTTCGTAATGTGAATATCATATCCAAAAAACATAATATCTCATTTGCATACAATATTTCCCCGCCAGTAGGCGTACGAAGTCAAAGCGAAGTCTTGAGGGGAAATGGAAACTTGTAGTAAAAGTAATGCTGTAATGAAGAATAATAGAGTTCTTGATGCTAGTCGTACCATTGTTTATTGATGCTTCGAGTATTTCTTGCCATCTATGTTGAGAGGGCAAAGTGAACTCTTAGCATTATGCTTTTATTACTATCTTTAATTGGCATTTATTAGCTTGACCTGTGCATGTAACAGAATCTTTCAACCTAATGTTCACCAGTTTCAATTTAACTTGAAAATTTGCAAGTCAAGGACCAATGACAATATAATAATCTTAGAAAAAAATCAAACCTAAAAATAAAAAAAAATGATTTTTGGATTTTAGACAAAAATTGTGAAAATTTGGGAAATACCTAAGTGGAATATTCGAAAATTTGGAAAATTATTTGAGAATTTGGCAATTTTGAAAATTACTTGGAAATTTCGAAATTTGAATAAATGGCAATTTTGAAAGGAACATTGGATTTATATAATGTCAATTATATTTAGGAAATTTGAAAGAAAATTGATTACGAAATGGAGATGTTACGGAATCAGGTATGAAGTAAATTTGGATTTATTGTCAAATAGAAAATACTCGAAAAATAGAAGCTCTTAATTGAATGTACTTCTGTTGTCGTTTAGAAACTAAAAATTCCAAAAATAAATTGTAGTTAGAAAAAAGTAAAAATAGATGCTTCAATAGCAAATCGAACTAAAAGGTAGAACATAATTTCCAAGACTAGATCATTATAACAATCAAAATATTAACAAAACATTCAATCAAGTAAAAAAAAAACGTGCGGTGCAATTAACTATATTTTCATACTTTTGTAAATAGCAACTAAAAAAATAATTCTGTACATTTAATATCAAGTTACGAGGGATGTCTTTTAAGTTTTGCATATGGAAATAAAACAACACGGTGGGTAGTTTTAAATGACTTTATTGATTTTCGAAGTATTCTCCACGAAGATTAACACACATCTGCATGTGCTCGAACCAATGTTCGAAGCACTTATTCCACTCGTTTGTTGGCAGATCCAAAACGGCATCTTCTGGTGACTGGAACCTTTGACGACGCAGTCTGTTTTTAATTTTCGGGAATGTAAAGAAATCGTTAGGACTTAGATCGGGACTATGTGGAGGATCGTCCAATAATTCCAGGGTTTCTTCCGTTAAATACTGGCTTATTTTTTGCTGTATGCGAGCTTGCATTGTCTTGGTGGAGGATGATTCTTCTTTCGGGGTTGATTTTTCGAAGCTCGGTGATGACTTTTGGCAAACAAATGGTGGTATACCGCTTTTGACACAAATGTCGCGACCATCTTTTTCGAAACACTTCGAGAACGGATTACTTTTGTTGGCTTTTCCTCACCTTGGAACACCCAAACAGCCGACTGTCGTTTATTTTCTGGTTCATAACAGTAAATCCACGATTCATCACCACTCACAATGCTGTCCACATTTTTTGAGTTTCCGGAATTGAAACGGTCAAGCGTTTTTTGTCACCAATTAACCCTGGCTGCTTTCTGCTCTTCAGTCAACAGTCAACGAGAAACTAATTTTCTTACTCCTAATTCTTCATGTACATTTTTTTGAATTGAGGTCTTTAAGATCTTCAAGGACGCCTCAATCTCGCCATATGTCACATGTCTATCTTCAATGATGAGTTTGCGCACAGCATCGACGTTTTTCTGGGTGACTGCCGTTTTTGGTGCACCCACCCTGGGATCGTCGCTAAGCCTCACCCGTCCACGTTTGAATTCTTCATACCAACAGGAAATTGTCGACTGATGTGGCGCTTCGTTGCCGAAAACACACGGTAACTCAGCAAGGCATTCTTGTTGCGTTAATTGTCTCTGAAAGTTACATTATGGCGCGAAAATGTTCTCGGTTGAGTTCCATTTTTCTAATGACTTGATGACGCTTAAAAATTTACTGTAGTGAGAACACTGCACGTATTGCGGTGAAACTTTGAATTTAAGTTTACTAAAGAGTGAGGTTAAGATTCAGTACTGACGTTCGACCCGCGCGTCCTACTATGTTTCTATATTCAAAACTTAAAATACATCGCTCGTATAATCTTAATTTTTGTATTGATCTTATTCCAAATTTCTATTGCAGTAACACGAAAATTATTTTCTGTTCTTTTGTTCGATTTGCTCTTAAAGCGTGTTTTTTTAGTCTTTTTTTAACTAGAATCCATTTGCATGGTGCTCATTATTTAAGTCATAAATCTCGTATACGAAATCTCCAAACAATCATTATTTGTGGTTAGATGCATTTGGGCCTTTAATGAGACATATTAAAACATACAGGGTGTTCATTTGAAAACCACCACGGATTCATCGAAAACCACTGATCAAAAGAAAAAAACGCCAAAAGACGTCAAAAGATTTGTCAAATGAGACAAGTTTTAAGCCAAAAACTACTTTCAGCCTCTGTCCCCCAGGGTCAACCCCATAAAAAGTTTCAAATGACGAGTGGTATCGAGTTTAGTAACTATGTGTACAGAGCCTGATGAAATACCAGTCGCAGCAACAATTTTGCGTAATGAAGTACATATTAGGATTAATTTCAAAATGACCAAAAACTTCAACTTGAGCGGCTTCTTCATCCAAAACTCTCCGATAATCACGTTTTTTATTTGCAACAGATCCAGTTTGAGTAATTTTAGTAACAAGGTCCAAAACATACCTTTCAAACAAGCTATTACTCGATATCCCTTGTCATTTGAAATTTTGAACATCCTGTATAATACTATACATTATTCATGTGCATGCGTACTAGAGATATATTCAAAGAATCTAAGAAAACAATATCTAATGAACAAAATCTCTGTTAGAAAGATAACATTCAAGTGAACTAAAACGTCTTTGTCGTGGATGATTTATAAAAATATAAGAAGTTGATTACATTGTATCAGTTAGAATAGAGATTGGTTTTAGGAAAATGACTCATTATTATTAAGTAGTTCAAGTCAAAAAATATATACAACTCCGTATATATTAAATGATCACACATTTATTGTCTACCGCAGTAATTACAGGGGATCTTGAAACAGAAATAAGTGATAACGATATATGATGATGGATTTTAAAATTATTCTGATCTCAGTTCTTAGTTTAGCAACAGTGCATGCCGTGGTTCCTGAGGTAAGGTTATAATAGATATTTTCAATAACTGCACTGATTCTCCGGACCTTGTGACCTAAATAACAAGATTCCTTCATGCTTTCAGATGTCTGTTAGGTCCAGCAATGTTCCAAATGCCAAGTACGAAGTAGACGCTGTCGAAGTTTTGAGAGAAGCATACTCCACACATCCCGGTGATAGTTACTATATCGCAAGGATCTTCGGTGATGTATTTGAAACAATGCATCCCTCATCAGGTGGCTGGAAAGTATTTTTTGGCTGTAACCAATGGGAATATTATAATGCCAGGAATTTCATTTATATCGCTATTAACGTTAAAATCGATAATGTAACAACTGTTGTAACGATCTTCAACTGAAACTTAATAAATGAAAGATTTTGTTTCTTACATGCAATAGTTTCAATAACAATGCTTCCGAGCATGGCTTCATCCATCAATTTTAGGTAAGTAATAATAATTTATTTATAATGAATACATTATAAAAGGGCGAAGTTGAGCTCATGTAGCTATTCTTCCAATTTACCCAAATATCAAAAAAAAGTACAATAGTAAAATTATGTGAATACATTTAAATTTGAAATTACATCTTCAAGCTCACAGACATAAAAAACGCACTTACATATGGAGGAGGTGATCTTTCAAATAATATTTCAACTTATTTAAAGACAATGGTTTTAGGTTTTCCGGAATAGAGTTGTACAGTGTAACAGCGTTAAATGAAGATCATGGTGTGACATGGTGAATAAATTCGGAGATCTGATAACTCTATTAAATAAAATTATATTTAAACGAGATATAAGATTATTATTCAAATATAATGGCTTTTTTATTTTGAATTTTATGAACAAGAGTGAGTGAATGAATATTGGACGACGTTTAACCAGCCCATACTTTCAATGCTCCTTGAAGCATATTAATATTTTTTAAATTATTTATCGGACGCAACAATTTGGATTTTTTGTAGTCGTTTTGCTGTCTATACAAGGAAAATATAGGGTAACACAATATAGAATTTTTGATATTACTAAGCTTTGCATATATATATATATACGAGCCCCTTCCCACTTCAGTTGGCCCAACTATTGAAATCTTATTTTTTTTCTTATCGAACACAAATGATAAAAATGTAGCTGGATGTTATACGTATAGGTTTAAAATATTAACAATGAATATTTTGATAATATACAGGATGACTTCGAAGTTGAGTCATTTATTTTAACACTGAGTAGATCTGATCAAAAGAAATGTTTTTTTCCTTTAACATTTTTCTGGTAAAATTAAAGTAACAAAGTTATAGCCCTTTAGAAGTTTGACTACCGCCCTGTCAAAATAATAATATTATGTGCTCGTGTTTGGCAACAACGGATATATCGGTTCATCGCATCGGAAACAAAAAAGCGAAAGAATTTGAAACGTTTATCACGATGTTTTTCGTCATTCGGTAACGCGTGAGTGAATAGTGGTGTTTGTTGTGTGGCTCAAACGAAATAAAAAATGGTACATGTTTACGAAAATGCTGAACTTGTGGACATGATTCTTATTTACGGGGGGGAGTCTTTACAAAATGCTGCCGCGGCATCACGGATTTGTGCGAATCGGTTTCCAAAAGAGTGCAATCAACCCCTCGTGCCTTTGTTAATGTAGTACAAAGGGCTCGTGAATCAGGTGACTTAAGACCTCACAGGGGAGGGCATGCCGGTGCTCCAAGACCGCACGATCAAATACAGGTCCGCACTGGAATAATTGTCGGGAGGATACTTTATAAAACAAGGTAACATTTTTTTTTGATTTTTTTTTTATTTTTACACACATATTTTGGTTTATCTTCCTTCTACAATCATTATCTGAAAATTAATGACTCAACTTCAAAGTATAGTAGAAAATACCAACTTTATCACTCCCTAATCAAATTTGCAGCATAAAAATAACACATGTTGCAATTACAGCATATCAACCTATTTTCATTTCAATGCAAAATAAGTCTATAACGCATAGGTGGATGTGAAAAATAAAAGCCATGACAATTGTTTTTATTAATCACAGCTGTCAGAATACGTTTTAAAATAGTTTTGGGTAGTTAAGGTTTTCAAAATGAAAGGTTATTAGTGAGAAAATTCGGTTACTGATAATGAAATTTTTTAATTCAGGGAAATCAAACTCAGAAATTGCAACATTGTTGTACAGTGTGAGAAATATTGTTAGAAGATATAACGTAACTTCATTCATGCTAACAGTAATTGCACACAACGCGGGCGCGGTGATGATTTCCCGCAATTCTCCTCACTTTTTCGTAATTTATAACTTTGAACATAACCTCTCTTCAGAAAGCACAACATCAAAATAACCCGTCGGGCACAGCCAATAGATATACTTCATTGGCCTCATATTCAGTAATGAGTTTCTCACACAGCAAATATCACACATGCAGACTAATACACATAGTCATCCAGATGCGATCTTGCTATTCAACCAACTTTCTTCTCAGAGATAAAAACTACAGACAAGGACTATTTGGCCTCACAAGACACATGCAACCAATAATGCTTGTAGTTTAGTTGCGTGATTCCTCCTTAGATGGACGTTCACAACGATCCTGGTGAGCAAAGCGGAATGACTGTTTGCGCCCTAAAAAGGTTTTTTTTGACGTTTTATAGGTTTTCTACATGAAACCCATGTTGGTCTTCTTCGACTGTTTGTAGCACGACTTCCTCATAAGGAAAGGAAATTCTTCCTTCACCATATGCTTGATTTGGGAATCGTCCCTCAGAGAGTACACGGTGCACATTCACAAAAACTCGGTGAGCGGCATTTGGGTACCTCTCACGATAAAGCCCAGCTGCAGCACTAGCATTGCATCTACATTCCCCATAAATCAGGTGCAGGTTAGCGTATTCCTGTACAGTGTACACCGACGTGGTAGCACTACACAATCATGAATTAATAAAAGTGGCGTTACTATCTGTCTTACTGCCACAACGTAAAATGACACTGTACGTCAGATAACGGGATCTAAAATATCACCACTAGGTGTCCAATTTTTTTTTAAAAGCTATAGACAACTTAGATTATTTTATATTTTTTTGGTATCTATTATATCTTGGCCTATCCCCCGTTTCAGGATTGACGTCGATTTCCGGGACACCCAGTACCTATAAATCCTTTGAGTAAGGGCCAGTCTATCTTGAGGAGTAATTAGTAAATCCCTGTTCATGGTATTATAGAAGTGAGCATCTTGATGAGATCTTAACTCAGTAAAGTGTGCTTTTAGTCATAACAAGCAGCGGAATATACAGGGTGTTATGTTAATAATATTCGTAACTTTAAGAGGTGATTCCTTGCATTATTCTAAGCAAAAAAATTATTATAACTTTTGTCCGAAAATCAATCGTTTTCGAGAAAAGTGAGTCGTAGATAATTAAATTTTCTCAAACATTTGGCAACGCTGCAACGCAACCGCATACGACGATCGCAACTGATTCATCGAATTGTCTACGTTTGTATGGTATTTTTGTTGAAAATATGCCCTGAATTATTAAATACTTTTACGCAATTTTTTGTGGCTAATATTTTTTATTTAATAACGCCTTCAGAACAGTACATTTACTTTAAAAAAATGACAGAACTTACTGGTACGTGGCAATACACACCACCAATTCCCACGATTATCAGTCACTTATTTGAAACGATGCGATGCACGAAAAGAGAAAAAAGAACCAACATCCGTAAATCACATAAAGTTACAGTTAAATGTATTAGTAATCGCAACAACACGCGATGATACATGCAGTGCAGGCGGAGTACGACGTTGCCAGTTGTGTTTGGGATTTTGTTTGTCTGTTTTTCTTTGGAAAATTGTATTTAATAAACAAGTAAATTATTTTGTTAGAGACAGTTAATTAATAAATAGATGTATTGATATATTTTACGCTATTAGGCATATGAATTTAAATTAATAAGGTGCAACATTAATTTATTTCATGACTAAAAAGAAGAGAAGAGAAGTTCAGCATTTTTTTTGCTCCGAAACGGTTGATTTTTGGGCATAGGTTGTAATGAACTTTTTTGCTTAGAATAATGCAAAGAATCACCTCTTGAAGTTACGAATATTATTTCGCTAACACCCTGTATAATGTGTAAACTAAGAATCTAAAAGTTAAAAGACTACTATTTTTTGTAGAAAATAAATTTTTTTTTATACTTCTGGTTCTTGACGTGTGCGAAGGGAAAGTTAAAAATTCTTATCGAAGCAGTCGTGCGACATACTCCACATGCTTCGTATGTTGTCCACGATACCTGCATTCAACGTCAGTTCACGAGTAGATAGTTATGAAGTTTCATAATCGTCATTAATGATCAGGAATACAATTTCATACCTTTTTTTACTACCACGTGCAGTTATGGCAACTGTGATATGAGGATGATACTTGTACCATGTCAAGACCGAATTTAAAGTTCTTACTTTCGATTGCACACATTTACTTCCCATGTTTACTGGCGAGGAAGTATTCTAGTGGCGAAAAATTTCCAAAATGAGATACTATGTTTTACTTCCAACGCCAACTGGCGCCTACAGGGATCGGCCTTGGCTGTGACAGCATTCCTCTTACGTATCAACGACCTCCTGTCCTGTACGATCAATCCACTTCTTAGCTTTGCTGATGACCGCACTCTGCATGCAGCAGTTCAAAGTGACAAGCCGATTTTTGCTGCTGAGCTGGAGAAAAGAAGTTAGCACCGACTGACAAGAGACCTGGAGGTTATCACTGCTTGGGATGCAACAATCTTGTACAGTTTAATGCTTCCAAAACATAGTATTGTATTCTTTATCTGAAGTCACTTGAAATAGCATAAAAACCTTTGGTCGGCGCGTCCTTTGTAATTTCATGACGTATCATAGGCGTGCGGTTATTTATTTAGAACGATAATAATAATGTTTTTATATCACAATAAATGGATTTTACTATCTTCTTATTTTTTCGATTTGGGATAAAAATACTTATATTGGGAGTTTAATTTATGTTGACTGAAAGTTAAGAAATGGAAAAATTACAGAATTCCAACGTTTGACATAGGCAAATATTTACATAGCAGGTAGGTATATAAAAAGGTATATAAAAACGTACATTATAGGTATTTATATATCATCCTCGCCTTCGGAGCTGTCGCTAGAGTCATCTTGTAGAGGAATTACAACGGGATTTATAGAAGGCAAAACACAATATTCATTTTCTTTTTCAATAATATGCCTAGAACACTGCTTCCATAGGTCTGTGGCAGCAATATGAGATACTGCATCTCTTATTGTGGCCAATAGCGATTCACTTAATTGAGGGGTCTGATTATGTTTTCTTACTTTTTTTTAAAGCATCCCAGACCAACTCAATCGGGTTAAAAATGCAGTAATAGGGAGGTAGACGTAATACTTCATGGCCATTTTGCTGAAGCAGATTGTCAACAACATACTCTTTTTCAAATTTTTGTCTTTTAATAAGATCCAATAATATGGCTTTGGTTGATTTTTGTGGTATTTCCATTCCCTTATCCTTCATAAAATCAATAATGTCTTGTTTTTTTGTGCCTGTATTCGGAATTTTGTTTTTCTGTCGGGAATGGTATGGAGCATTGTCCATAATAATCACTGAATTTGGGGAAATGTTTGGTATTAACTGCTGCTCTATCCACTTTTCAAATAAGTCGGAGGCCATGTCCTCATGATAGTCGACACATGATTCTTTGATATTTTTGGCAGATAACAGCAAGGCATTAGGTATAAATCCATTTTCACTGCCAGCATGGAGAATAATGATTCGTTTTCCACGGTTGCATGGTGCATTTAAAATGCACTTGTTGCTGTCGTCAACCCAGCCGTACTGCACATCATGGGTATCATACCACGTTTCATCCAGGTAAATCAGATTTCTTTTCTGCTCTCTATAGAGTTTAACTTTGTGCAAAAATTCTTGGCGCAGTTCAACGATTCGAGACGACTCCATAATCACCATTCTTTTATCTAATTTTTTGTATTGAAAACCACACAGTTTTACAATACAGTGCAGTGAGTCTAAGCATTTGTAATTATAAAAATCTTCAGGATAATCTTTTAATTTATCCCGTATCATTTCCAACGTGGGCACCAAATTTTCTTTATAAAATCCGTATATTATACGACGAATATCTTCCTGAAAACCCACGTCTATTCTTTTTAATTTTTGCCCTATGCGCTTTCTGTGGAAGGAATGGTTGACTACATCTCCCCTTTTTATAACCCGATAAATGGTAGACCGAGACTGATTTTTGTCAGGATACAAATTCTGTTTAAAATTTGATTTTGCGAGGAATCTGGATTTTCGTTTTTCAGACAATCATACATATTTAGGATTACTCTTTGGGTCTGTTCCTCTAAATCTTTATGAAAGAATTCTGCCTGCACAGGTTCATCAACCATCTCCTCGTGGCTTGGAGTATTTTCCCAAGGTCTCAAGAGCCATATTTAGGACACACAAGAACAATCAACACAACAATTAAATCAACAAATAAACAGAGTATTCAAAAGTCAAAAACACACAAACTAATAAAATCTATGAAAAAACACGGACAGACTAAAGAAAACACGTTTATTCACCGCTACACGGCACACTGGCTAAACTGTTTCAATTTTCAGTAGCCACCTGCAGTGCACCTGCACTTGTTCGGAGCTCTGAAATACACGCTTTCTCATTGGCTATATCCACGCATAGGCGTGCTTTACTCCACGTGGACCGGTGAAACTGCCTTTGATCTTATACGGGGGATATTTGCTGCGAAATTTGGCGATTTTTGCAGCAACAGAGCGTGTTAAATATAGATATATAAAACGCACCCGGTATTTCACAGTGTTTCAAGTGACTTCAGATAAACTATACCTTGACGAACAAGAAGCGTTCTAGCGCAGCTCAAAATTATCAAAGTTTCTTTAAGCTCCTCATAGCAGCCGCGGTATCCTGGCACTTAGGCTTCTGCTTGCGCAGCTGTTTCGGTGTAAAAAAAGCAAGCTCAACGGCAAGTTCAAGGTTTGTACTTTGAAATGGTGTCTATGGTTTTTTGTAAAAAATCACCATGCTATATAACCTTAGATATTGGTAAACAGTGCCTTGTTTGTACCTTTTTGATTTGGATTTTTTGGATACTGAAGCGAACTGAAAGATCTGGAAAACGGATTCGTATTCAGTGCATCAAAAACCTTCGGAAAGGTATATTCTGGTTTCTGGATAAGAGGGTCGGCTCAAATTTGTTTGCCTATGTAATTGATAAAGATCTGTAGTGAATCCCGCAAACAGCATTGTTACGCACCCAATCAGTCGCATATGAGAAAAAATATAAATTTGATGATAATGCTAATGTATTGATAGATTTTGTTCCCAGAAAGTGAATAGATTAATGCATTGATGATTGATGAGTGCTTCAAAATTTGTATATAATACATTCAGTTCCTTAAGATCCACTAGTACAAATAACATCAAGTTCGATAAGCCTTTCCAAAAATCCGTACAACATCGAAATATGTCTTTGAAAATCACATTCATTCTTATTTTTGCTATGGTGGCAGTACGTAGTGAGATTCCTGAGGTAAGACTGCAAGTTTAAAGAAGTAACATAATACGAGATATACAAGTAGTAACAAGACAATTTATTGCGGCAATCTTTGAACCTGATGGCCTATTTACCCAATTTAGCTATTATTTTTTATTGAATTCTTTCTTTTTATTCCTCTATTATTTTAATTTTCTTTCATCTTATTGAGAGAATACAGTTTCTTTTTAATCAATTGAAATGTTTTTTTAGATCTCCATCAACTCTAGCAGCGTACCTAACATCACATACGAGTTCGAGGCTCAGAAAGATTTGAAAGCGGCGTATGAGCTGCATCCAAATGATCTTCAAACAGTTGTAAGAATATTTTCTGATTTGTACAACAAAACCTTCCCTCAACCCACCGGCTGGAAGGTTTCGATTGGTTGCAGCCTCCTGTACCAACCTGCAGTTAATCATATTTATGTCGCTTTAAATGTTGTAGGTGACAATAGTACAACTGTTATCACAATATTTAACTAGAGTTTGAATAAATCTTTATTTTATTTTTTTAAGTAATTTGAAATTTTCTTTATTAATGATAGTACCAATTCATGGGCAAAACCCTTTTCAATGGTTTTCTTCTGGCAAATTTCATATTTTATCGATTGTATGATTTCACATGTATTATATCTTTCTTCCTTACCGACGTATTGTGTTGAAATCTTTTGGACACTAATGCTATAATATTTTATTGATGACTATCTCAGAAAATTCCTCATAAAATATCGTTGGTCCCTCATAGAGTTGGTATGCGAATTGGCAATCAGCGCCACTCTCTGGTTTTTCTCCGTACTAACCTATATGCGAATATTTGGTTTCCCATCAAACATATCTTCAAGGCCACTCATTTAACTTTCTTTTATAAAGTTAGGTTATAGGTGGGTATTTCTCAACAAACTTAGAAATATCGTTTTGCATTTCTTTACGGTCATTCCCCCACTTTCTAATATAGTGAGGGAATGACGGATTTGCATGAACGACACCGTAACCAACAGTACATCACCTCAAATTGATTTAGCATTTTGTGAATGCATTGTACTCCCTAAAACAAGAAAAAGGCTTCAAAACATTCGAACAGTGTGATGACATAGAGATATGTAATGTTCTAATTATTGAAATCCAATGCTTTTTTACAGCAACTCTTTTCACTATTACGAAATTCCGCCATGTAGACATTACACTGATCAACAGCCAAAAAATATCCTAAATAAAATCAACAAAATATTACTATTTTTAATGTGCTAAAACCGGAATGAAACTTATTTTTTCAATATTAGTTCAAGTTTTAGAGATACGGTAATTATATGTGTTCCTGCTGTGACAGTGTTAATATACTGTAATTCACAAGAATGCACGTGCTACATTTTTATATTCGGCAAGGAAAGATGATGTAATCGGCATGATTGTGTTACGTTATACATACGTGTACATTATATTGTTTTATATTAGCAATTTTTTCCTCAGTTGGCTGACAGCGTTCATGCAAGGTGTCTCGAAAGTGTGTAAACAATCCAGATCAGTTTTGTTACGTGTGTGGTGATGTGACTTTTGCATCTCAGAGACGGTCTATTACTCCACTAATAACAAAGGCATATCAGCTTTATTTCGGTTGTAAACTAGGTGATCAAGACAAACAGTGGGCACCCCACATTTGCTGCAATACATGTGCTTCAAGTCTGAGGAGCTGGTTAAATGGCAAAAAACGGTCTATGCGCTTTGCTGTACCAATGGTTTGGAGCCTACAAATCATATTAATGATTCTTACTTTTGCATGGTACCTTGTGTTGGACAAGCCACAGGTAAGTCCAAGAAAAAAAAATCGGTTATTAACTACCCAAACATACCATCTGCGATGAGACCTGTGCCTCACAGTGACGAAAATCCTATTCCAAAACCCCCAGAATCCTACACTTGCGAATCAGAAAACGAATCAGATCATGGCGACCGAGTGATTCGTCAGGAAGAAGATATGCCATCAACGTCAAGAGATCCTGATTTTATGCCGAGCACGTCATGCCACCAACCGCACAAAATAACACAGTCAGAATTAAATGATCTTGTAAGAGATTTAGAACTTCCAAAATGTAAGGCAGAGTTACTTGGATCAAGACTTCAGCAGTGGAACTTGTTAGAAGACGATGTTTCGGTATGTGTTTTTCGTAAACGCCACAAAGACTTAGAACCATTTTTCAATATGGAGAATAACTTGGTTTTCTGCAGTAACATTAACGGCTTACTGGCGGTTTTAAATATAAACTAGAACCCAGAAGAATGGAGATTGTTTATAGACAGTTAGTTCAACATTGAGTTTAAAGGCCGTGTTATTGCATATTGGAAATATTTTACCATTTCTTCCTGTAGGGTATGCAGTTCACATGAAAGAATCATATGACAATATGAAGTACCTATTGACATGCATAAAATACGATGAGCACCAATGGCATATTTGTGGCGATTTGAAAGTTTTTGCCCTTTTACTTGGGCTGCCGCTAAGCTACAGAAAGTTTTGCTGTTTTTTGTGTGAATGGGACAGTCGGGCAAAGGCACTTCATTACACCAGACAAAACTGGCCTGTTCGTCTATTCCTAGAGCCAGGTCAAAAAAATGTACAGCATATGCCATTAGTAGATTCGAAAAAATTTTTATTACCACCACTGCATATCAAGTTGGGCCTAATGAAAAACTTTGTCAAGGCATTAGATAGAGATGGGTCAGCTTTTCAATACCTGCGTCAGAAATTTCCAAGACTAAGTGAGGCAAAGGTTAAAGAAGGTATTTTTGTTGGGCCACAGATTCGAAATATTTTGAAAGATACACAGCTTGAAAACACTTTAACAGGTATTGAAAAAACTGCTTGGAATGATTTCCGTCTGGTGGTCACTAATTTCTTGGGAAATAGAGAAGCTGACAACTATAAAACCCTTGTCAAAAATATGCTGTCATCGTATCAAAAGATGGGCTGTAATATGTCTCTTAATATACATTTCCTACACTCACACCCGGACTTTTTTCCTGACAATTGCGGAGCCGTAAGTGATGAGCACGGCGAACGTTTTCATCAGGATATTTCAACAATGGAAAAAAGGTACCAGCGAAAGTGGAATCCTTCCATGCTTGCAGACTACTGTTGGACTCTTGGTAGAGATGCTCCAGAAACGATCCATAAAAGAATAGCAAAAAGACAGCGCATATAGTGATTCTTATAAGTATATGAATCTTGTTACTTTTTTTAATATATCCTTTTTTCTAAACCGCAACTAATTTTTTTATTTCATTGTGGTTTTTGGATTCAGCGCCCCAAAATTAACAAAGAAGTGCACTTTTCCCACAAGATACAATTAAAAAACTAAAATTTGTTGTCCAGTGTTATTAGCAGAATTGCCAAGTTTTAAAAACATAACAGCTGCTATCAAAAATATCAAATGATGTGACTACAAATCGAATATTTATAATGGATGAGGAAACGATTTCATTTCAAGAGACAATGTTTAAATAGATTTGTTTATACACATATTTATTTTTTAGCAATGAAAGCTTGACTATACAATCCATACTTATCAACAAATATTTTAGTAATATTCAATTTATAAGAATATGAACAGATTTCATTATATAAATTTTTCTATTATTAATTTCGGACCCAGGGACGAGATGAGGGCATGACTTTTACACTAAAAAATTAATCGTATTTTTTTTGTCAATATATTATCTACATTTTGGCTTCTAAAATATTAGTTTAGATACTTATTGGTATAATAAAACTGTTTGGGATATTCGGCCCTCATCGCCAGGTTATTTTGGTTTGGGAGCTACCCTTCCATTTTTATGAGATTTTAACCTTCAGGATGGGAAGGTATGGAGGAGAACCACCATTCACACTCCTCCAGGTTTGTAGCTGACTTGGAGCTGTTTCCTCTGAGAAAAAAAGATTGCGTGATTTAGGCGCGTTACAACCCCTCCCCCCTTCTGCTTGGAGTAGGAGGGTTCTGACGATAATTAATCATGCTGAGCCACCAATAACCTATAAAGACAAGAATCAAACTGATTATACTTGATCAAAAAGAATATCCAAATTTACACAAAAATTCTCAACCATAAAAATACTCTAAGCCTAAGTAAGCGAAACAACACTAAAGGTCAATATCGGTACAAAAGGTCAAAATCGGTATAAAAAGACAAAATTAGGTAATAATAAGATCAAAATAGGGAAATGAGCTATGACACATCCCAAATCATGAATCGGAAAAAGCAGGAAAATATAACGTAAACGTAAGATAAGATAAACGAACTAATAAAGGTAATCAATACGTAATCTCGAAGATAAAAGGTAGTCTAAATAGGTAAATTAAAAACCCAACAATTTGTCCACTCTACAGGGCAGAACGTAAGACAAGATAAGATAACGTAATTCAACTCCTATCCTCGTTTACATAGATGGATGAATGTGACAAGGTAAGACAAGAGTAAGCAACTAATCCCTCCAGTAAAAGACGAGGATAATAATATTCAGTATATTCAAGGAAAAAAATCACCACTGAACAATAGAAACAGTTATATTATAGAAAAAATCAACAATCAAGACCTAATATGGTAGTGATTTTCTTATCTGAGCCAGGTTGTTCGGATGGTAAACCTTAAATGATATAAGGTGTAGACACCTGGTAGACCTTTACCACCGGCAATTTTTCCGCCTTGGAAGTTATTGGAAAACATTATATGTGGCTGCCTTCTTCTGATTTTGTTACGAAGTATTTTTTAAGTTAGGGATACAGGGTTTTTTTGTTTGGTTTCTTAATATAATGTAAATAAACAAAGGAATTCAGGAAATAAGAACTTTCACCAGCACTTTTGAAATTTTTGTTGGGAACCTAGTGTGGCTCGCCTTAAAATATGATTATGAGCTTATCTTTGAAATAAGGAACATCAACAAACGATTCTAGAAATTATATGCTTGAGTTGGGGTAGGGAGGGGTTGACTATGTTTGTGGGGACAATATCGCTTCCATGTTGACAGACATTTGTCGTGAAAACTATTTGATCTAGAACTTGAAATCTGTCAGAAAGGTCATGTTAGATGAAATCGAACTTTACGACAGGACTGGATTAAGTGAGGCTAAGGGTAGATACACACAAGTACATACTAATCAGGAAATCTCGGAAACTATTAATTTATAATAATCTGGTAGTTTAGCGTAGATTCAAACTGAGAGTGGATTTTATGACAGGATAGCACTAAGGGGCCTAAGAGTTGTCAGATTTAATACCTCTTCATATTTTCTAACTAGAGACCTGATCGTTGGCGGGAATGTAACTTGTACCCCCTATTTTAATGAAAAATTAGGGTTAAATTGATAATATAATATTTTCTTTGTTCTATTAATAATAATAATCATAATAACAATAATAATAATAAATTATTTTATTAACGGCAAAGTTTAGCTTGGAGCTATTCTGCCACTTCACCCTTGAAAATACAAAAAATACAATAACGATTATAAATATGTGAAATTATACCTAAGTATACTCAGTAAATGATGAAAAATTAATCATATATACAAACAAAAATAATGTTTGTAATTTCAAAAAAATGTATACTGCAAGCTCCTGATTCATGTTATTGGCCACAAATATGGTTATGAAAAAAATAGAGTCAGAAAGTTTCTCCCACGAACGAGATCTTTTCGCTTGTCTAGTAGATATTACTCTGTTCGAATGCCAAAATTATATTACATCAGATCCCAGTTGCCGACGAATAGCTTTGTCTAGCTTGTCAAACCCTTCACAAAGGTGTATTAGTCTCTTAGATCAGTCATACGAATTAAAAGTAATTATTCTAATTACATTACAATGAAAGCTCTGCGATCGAATTGCGCACATAACAAATGAGCGTCGGAATAACAATCCCACAGTACATGAATCAGTGATCATTTAACAAAGTGTATGGTTTACGTAAAGTAAAATCACTCACGGAAAGACTTTCTTATGACCCAGAATTCTTGATCGGTCTGTCGGCCAGTCTCCCTGTCTGTCCGCTAAACATTGGCCCGTCTATAACTTGAAAATTACTGTTTGTATTCTGATGATATTTTTTTCATAAGATTACTTCTACGCCAATAAAAAAACGCAAATATAAAAACTGCCCAAAGTTCATTTTTGACGTTTCACAGGCTCCTGGTCCTGATGATTTTCATAAGAAAGCTTTAGGAACTTGAGATTGGGGGCTGGAGGTTGTAGAGGAGGGTATTAGACATATTTCACACATCCTACGTAGATTCTCCCTTAAAACTTTGTTTCTAGATATACCTGCGTCGCCGTCAGACCGATTGGTGTCGTGGTTCCGTATCTGGCGTGTGGTGAGGTTAGTCATAGCAATAAGAGCTGGGTAGCTAGATGTGCACATCGACTCTAAGGCACATTGAGGTCGGCAAAAACGGTCAAAGATGGCTTAGTTATCAGGCTCTTCCTCCCCACACTACTACTACTTAGCATCGTTGTCAAATGGTCGGTATTGTCAGAAGGAAAGAAGAAAATTTCTAGATCACAACGTTGTCAATTGGATGGGGACTATCAACTAATTGTATGGGCTTTTTTACTGTAATAGATGTTCGTAGCTAGATTTTGTATCAGAATGCAAGAAGGTCCTGACATACCAAAATAATGACAGCGTTGCGTGGAAGGTGCAGAGACAAACTACTTGACGGCATTACTTATTGTTGCTAATGTATTTGGCCGTCGAGTTCTAGCGTGCCCCGACCGTCTCTTGCCTGGAGCTGGGGAAGGAGTGGTTTTGATCGCGAAGTGATGCTACTCTTCGTTGTACGTATGCTTTGCCGATGTAACGGAACATTTATTATTTCAATAAACAGCTTCAGGCAAAAATAATATTTTTTTCAATATTATACATAAGTTAATTAAGAAATTGGAGGGATCGGTGAGTTTTATTAATATATTAAAACATGTTTGCTATGATGTCTCATATATTTCTAGCCATTCTGGGACTTTACATTTTTACCGACTAAAATTATCCCTTAGATTTATGTTAATAAAGCCTTATTTCCAGAACAATCTAAGCATATGGTTTGTTTGGAAGCATTCTTTGTGTTACATTGTTGCCCACAGTACATGCATGTGGCGTCAACGTATCTTGAATCATCTATTTAAAATAATTGGTGTGATAACCTTTTTTAAAACCTCATTATATTTTTCCTTCTTTTTATTAAATTATCTGTCGCAGTATAAATAACTGTTAGACGACAGAAGGTTCGATAAAGTTGGACCGAGACGACGATGCATATTTTTTGAAATCAGTGATAAAAATTGATGTATTTACATTTTTACAGGGAAAGTCTTGCAACATACTAGATGAGGCTTTTATTAACATATTACGCCATATACGAGCCCCTTCCCACTTCAGTTGGCCCAACTATTGAATCTTATCAAACACAAATAATGAAAATGTAGCAGGGTGTTATAGGTTTAAAATATTAACAATGAACATTTTGATAATATACATATAGTAGAAAATACCAACTTTATCACTCGTTAATCAAATTTGCAGCATAAAAATAACACATGTTGCAATTACAGCATATCAACCTATTTTCATTTCAATGCAAAATAAGTCTATAACGCATAGGTGGCTGTGAAAAGTAAAAGCCATGATAATTGTTTTTATTAATCACAGCTGAGAAAATTCGGTTACTGATAATTAAATTTTTTAATTCTGGGAAATCAAACTCAGAAATTGCAACTTTGTTAGACTTATCGCGGTACAGTGTGAGAAATATTGTTAGAAGGTATAACGTAACTGGATTAGTTAATATTAAGCCACGATATGTGAAAAAAGTAATATCATAAATGCCGACCGAAGAGCATTAAGAAGATTAATCGTGAAAAACAGGCGTGCCAATTATTTACAATTAAGTGCTATGTGGAGTGACGCTGTTGGAAGGAGAATTTCGAGGTCCACAACTCATAGAGAGCCCCAGAAACTGGGATTTAGCACTTGCAAGGTAAGTTTTCTTATAAAAAAAGTGAAGTAAAGACCCTAAAGTTGCACAATTTGTTTATAGGCCAAAGAAAAGCCACTATTAACTCCACTGCAAAAGAAAAATCGGCTTAGATGGGCTAACGAACATAGACTGTCTGAAGAGAAAAGTGAAATTTCCAGCATCCATTATGGTCTGGGGCAGTATGTCATCAAAAGGAGTAGGAAAACTTCATGTTATTGATGGAAATGTGGATACAAACAAATATACTAAGTGACATATATACGTAAATCCGAACACCCAGTTTAAATGGTTTTATTTTAATAAAAGTTGGTGAATGTATTTATCTTACTGTAAATAACAAGCGAAAAAATTTTCAGCCTTATCAGTTGGACATTCCGGTTTTTATACTGCTTTTTTTTAATTCACTAGCGCTCTAAAAATGAATATTTCAGCCGCAGTAAAGAATCAACGTTGGCGGATTTTGGTTCTTGACATCCTTTACGATCGGTTACGATGCCTAGAGTACGGAGACCTGTACGATTTCGTCAACTTAGTGAGTTTGATAGGGGCCGTATAGTGGGACTTCGGGAACCTGGACTTTCTTTTTGGGCAATTGCAGTTAGAGTGCAAAGAAGTGTAGACACTGTGGTTAGGTGTTGTCAGGCATGGCTTCGAGAAGGCCGTACGCAAAGAGCAAGGGGCACTGGACGCCGCCGTAGAACAACAGACCATGAAGATCGCCGCCTAAGATTATTGGCCTTAAGGGACCGTTTCTCCACTACCAGGTCCATTGCAAATGAATGGTTTGCAGAACACGGAAGACCTATTGGCATGCGAAGTGTTTACCGACGAATGAGAAGTTTTGGCTTGTTTTCATACCGGCCACACTGGGTCCTCCATTTACCTAACTCGAGAACACCGACGTAATCGCCTTGATTGGAGCAGTCAACGGTCACTCTGGGATAAGAATGGAACAGTATTGTCTTTAGTGACGAGTCTCGATTTTGTTTAGGCATGCGCGATGGTCGTGCCAGGGTTAGAAGGCGACGTGGTGAAAGGAGGAGTCCACAGTTTTTTGTTGAAAGACATGTTCATCACACTGTTGGAGGAGTTATGGTTTGGGGTGCTATAGCTTATGGTTCCAGGTCACCTTTAATCTTCATCAGAGGTAACATGAACGCGCAGCGTTATATCCACGTAGTTCTAGAACCCCATCTTTTACCCTATCTTGACACCCTGGCAGATCCAACTTTCCAACAAGATAATGCCCGACCACATGTTGCAAGAGTCACAATAGACTTCTTTCAACATAATGATGTCACATTGTTACCATGGCCACCAAGATCTCCCGACTTATCCCCAATTGAGCACGTGTGGGATATGATGGGTAGGAGATTGCTCAATTTGCAACGTCCTCCTCAGACTCTAGAAGCACTTCGAGAGGAGTTGGTGGTTGCCTGGAATGAGATACCACAGGAGGACATTGACCACCTGATCAGAAGCATGCATAGGCGTTGGAGAATGCGTAGCACATCAGGGTGCATCCACACATTATTAAAGGACAAAGGGCTTTAAAGCAGTGCAATCATTTTGAAATTTTTATCATTTACTTATTATGCTTCATTAAGTACTTATACAAAGTTTTATTAAAATAAAACCATTTAAACTGGGTGTTCGGATTTATATGTCACTTAGTATATTTGGCAATTTTAGAAGAATCGTTTTTACCAGTGATGGAAGAATGTTTGACATCCGGCCAAGATTTTGTGTTTCAGCAAGATGGTGCAGCGTGCCATATCTCAAAAAAAGCTATAAAATGGATGGAAGAAAATAATGTACCACTTTTGAAATGGGTTTCTAGCAGTCCAGACTTGTCACCTATTGAAACTTTGTGGCACGAGATGAAAAAGGTTCTACGACAACATCGTGCTCGTACAATCACCGAACTGAGACAAAAGCTTCAAGAAATATGGGATTGTTTTGCACCAAATTTTTGCCAAAATTTAGTTAACACTATGCCCCAAAGAATTTCAGCCGTAATAAAAAATAAAGGTGATGTTAGCCAATGGTAATATTTCAATTTTTGCTTGTTAACTTCGCGCATTTATTCGCACATTGTTTATTTGTTCAGGTGTTCTATTAGTTATAGGTCTAAGTGATTTCAAATATGTATTTTTTACTAGAGTGTATCTAAAATATTTTTGAGAAGATAAATTGCTTTAGAAGTAAATAGTTTCGTCATGTCACAAATCTTGAAGATGTCCAACTGAAGTGGGAAGGGGCTCGTATAATACATACCTATCACACTCTAGCAGGTTTTCAATGCTATTGACTTCTGTGATCTAAATTACATGGGAAAGTACTTAAAGCTGGGCTTCCATACGCCATTGATTAAAAAAATGTGAAAATAGCTCCTTTGCAATGTTAAACATTACCCTGTATATAATTTGAGCGATATTGGTGAATAAAATGAGATGTATTAAAACATTATAACAAATTTTGCATGTTGCATAATGCTGCATGATATTGCATTTGCCGGTTCATGCTGAAGTATAAATGATAATGCAAGAAAAAGCTGAATTTGCGATGTTGGTAAGTGAACATGTTCATTCTTGGTTCTACATCAGAATAAAAAAAATACATAAATTCAATGGGAAACTATTGTTAGATACTATAAAAGATATATAAATGTAGCTGAAAAAAACAATAATGTGACGTTATCATTAGGCTAAGAGATAAACATGCGGAATTCTACTATTTTCTTTTTCCAATCACCGTTTAGTGTTTGCTTACAATCAAAATATTTGTTAATAGTTATAAATATTCATTGTAAACAACAGCACTTAAAAATGTAACTGTGAAATGTTTTATAAGGATCGTAAAACATGCACTGCACGCTTTATTAAAGATAAATTAATTTGAAATACGCCTATTTTTATCCATCGCAAGTTTTTTTGGTCACGTTATGTACATTTATTCTGTCCACTATGATTTGTTTAATTGGCAAACACCTAACATAAATCTATCATCCAATCGAAAATTTTAAACCTGAGTTACAGAAATGTCATGCTATATTGAGCAAAATTCTGAAAACAATTTGGCAATTGAGAATTTAAGAGACGCTACAAAATATGCCCAGCTTCTCTGTGTATAACTTAATTTTTCACTCCAGATAGCTCAAAAGGTGAGTGAAGCTTCACGGGCGTACTGTTTTAATGTAAGAAACTGCAGAAGCTTCAGCCGCCCAGAATTACTATTGGTCTTGTATTCTGCATAAATTAGATCGAAATTGGGATATGCACCGTTAATTTGGAACCCAATTTACAAGTGCTACATTGATTCCCTAGAGCATGTGCCGAGAAAGTTTCTCAAATTTTTATCTTTCAAAGTTGACGGTGCATATCCTGAACGGGGTATATCTGAAAGTTTGTTATTGCCTTGGCTTCAAATGCGATCTTTAGAGAGGGAAGTGCGCTTCAATTATTTTCTTGCATAAACTACGGTACAATCAAATTGATTCTAATGAGATTGGGGCTCAACTAATCTTTAATGTCCCATCTTTTCAAGCTCGTACCATTAAAACCTTTTATTGTCACAGGGCTCGCACAAATATGTTTTTGAAAGCACCCATAGTGCGATATACGAGCCCCTTCTCACTTCAGTTGGCCCACTTCAAGATTTGTGCCAAAATATGTCTTTATAAACTAAACATGACGAAACTATTTACTTCTAAAACAATTTATTTTCTCAAAAACATTTTAGATACACTCTAGTCGTGAAAAATGCATATCTGAAGTCACAAATAAACAATGTGCGAATAAACGCAACAAAGCAACAATTAAAAGATTACCATTGGGTAACATCACCTTTATTTTTTATTACGGCTGAAATTCTTTGGGGCTTAGCGTTAACCAAGTTTTGGCAAAAATTTGGTGTAAAACAATCCCATATTTCTTGAAGCTTTTGTCTCAGTTCGGTGATTGTACGAGCAGGACGTTGTCGTAGAACCTTTTTCCTCTCGTGCCACAAAGTTTCAATAGGTGACAGATCTGGACTGCTAGAAACCCATTTCAAAAGTGGTACATTATTTTCCTCCATCCATTTTATAGCCTTTTTTGAGGTATGGCACGCTGCACCATCTTGCTGAAACACAAAATCTTGGCCGGATGTCAAACATTCTTCCATCACTAGTAAACGCGATTCTTCTAAAATTGCCAAATATTTGTTTGTATCCACATTTCCATCAATAAAATGAAGCTTTCTTACTCCTTTTGATGACATACTGCCCCAGACCATAAGGGATGCTGGAAATTTCACTTTTCTCTTCAAACAGTCAACATGGAATACTTCATTTTTTTATCGAATAACTCTACTGCGACTGTCACCAACACAAACTTCGAATCGGGCCTCATCACTCCACTGTATTGCACACCATTGTTGAGGTGTTCATTCTTTAGCCCATCTAAGCCGATTTTGTTGTTGTGCAACTATAGGGTTTTTACTTCACTTTTTTATAAGAAAATTTACCTTGCAAGTGCTAAATCCCAGTTTGTGGGCCTCTCTATGAGTTGTGGACCTCGAAATTCTCCTTCCAACAGCGTCACTCCACAGAGCACTTAATTGGTAAATAATTGGCACGCCTGTTTTTCACGATTATTCTTCTTAATGCTCTTCGGTCGGCATTTGTGATATTACTTTTTTCACATATCGTGGCTTGATATTAACTGAACCAGTTACGTTATATCTTCTAACAATATTTCTCACACTGTACACATAAGTCTAACAAAGTTGCAATTTCTGAGTTTTATTTCCCAGAATTAAAAAATGTAATTATCAGTAACCGAATTTTCTCACTAATAACCTTTCCTCTACCCATTTTGAAAACCTTAACGTATTCTGACAGCAGTGATTAATAAAAACAATTGTCATGGCTTTTATTTTTCACAGCCACCTCTGCGTTACAGGCTTATTTTGCATTGTAATGAAAATAGGTCGATATGCTGTAATTGCAACATGTGTTATTTTTATGCGGCAAATTTGATTAGGGAGTGATAAAGTTGGTGTTTTCTGCTATATATTATCAAAATATTCATTGTTAATATTTTAAACCTATAACACCCTGCTACATTTTTATTATTTGTGTTTGATAAGAAAAAAACTAAGATTTCAATAGTTGGGCCAACTGAAGTGGGAATTACTTAAACAATTTCTGACATGTTTCTCACTTTGTGAAATATTTCTTTTTTTGTTAGATTGATTTATCTTTGATTAAGGTTGTCCTGTAAATGGCTTCAAATGGCTTCCTTGACTGAAGGGTAATAAACGCTATTCATTTATTTGTATCAATGGGGTCATAGCACTACAATAATTTAACAGCATTTTTGGTCATAGGAAGACATATAGGAAAATTCAAAGTAGGGCAAATTGGTGGTTCCAGAATTGATGTTCAGCGGCGAAATTTATCCCGTCTCAGTGAAGGGGGGCAACGGTTGAAAACTGAGTGCTCTTCAAATTAATAATAAAAATCAAACTTGATTTTTTATTTCACGGGCTGCAGCTTGAACAGCTTGATGGATTTTGACATACGAAGTGTCGCCAAATTTGTTTGGACAGTGCCAGTGATATTGGGGATACTAAACTTTTTGGAGGATTTTTATCAAAAATTTTAACTTTGAAATTCCTATTCCACGAGCTCCAGCTTAAGAGGGTTGGTGGACGTATGAGGTGTCTCTAGCTTTGTATTGACAGTCTGAAAATACTGGGGATACTGAAATTTTATAAAAAATAATTGGCAGACTTTAGACACAAAGTTCAACTTTGAGACTTCTATTTCACGAGCCCAAACACCTTGATGGATTTTAATATTTGATATGTTGTTAGATCCTTCTTGATAGTATAACTGATTCTTCATTCTTTTCCGTTACTGCAGAATATTTGTATTTTTTAAAAATGTACATGTCTCTTCCTTTAAGGGTTCGCACATCTCTCCAATTAAAAAAAATAGGAACCCTATAAGATATATCTTACTTCTCAAAGGTAAGCCAGAGAGGGGCATAGGCCCATGTTTTTGGGTCCAAAACAACCTATTAACAGCGTAACAAATGAAGCGTTAGTATCGACATTCAAGCAAATTCTAGCACCAATCCGTAATGTTATTGCGACTCGATACCACAAATATTTTCTAGAATTACCCAAAAATGCAGAGTATCCCGAAATGTGCAGCAAGAATGCACAGTGAAAAACAAAACGAATTAAGATTAAATATACTCCTAAAGAAACACAAAATAATTTTCATTTTAATTTAATTTAATTCTTATCATGTTTATTTTTAGGTTCCTTCTTAATTATTTGTTGAAAAAAGTACATTAATTGAGAATTTTGCTGCCCGATGAAACTGCACAAGCCTTGTAACAACTTTTTTTCAAAAATGAAGGAGATGAGACTTCAGAGTAGATTAAAACAAAGAAATATATTAAAAGAGATATAACCATAGAGAGAGAGAGCGAGAGTGTTATCAATATGGAGCTTTTGGGGCGATAAAGATTGGCTTCTAAAGTTCTCACGGTGTATAACTTATCTGTGCGGATTGGTTTGATTTGACACCCCGACAGTGCCGAATCCACGGTCTTGGTGGGCCATATTTATTTTGTATTCTCCATCTAGTCTCCTTAACCCATTTTGTCCCAGTGGTGTGTTAACGCACGTCCTATTTAATGATTTTATTTTCGTAAATCCACTAAATATTTTTGAATATGCACATTTAATGATTCAATACTATCAGTATTGCAAAACTTACCGTATAAACTGTGTACGTTTATTTAAAAAAAATATGACTCTTCAAAAATCAAGAAATACGCTGCATAATTTTGTGTAAAATCTCTAAAGTAGTAGGTAAAGTATTTTTTCTTTCTTATTATTGCAAATTGCAAGTCTCGACAAGAGCACGTCGCGTCAGCAGCCGCCGATACCGGTGGTGGCTACAATTTAGTATGCGTGTATCTCTTGTGCGGTTTACGTAAAATTCGATTTTTATCAGAAAAATATGCCGTTTTTGAAGTTTCTATATCAAAAGCAAAAGCGGCTTCGGCGGAGGATGTGGCGGAGTTGGCACAAAATAATGAAAGTTGTAAGTAAATATTATGCCCATTTACGTATTTTTATAGTTTGTAGATTCAATAATGTATTTCGTTTACCGCAACTTTACGTTAAGAGTAAAATAATAATTTATTTACAGAACATATTTGTGCAGTTCATATTCCACCTGAAGTGGATACTACTTTGACCGACGAGGAGGATATGAACGATGAAAGCAAGATTTTGAGGAACCAACTGATATAGTTGGAACTTGCATATACCGGAATCTACTTTGCCTGACTGATAAAACAATAATTCAAAGAAATCTTGCCCCTGATGGATGAACTACGTTATAATAATAAAGGTGACCTCATGATTGTTCATGCTAATTAAGATCGAAGGAGGTGTAGAATCTGCCACACAATTTACATTTGTAATAAGTAGTTTTAAATGACTCTATTGTTTTTCGAAGTATTCTCCACGAAGATTAATACACATCTGATACGCTCAAAACAATTTTTGAAGCACTTCCACTCGTTTGCTGGCAGATCTATAACGGCATTTTTGAATGCGTCAACTGCTTCTTCTGGTGACTGGAACCTTTGACCACGCAGTATGTTTTTAATTTTCAGGAAAGCAAAGAAATCCTTAGGACTTAGATCGGAACTATATGGAGGATGGTCCAATAATTCCACGTTTTCTTCCGTTAAATACCGCCTTGTTTTTAGGGCTGTGTGCGAGCTTGCATTGTCTTGGTGGAGGATGATTCTTCTTTCGGGGTTGATTTTTCGAAGCTCGGTGATGACTTCTGGCAAACAAATGGTGGTATACCAATCCGCAGTAACGGTTCTTTACTCATTAAGAGGAGTTGTAGCAATATGACCCGATTTTGACACAAATGTTGCGACCATCTTTTTCGAAACACTTCGAGAACGGATGACTTTTGTTGGCTTTTCATCACCTTGGAATACCCAAACAGCCGACTGTCGTTTATTTTCTGGTTCATAACAGTAAATCCACGATTCATCACCACTAAGTCAACAGGTGAGGTATCCAACGCGGAACTAATTTTCTTACTCCTAATTCTTCATGTAAAATTTTTTGAATTGAGGACGCTTCAATCTCGCGATATGTCACATGTCTATCTTCAATGATGAGTTTGCGCACAGGGTGACTGCCGTTTTTGGTGCACCCACCCTGGGATCGTCGCTAAAACTCACCCGTCCACGTTTGAATTCTCCATACTAACAGGAAATTGTCGACTGATGTGACGCTTCGTTGCCGAAAACAGCCAGTAACTCAGCAAGGCATTCTTGTTGCGATAATTGTCTGTGAAAGTTGTAATAAATCATGGCGCGAAAATGTTCTCGGTTGAGTTCCATTTTTCTAATGACTTAGTGACACTTAAAAATTCACTGTAGTGAGAACACTGCACGTATTGTTGTGAAACTTTGAATTTAAGTTTACTAAAGGGTGGGGTTAAGATTCAGTACTGACGTTCGAACCGCGCGGCCTACTATGTTTCTATATGCAAAACTTAAAAGACACGTAGCTGTCAGAAACTGACTGAACATGCAAAATGACTGATATTGTCAGCATTAGTGAGGGTCATGAGTACCAAGATAACGCCACAAAAAGATCGAAAATAGAACATACGTAGCCCGCGAAAATTTAAAATTTGCGATAATTTTTGAACAAGCCTCGTAATTTACGTTTGGTATTTTTATGTAAGACTGTCTCTATCTGTGTTTTATTTTCGTTAGAATTATTAGTTATGACTTATGTGCCTCAAAACTTCATGTTTCTTCCGATTGGTTCGTTTACGCACCAGTATTCTTTGATATAATCTATTTTTGAATTACATTTTTTTACACATGGAATATATTCTTAGGTATACTAAAATAAATATTTATAAACAAAACTGTTGTTTTTTTTTAATTTTTTCAGTGCTTGGGACAGAATTGGTTAATGCATCTTTAAAAGTGACCCGGTCTGTCTCCTAGCCTATATAACTCCTCGATTTCTTCTCAATCGTTCCCGATTTCATAACAAACATAAAAAAAGATAACGCCCACGGATCGAAAACAACAACCCAATCTCATATTTTTCCATTGACACGCGATAGCGGGGTATAAAAACCTCTATCACGCACCCGGGTGCACATTACCAATCAGTACCCAACATGAAATTCGTGATCCTCCTGAGCCTTGTGGCGTTCTGCTACGCGGTGCCCTTCCCCATGAAGAGCATTGACTTCACCGAAGATGGCAAGATCGTCATTACGGAGCCAACTGGAAAAAGGGTCACCATCTACAAGAGCTTGGGCCCAGCCGGCGGAAGGACCTTCCAGATCCAGGTTGAAGGTCCCAACTTCCCTACCAAGTCTGTGCAAATCGACGAGGACCCACACAAGGTGAGCATTGGGGCTTGGGTGCTTAAGTTGCTAAATATTTGGTGGACTAGTTATATCAGTCTAACCCTCTTAAGTTTGGAGGGCAAAAGTTTCAGCACATAAAAAATAAGTCTTGCGATCATTTCTGAAAAATAAATAATACTGATAAAATGTACTGCAAGTGTGTTTTACAAGTTGTATGCAGTTAGGTTTTAGACATGTTGAGGATGGTAAAATTTAGGGCGACAGCTAGCTCCGCATTAGAGAATTCTTCAAAAACCAGTTCATTATTTATTTATTTAGTGGAACGCGATTAGAAATAAGAACCCGAACACTTTGGAACTCGAGGGCAATTAATGTAATTACTTTATACGGTGTTTGAACCATTTTTCAATAGGATCAATCCGTGGAGTTCTCAGCTTTGAAAATAGTACCAGGCACAAAACATATGGAATTTGACCAGCGGTCAATTTTAAATAAAATTCATACAAGATTTCAATCTTGCTGTGCAAATCGTTTTCGACTATCTTCTTTAGTGTTTATTAACTATCTTCCAATTTCGCTTGGGACACCTTGGATATTTTGTATGTGTTCACGTGATTTTTATTTACAATAAAGACGAATTAGTTTTCGTAAAATGATGCAAGCAAGCCCACCTACACCAAACTTTAACACCCTCCAACAAAAAGCATTTCTGAACTTGGTACATTTGATCAGCACATGAAATGTTACTATACGAATTTTCTTTAAAATTGAACGATGGTCAAATTCCATAGGTTTTGCGCCTGGTAATTTCAAGTTGATCCCATCTGTTAAATTGGTCCCTTAAATATTTCATTTCAGAGCATTACATCTTAAGCGTCCATAAATATTTGTCTTTCTATTTTAGTACTTGATTGTACTTTAAAAGCCCGATGTTCACAATTTTGGTATTTTTGTCCAAAAGTCAACTATTTTCGAATCCTTAACTATTGAACTTTTGAATAAACGGTCGCGACACTTTCTATTTCAAACCTATTATATTAAAACACATTAGGCACAACACATGTGCGGTCACACTACAAGCATGTCTCATTATAGTTGTGTCAACTTTTGTTTTTTTTTATAGTGAGAACAGAGGAGCAACACTTCCATTTTTATACATGTTCTGTGTCATAGTGTGTTTGATTACAGATTTAAAGTGAAAAGTGACACGATTGTGAGCTGATATACAAATAATAATAAAATGTGTGAATTTTGACGAAAAATGCCAAAATTACCAACTCTGGACTTCAAATTATCAAATATTGAAATAAAAAAAAATGATGAGGAATGCTTGAAACAAACAAATTCTTAAATGCAAAATGTTATAGATCGCATTAACTTATAATTTGAATTATTTTCGCGGCCCAAAAGACCTACTTATAGACATTGATCCTTTTCTTTTCAATGTATACAGTTATTTTGGTTTATAATCTGTCTGAAGAATTAATGAGATCCTTACGAAAAAGCGTTGTTCCAAAAAAAGTTTGATACCTTGAAAATGAAATATTTTCATATCGATGTTTATATAAAGCTTCAGTTTCGACAAATCACTTTGTTAACATCTTCGTGCATAAGTACAAGTTCCAGTGGATTTCACTCATTTTGATCAATTATACTAGCTTTTAAACTTCTGGCTGACAAACCTGTATAACCATGTACATAAAAACAAAATCAAAAAGAAAATAATCAAAAAATAGGAATCTGAAGGTCAGATTCTTTAGTATGAAGATTAAAAAGAATTGCAATATTCTTGGGTCAGCTAGTACGTTGACAGATAACACTAAGTCCTTATACAGGGTGGCGCATCGAGAACGAAACAGACGCATTTACTGACAGCTCAGTTTTTTTTTTTTGAAAAACGGTCAGACCCGTCGATTTTGTTTTCGAGGGGAACACAAGTTTGGCAAAAAATCACGTTAGCACGTGCAGCCCCCTAAGCGGGGGTGACACCACCCCCAAAATCTTAAAAGGAAAGGGGGGTCGAGTGATACCTTATTTCAAAGGTCTTTCAATTCCCTTTATAATGATATAAAATTAATGTACTTCAGTTCAGTAGTTTTGAAGATTTCTTGAATTAAAGCTTAAATAAAACTAATACATTATCATTAGTGGAGATCAATACATTTGGCAGCTAAGTAATTTAAAAATGACCCGTTAGGCAAGTAAATGTTGAAAATGGCCACCATGACTCTCCATGCAATAATAAAGATTTTGCTCAAAACGTTGCCGCACATTTTGCAATATTTGAGGAGTAATTTGAAGGCACTCATTCACAATTCTTTGTAGCAGGTCTTCTAATGATGTTGGCTGAGTAGCATAGATTTTGCTTTTTAAATGACCCCAAATAAAGAAATCCACAAGGGATAAATCTGGAGATCTTGGGGGCCATTCAATGGCACCTCTTCTACTAATCCATCGATCTGGAAACGTCTGATCTAAATATTGTCGAACACGTAATGCGTAATATGGTGGGGCACCATCCTGTTGGAACATCAACCTATTCGCAATGTACCGCCGATCATTCTGATTTTCAATTATGGCTGTTAATGCAGGATCTAAGGCGTCTTCAAGTAATTCCAAATACATTTCACCGGTCAAATTTCCAGGTAAGAAAAAGGGACCAACTAAATGATCGCCAAAAATATGAGCCCAAACATTTAATTTTTGTGGCTGCTGTGTATGAACCTCATGATAAATTCTAGGATTAGAATCGGACCAATATCGGCAGTTATGACGATTTACTACGCCATTTAAGAAAAAGGAACATTCGTCGGAAAAGCAAGTGTTGAATAGAAAATGTTCATCGTTTATAATTCATTCACTCATATCTTCACAAAATTGTAATCGCCGATCAAAATCGTCTTGATTAAGTTCTTGTACCAGGTGAATTTTATACGGATGAAAACTATGGGCCTTTAGAATCCGTTGGACAGTACGTCGACTAACACCACACACAGTCTCCAATTTGCGGGTACTTAACGTAGGATCTACATAAACTTGCCCTAAAACCCCACTTCTATTGCTTCGTTCCTTATGGGATTTTCAATGTTGCGTTTTTTATTGGCGACTGACCCAGTTTCCCGAAATTTAGCTACAAGTTCTAGAACATATTTTCGATGCACGTTACTGTACTCATGTCGCTCATTAAATATTTTTGCTGTTCTATTAGCGCACTGATTGTTTTCGAAAAATATTTCAATAATCTCAACTCTTTCTGCTGTGGAATATACCATGATTAATTTATGTAATAAAGCGTTAAAAGTTATTTTAGCAACAAAGTTTGGTCAAATCAATCGCAAACTATGCACTAAACTTCTATTTTTCCTTATCTTTCTTCAAGAAATAACTTTTTTGCCACAAAAAAAAACGCTCCAATAGCTATTTTCAACAACAAAATGATAAACAAACCATGGGCGTGGTGAAGAAAAGCATTTACTTATTAAGTAAATTCTTTTAGTCAAATTTATTCTGAAAGTAGTACAAACTAATCTGATGTACCTATTAAAGTCTACTTTAAGCTTTAAATCAATAAATCTTCAAAACTACTGAACTTATGCTCCTGTATTTTACCTCATTATAAAGGGAATTGAAAGACCTTTAAAATAAGGTATCACTCGACCCCCCTCTCCATTTAAGATTTCAGGGTTGGTGTCACCCCCGCCCAGGGGGTTGCACGTGTTAACGTGATTTTTTGCCAAACTTGTGTCCCCCTCGAAAAAAAAATCGACGGGTCCGAGCGTTTTTCCAAAAAAAAACTGAGCTGCCAGTAAATGCGTCTGTTTTGTTTTCGATATGCCACCCTGTATACATGAGTTCTTCAAATGCCCAATTACCAGGATACATGGTATTCAAGTTATAATTCCAAAATCAAATAAAGTTGCACTAGTGGTGTAGAAACTAGGTTACAATGTCCTCCGTAGGAGAAACAAAATAAATATCTTCTACTCCACTGCTTTTTTCTCCTATCTCAAGAAATTTTAGGTTGAACCTTTGAGGTAAATCATGTATTTATAGCAATGTTATCTTTTGAAGTACTTCTGCCCTAGGAACAATATCATTGTTTTTGAATTCGTACACTAGTCTAAAATAGTTTCGGTTTGTTTTATAAACAATCTTAAAAGTGAATTTGGCTTCCCTGGGCTCAAAAACGGTGTTGTTTAGATGAAAGCTGAAGGTACTTTTTCGACAACAATGTGATGAAATCAGAACGATGTACTACATAAACTCAGTCGGTAATGGAATATATTTGTTTCCAAAGACAATGGGGGTGCATAAGGACATCTCAGTAGGAAGAAAAGGTCTAGATATCATCATCGACAATCCCTACTTTCCTAAAGCCATTCACGTTGACAAGAACCACCTTCATGATCATACTCACTATGATCACGTCCATCATGGTCATGAGTATGATCATCACCATGATCATCACGTTGATCACAACAAGGTTTGAATAGTATGTTTTGAATGACAAAGCACGATATACTTGGAGGCTTTTGCTCATTTTTTATTGCTTGGACAAGGGTGACATTAAAAGCTTACATGTACGGCTACCAACTTTAATTGTTCTGAGCTGATATGTTATGATATGCCGACGCAGCAGTTTTGTCAAAAAAAATCACGTTAGTCTGATTTTTCGGTAATCACACGATACAGGATGGTGACCCACGTATAATCTACAGGGTGTCTGAATATTCCGTGGACATAGAGGCACCACTTAATTTTAGACTCAAAATAAGTCGATTAGACATAATTTACATGATTTACCTCTATGCAAAAGTGCTTCGTCTGTCCGTTAGGCATACACATTTTTTCAGGTATTTTTCGAACTAATCGTCCGATTTGAATGAAATTTGGGATACACATGTTTTGCTAGATGTCTTTATATTTGACTTTTACAAAAAAAAAACGTGAGAGTTCGAGAAGGGCGAAAACTACCCACAAACCTGCTTAACTTATAGCAAATTTTTTCGATACTGTTCCGACGACTCCGAAAATAATATAAAAACTTTAATTAATTCAAAATTTATGAAGAACAAAGAACAAATTGACAACAAAAATAAACTCAAACATCGCTTTTTAATTTAAGCTTTATGAAAAATAATCTGACACAGATATAACATCCCACATATCAGGCACCTAGATGCCTACTAGATTTTAACACTTGATGTAATAATAGTTATTCATTATACAAGGAGAAAAGGTACTAGATTTTATCTTGAGACAAAAAACCGAAAGCTAAAATCTAGTATTTTTCCCATGTATAATACACATTTTTTTCTGTGACGGAAATAAACGACGATTTAATATTGAATAATTATATTATAACAATATTTAAGTCAGAAAATTATTGATGTGAAACTTGAATTTTGAAATTAGCTGTTGTACTTATAGCAACAATTAGACCTGCATGGCTAAGGAATCTTTTAAAGTAATCAAATAGCTGTCAATTTAATTTAGTGACTTGATTTGAAAATTGTGAGCTTAGTGATTGTTTAGAAGTTATTTTTAATACTATAAAGTAAGAAATGTCTGATTCCGTGTTTTCTTTGACTCCACCGAAATTAGTAGAAGTAGCCAGAGTAACGTCACCAAAATTACTGCCAGCTAAATCGTTTATACAATATCTGGGAAAAAAGTTAGTTCATAAAAAGTGACATTTTGTTACCTGTCAACAGAGATAAAATCTCAAGCTTTTTTCCCATCACAGAAAAAAGATTGGTTTAGAAACCAGCTCCGTAAACCTTTTATTTTCCGAAAACTATGCGAGATGGCCTGCTTTTAAGAGACAAAAATTAATAGAATAAAATAATATTTTAAATAAAGGCATTGGAGAGAGGAAAAATTCTGGTAGAATCTATTTAGGGGTATAGTTTTCACCCTTCTTGAACCCGTTTAGGTTTTTTTGTGAAAGTCAAATATTAGGATGTCTAGCAAACACTTGGGTTCCAAATTACATTCAAATCGCACTATCCGTTCCTGAAATATCTGAAGAAATGAAAACATTGACGCCCTCTAACATACAAGCGAAGCATTTTTGCATAGTCCAATCGACTTACTTTGAGTCTGAAAATACATCGTACTTCGATGTCCACGGAATATTGGGACACCCTTTATAAAGGATCACGTCAGTTAAATTTGTTGAAAATTTGCCATTTTGTTGGACAAACAATTTGCAAAATTCCAGGAAACCTCAACAGACTTCGAAAATACCATGTTTTCCGTTTTTCTTCTGATTTTGTTAGTTATTGTGGCGGCCTTACTGTTTCACCTAAAATTGACTCAAATTCAAAATCTATTTGATGTCTAACGTATTTTTAGACATTTGAATTATTGGAGCCAAAGCAAGAACGAACACGGTTAAAACGTGAACTTTTTTTGTTTTTTCAAGTGTAAATAGAGTTTGGTATGAATTTTTCTGAGCAGCATAAATCATATAAAACTTACATGCTTGTAATTGAAGACACTGGTCGTTCACAAGATATTGAGGTCTTCAGGCGAGGGAAGAGTAGACGTAATGGTGGATAGTCCGTTTTGGCCCTTGAAGTACATACATGTTGATAACTATGGCAGACAGGTTCGAATATTGCTGTTGGGTTGTTTTATAGCTTTGGGCTTTAGCTTACAAACATATTTCAACGATACTTTGCTTTTGTGAGGATATCCTCTTTGCTAGCTTCTTCACTATGCCCAACGTCGCTGGTGGATATCAAGATAAAGAAAAGTTGCAGGTACCTTGATTTCAAACTATTTCTTTGATAATATTTTTCAAGCTCATTGCTTTAGTAATTTGCTCAAGGTATCCAATGAAACCTTGCTTCAAAGCGGTACCTGTAATTTTTTGTATCATGCAGGTTGGCTGGTAACCTAATCATCGCAAGCTGAAGCTACAACATACAGTTTGGAAGTTTTTTATGGAATGCTATATATCTTATTCGATATTTGTATTTTGCGAGAAATTATGGATACTTTTTATTGAACATAGTTTGAGGTAGACAACATAAGTTTCGGAACAACAATAAAATATATTTTTTTTACCTAAGCAATGGTCCATTGAGTTTTGTTAGTAGAGTTGATAAAAATATGATTTATTTAACCAAAACCAACGTCTACGTCAAAGTATGTTTGATAAAAAGTGTTAAAAATTCCTCGCAGAACACTAATATGGAATAAAATTCTATGAGAAGAACAAAAGTTGCTAACAGTTTCTGAAAAACTGTAGATTTGGCAACATCGCGAATATCATTAACGGATCCACCGTGGTTTCCAACCTAAACCGTTCCCAACTTTTGTGACACTCTGTATAAATTATCACCTTCGACTCCTTTAGATTGAGGCTATACAAAAAATTAAACTTCGAACTGACTATTCTGTTTCGATATGAAAAAAACCATATAATCTACCAGGGCAGTAAAAAAATAATCAGATACAGATCTTACGAATAACTTGTGTTTTCATAAAATTATTCTTAAGACCTTTGAGTTGTCCCCTCAGCGGATTAACTTTTGAGGTCCTATGCGGGAGATTACACGATTTAGTTTGGTATCAAAGAAGAATTGTCAGATCGAAATTCAATTTTTTCAACCCCAAGTACTCCGCCTTAGCAAAATCTCAACATACTAGATCAAGAAAAATATTTTAAGCGATAGCACTTTTTATACTGTTTCGAGACAATTTCTTAAGACTTAAAGACTGTTCCATTTCAATGATACAGTGCGAACAAAACTTTTGGAATGTGTCATGCGAAGCTCCTTAATTTCTACTAAGTTCTAAATGACTACTTCTAGGTAAAATGCAGCACTCCATATGTTTCTTATAATTCCACAAACTCTCTCGAATGCACCAAGGTCGTTTCTCATTGAGTTACTTTTCAGCAACTATCAGATTTTCAGACCAATACCTCTGAATGGCCACTTAGGGAAAAGCAAGAGAACCTTAAAGTTTAAGGGACGTATCGTTATTCGTTCCTACAATAATTGAATCAATTGAGAGAATATTTTTGTATGGATTCGCTCAATAACATTTTTCATACGTCTAGCAACCTCTATAAGAGTTCCCACAACTTTATTATACGCAAAACCTGGAAAAAGTACAAAAAAACTCTCGAAAAAAGACTGAGATCAAGAGCAGTACAAGTCCATGAACGTCATCCTTCTACAATTTCGAGAGGTGTGTTTTTCTATTTTTTATTTTAAATTATCATTCATACAAAGAATCACTACAATATTTGTATGATAGTAACTCTACACATTGTGCAGTTATGATGTTTTTTCGTGTTTCCTCAGAACTGTCTTGTTGGACGTGTACTGGACTAACCGACTCAATTGTAGGACGCCTTGATTTTGATAGTCTTTTCCCTCCTTCAGACAGGCTGGTATTTCTATATTTCTACTGTTCCGTGTCAGCATCAGCGCCCTCCTATTGCGAGGCTATGTTTCCTTCTTGAATTGTAGGAAATTTCAGGCTGACATAACATATATTATACAGGGTGTCCGCAAAGTTGGGGTTTTCCTTTACACGACGTGTAGATCTTGAAAACATAAGCAATTTTTCTTAGTACCATATACACCAATGTTTTAAGGGAGCCGAGATAAAGGGCTCTGCAACATCAAAAATATCTGAATACCGTCCTGTAGCCGCGACCCGCGACATCCCCGAGTGGTACTAGGACACTAGCTCAACCCGACGACAGAACTGGGTCGGGGTCAGTGTGTCAGGTCAGTATGCAACCTTCAACCGACGGTTACGGTCACGCGTGTAGAGGTAAACGAACCCGTATAATCGATTGCGTTTCAAAAAAATAATAATGGCACACTCATAACCAATAATGAACTCGTTGATATGTTGTTAATTTATGGCGAATGTCTTCAAAATGGTACAGAGGCTTCGCGAGTGTATGCAGATCGTTTCCCTAGACGACATCATCCAAGGCCCCGCAGATTTGTGTACCTGGTCCAGAGAGTCAGGGATACGGGCCATTTGGAGGAATTTCGAGGTGGGCACAGTGGGAGGCCCAGACAACCACGAATGGTGCAAGGTGAGGAAGAACTACTGGATCGCGTAGACGAGAATCCCTCAACAAGCACTAGAGACGTGGCTAGAGAAGTGCAAGTATCAAAAACTAAAGTGTGGCAAACGCTGCGTGAAGAGGGGCTGTATCCGTTTCACGTCCAACGTGTACAAGCCCTTCAACCTGACGATTTTCCAGCAAGAGTGCGGTTTTGTGAGTTCTACGTTCACGCATAATGGGGTGAATAACTTTCGCAACACTCATGTTTGGTCAGTAGAAAATCCGCATGCTGTCCGTCGGGCACATTTTCAACAAACATTTTCGGTGAATGTTTGGGCTGGCATGGTGAACGGTATGCTCATTGGACCAATTATTCTCCCAAATCGATTGGACGGGATGCAATACCTAGACTTTTTACGCAACATTTTGCCTTCCTTGTTAGAAGATGTGCCATTAAGTGTAAGACAATCAATGTGGTTTCTGCACGATGGTGCACCGCCCCACTTTAGACGCGGAGTGCGTGAGTTTTTGGATGAATTATTTCCGAATAGGTGGATCGGACGTAATGGACCCGTAGCGTGGCCTCCGCGATCTCCGGACTTAACACCATGTGATTTTTTTCTTTGGGGAGAAATGAAACGCTTAGTGTACAAAACTGAAGTGCATACGGTTGACGAACTTCGTCTCAGAATTGAACAAGCTGGTGCTTTCATTCGGGGGAGGGACTCCATTCTCAAAGCCTGCACCGATGCTTGGCTACGTCGTGCACGCACCTGTGTTTTTGAATCAAACGGCGATAACTTCGAACAATACCTATAAAGTACGTTTACCTAAAAACTGAAAACGCGGCAACGCCGTCTTATTTGTTACCTCTGTTCGTGGTCTGCACCACCGCCGGCGTCTGCTCGGTAGCGCATCAGCTGATTTCATTTTCTGTTGGTGCGGTATGATTTCGGGCAGAGACGTACTTAGCCCTTCTCGTCAACTGGAGAGTGAGTACTTTTTCCCCAACTTTGCGGACACCCTGTATAAATTAAAAGCACGAACAATCTAATGAAAATAGCTATTTGTAACATAACCTCAGAATAGAGCGCTGATATGGGACAGTAGAAAACTATAAAAATCAAGCAGGCTATAAAGGCGTCCTACAGTTGTAGGAACGACTGACGATACACCCTGAGTCCTAAGAGCCAGCAGGCCACAAGTCAGGACCTACTAATGTTTTCGGATGTAACTCAATAAGAAATTATCCTGGCGTATCTGATAAAGTTTGGTAGTCTGTGACGAGAAAATTGTAGCCTTGCATTCTAGCACGAAGTATGATTTTAAATTCCTCAAGGTTAAAGTAGTTATTAGATATCGATGAAAAAAAAGGGTTTCATTAATATTTTGCTAGCTCTGTATATCAGAAGTGGAGTAGTTTAGCAAAAACGACAAAATAGTCTTAAAACTAGCCAAACATATCACCTTTTCCATTCCTGCCTTACATTACCAAAAATAAGATGACAACCTCTCGAGTCAAAAACAGCAACGCTACAAGTTTTTTTTATAAATGATCATGCGGGAATCCCCTAAGGAGATATAGGCAACACGTGTTCAGAGCTAACTTTCCTATGGCAAGGTAGAGTTAAAAATAGAGTCGTCTTTCCATCCCACTACTGGATATGACGGCATTCTCAGAAAAACAATTTGACAGCAATATTGCAATTTTTTTTCACAACATAGTACTTAATGGTAACGATGATATCCTTAGAAAGCCATATCTTTAAACAAACAAAAAAGTCTTACAACGTTAGTTATGTTATTTTTAAAACAGATCACTGATCTCTCAGCACAGTTTTTGTCAGTACACTTGTTCGACAATTTAGAAAAAGGAGTACTGATACTTTTTGAAGAGCGAGGGTTGCAAACTTTCCCAGGAGGGACAAATCCTAGAAATCAAATCAACAACAAATCTGTAACTACCGAATAGAAGAGATATTCCATATCAGACACCTTAATCAATGTTTGCATTTGCCTCGAACTTTTTAGGCGTATAAACTGATAGTCACAATACTGAAACACCACTGTTTTTCTCAAATATCGAAATGAAATATGTTAATTCTATCTAAAAAATTATGGTCTTCGGAAGAATATTTTCTTGTCATTATTACGAGGTTAAAAAATATTGCGTTATGGCCAGTCCGTCCCTGACAATTTATGGACATGTGAGGCCCTGATGGCATGATACTGTATTGTCAAAAGTTTATTGAATACTGTGTTGGTGAACAGTTATTAAAGGAATGCCGATATTCTTATAGTGCCTTTATCTCCATATAGAGCTCATTAGTATAATTTTTGTAGCGCTATTCTTTGAGTTCTATGTCTGTACGAGAGGCTGTAATCTATTGTACCCTCTATACACACAGCTGTACCATGTAAAAGCACAAAGTTAATCTTGCTACATAGAGTTCGGATAAAAAGACTACTTATGCCTTTGCCGGTTTGCAATGGATTGCTACAAGGTGCCACTATGGAATCTCTAATAAACATCCGTCTCAATATCAAATATCTCGTCCTCTATTCAGGTGTACAGTGCTGGCAAAGGGTCCACCGCCGTCCATGAGGTCGAGAAGAGAGCCAGCAAACTGCCCACCAAGCCCCTTTCCCAATCCGAACTTCTGGACGAGCTCCTGAAGGAATTCCAGGGTGCTGTTACCGATAAGGAGTACGAGAAGCTGTTGAGCAAAGTGTACAAGTTCGTCAAAACCGGAGACTTGGACCCCGTCGTCTATGAAATGCTCTTCGAAATGAGTAAGTTGGAATTTCGTTTCTTCCAATCGTTAACATTTCTTGAGGAAGGTGCTACATTTTTCAGATTTTCCTTCCAAGAAAACTTACGACCCACCCCTACTGACGGAAAATTGATGAGATATTATGTTTTTTTGGACGTTTTATGATATGTAACGGGTGATTTTTTAAGAGGTATAGGATTTGTTTTTACAAAAAACACAAAAAATTTGAAAAAACGATTAAATCTTTATTTGAGTCGATAGAACGGTCGATATAATTTAATGTTTAAAAATTATTTCATGTAAATGTTGGCCGCGGCTCCGCTTTAGATGGCCCATGCGCAAGGTCCAATTTTGGCACACTCTCTCCAACATATCGGCCGGTATCTCACGAATAAATGCTTCAATATTCGCTTCCAGTACGTCAATCGTTGCTGGTTTATCCCTGTAGACATTAGCCTTAACATGGCCCCACAAGAAATAGTCTAACGGCGTTAAATCACACGATCTAGGCGGCCCGATAATCCACACCAAACAGTGATTTTTTCGGGATGCATTGGTAGCTCTTGCAATGCTTCTGGCTGGTCTTCACTCCAGATGCGGCAATTTTGCTTGTTAACGTACCTATTCAACCAGAAATGAGCTTCGTCGCTGAACACAATTTTTCGATAAAAATGTGTATCTTCCTCCAACTTTGCCAGCGCCCATTCACCAAATTGGAAACGTTGTGGGAGGTTGTGTGGCTTCAATTCTTGCACCAGCTGTATCTTATAAGGTTTTATAACCAAATCCTGTCGCAAAATTTTCCACGTAACAGAGGCCCAATTGCTGCGAACGGCGGCGAATCGACATTTCACGGTCATCACTAACACTGGCGGATACAGCTGCAATATTTTCTTCAGTCCTCACTCTACGTCTGCGTGTTGGTGGTTTAATGTCCAATAATGTAAACTAGGTTCGAAATTTAGTCACAAGCTTCCGAATAGCTCCCTCAGTAGGCCGACCAAATTGCCCATAAATTGGAAGCAGTGCTCGATGCACTCTCTTAACCGAGCATGAATTTTGATAGTAAAATTCAATAATTTGCAAGCGTTGTTCGTTCGTAAGTCGATTCATGGTTAAATTATAGACCAAACTGAACAAGTTTGACAATGACACAAGGCACGATTCACGCGTCATCTGCCAAAAACAGTGTTGCCAAAAAGATACTAGCAAAAAAATCACCCATTACAATGCCAAAAATCATATCACTCAGGACTGTCCGCTAATCTTATAACCGCCTATAATTTGAGGAGTACAGCTGGGATTTTGATGGAATTTTTACACAGCGTTACTACTGTGCCAATGACGCAAGCTGTATGTAGTTCTTGAATATCGGGCAAGTGGCGGCACAGATCATTTTTGAAAAAAAATTTAGAGAAAAAAACTTGGTGGTGGGGGTTGAAAAGGGGGGAGGGTGAGTACAGTTTCTATCAGTTTTTTATGTTAGTATATTTATACGCTCCCTACCTTCAAAATTCTATGCACCAATTAGACATATTTCGCATATTATAAATTTATCCGTACATTAAGCCCTTAAAAGTAAGAAAAATATTCTCAGCAAACGAATAGCGTACCTACCATCTGCTGCTACCGGCGGCACGCTGCCGGTCTTGGTCAGTTATGTTACTCTGGTATGGTGTGATACGCACGATACACATACACTGAATATAGGATGTTGCGTATGTAGGCGGAGCTTCGTGACGTCACCTTGAGAGTTGTCGGATCGTGATTACCAGCGGCAGGATTGTCGTAAAGTTACTGCAGTGTACTTGTATCGAGGTTAATACTATGTAGTGTGATTTTTAGGTGATTTTGGTGGTTTTATGACTTGTTGGATCAGTTATACATACTTTATATACCTTGTGTGGTTGATAAATTGATAAAAATGCGGTGTGCTTGTGCTTGTGGGATGTAATTCCGACAACCAATCTGAACGGAATCCTTGCAAAGACACGAAGTTCCACAGTCTTCCTCAAGACCTAAACCTTAGCAAAAAATGGCTACATCTTACAAAAAGAAAAGACAAGGTCAATGTAAAAAGCGGTAGAGTTTGCTCGAAGCACTTTTGTGAAAGTTCCCATAAGGTCAATTTGAAACACACCCCTTTGGGTTACACCCGTAAAAGATATCGTGCTCTAAAAGATTATGCCATTCCTACGGAAAATTCAGATTCAGCATCCAACACCTGTTAACAAGACGTCTTAATCAAGATGCAATAGAAATTCTTTCGGAGTAATTAGTGCAAAAGGTGGTCTTAATGACCATCCAAGTCCCCTAGAGTTTAAGTATAGAATAAGGTCTTACATTTTGAGGCGAAACGAAGGCGCATACTCAGAGTATATACTCCAGACATATTTCCGTCAGTCTGTCTGTCTGCGGTCTGTCCAGAAAGTAGCGCTCGGGTTTTAATGAAATTCTTACACAATATTGCTTCTAAAATCTAAAATCCAAGAACTTCGATTATCATTATCTCATTGGTGATTTTAGTGCATAGTCTAACATTTTGATTGGGGTATCACCAGTTATTAAATCAGACATTTCTCTTATTAAACATTTCGCTAATGACAATGAGAATGTTTATGTATGTGGAATTTTTATTTATGAATATTTTTGGGAACTAAGAAGTCAATCTATCTGACTCCATTTTTAGATTGCGCATTTTTAATACGCATTTATATAGGTCTTAGCTAACACTAAACATATTTTTTTTCAGGTGTAACCCCTGTCAGCCCAGTCGACAAGAAACAACCAAACACATCAGAAGTCTCTCCCTCTTCTCCAATCTACCCAATTTACAGGTATATACATATTTACATTTACCTAACAATATTATTGTTATTATAGGCTAATGGGCGAGAGTTGAAACCCGACTTTGTAAATGTCATGTTGGCATATATCCTCGGTTAACAAGATCATGAAGTATGTAAAGTTGATGTGCAATAACATCAAAATACCTTGTTTAAAAATTTTGCTAGCCTTATCTACCAAACTCTAGAAAGTACACTTTCCCAAAATCTTATTTTGTCAGTACCACTGTCAGATTATCTGTACTTCCTAAGCATTGGGTAAACATTCGAAGGAGAATTCCTGGGCTATTCTGTCTTCTGATGGTTTTCTGAGATCCTTAAAGGACGTCACAAAAAGTGGTTCTTCTTGAATAACTCCTGAATCGCATGCCTTAACGAACATGCTAGTGCATCACATATTAGGTTCGTAAATTATACATCTCCAGAGAACAATAAACTCTTTTAGATCATCAGAAACAATCTAGCTCTAAAGCAATATGCAATATTGCAGCGTTGATATTTATTTAAAGTCTCATCCTTTTGCTGAAAAAATGTAGGCACTCTTGTTTGACATAGCTAGATTAACCGTTTTTGAGAAAAGAAGCAGTATTTAAACTAGTTTGTTTTAGAAAACGTGTCTCATTTTATCGATTTTAATTACATTTTTTCAGCAACAGAATCAGGCTTTTCAAAAATATCGTTGAGCCCTAAAATATACTCAGTGCTTAAAACTGGAGTTAAATATCTTCTTTGATGCACTGATTATTCTGCTGGCAAAATTTTGCAGTATCTAGAAGTTATTTAAGAAGGACAGATTTTAATCAAAAACAACGTAGTTCTAAAACCACCCCTTGAACACTGGATAGACGTAAACTTTTTAGGGACCGTAAATTCCTTGCATTGACAAAGAAATCGTGGAAAGCGGACATGTGGTTCTAACAAAGATAATGCGTGTACCTACTTGCAGCATCGTTTTTGAACAAATTCCCGTTTTTTATATCGATTTTTGATTAAGATTATTTGACTTTCCAGGGATTGGATCAACTACAAGATGAGCCTAGTCAACGACAAAATCGCCTCCAAGAACCCCTACGAAACCCCCATGTTTGGGTACAAGCAGCCTGGATATGACCAGGCCTACAACAGACCTGTATATGGATACGACAGACCTGTCTACGGGTACGAAAGGCCCACTTACGGATACTCTGGTGTCCAGTCAGCATATTCAGGTGTTCATCCAGCTTCCGGATACTCTGGTGCGCACCCAACTTATGGATATTCAGGGGTACAGCCTGCACCTACCTATGGATACCCAGGAATGTATCCTGTCGGAAGGGTTCCATACCAGGCACCATACCACTACGGACCTTACTCACAGGACTACCAGAGGACGGGATATGAGGGTAAGAGAAAACCATATAAAACGGAGGGTGTAAACGTTATGATAGTCATTATTTAAATGGGTGATAGAGGGAGTTAAAAGAAGCAAAAAGTTACATATAACATGGGGGTCAAAACCGCATTTTTTTAGAGAAAAGCGACTTTAAAGTAAAATAAAATCTGACAACGCCGCAATGCCAGACGCAAATTACGACGGAACGCAGTGTAAATAAAGATGGAGTTTGTTATTTTTGGCTCTTAGATATTATTTCATTATTTGATAATGTACTCGTAAAATGCAAACAATAAAAAAACGGACTAACTGTCTCAGCGCTTCACCTGGTGTGTGAAAGTTCATTGAACGTATTAAAAAAATCCACTTATAAATAGGGAACACAATTTTGATGCATACATTGTTTTTCTTTTCAAGACCCACACTGCTCTTTTTTGTATTTAAAGAAGGTGCTCAAAATGTCATCCTCCACTTTCCACACAAGCTTCGTTTACGACGAGCTCAGTTTCTTCTTACTCTAGGTCATCGAAGTTGTCCATTTATTATTTCAGCCGCATTAAACATTTTTTTCGCGAAGTTGTGCTTCAGTTGTTATTGGACCAGCCCCATAAGCCATCCCTTTAAGTTCTCCCCAATATCAGAAATCCATCGGATTGAGGTCAGGAGATCGTCGAGGATCAGGAGCGTTTCGACCGATCCAGCGATTGGATAATGTTCATTCAAATATACTGAATGACGCCTCTAAAAATGTGTGGTGGTGCCCCGTCATGAAGAAACCACAAATTCTGTCTCCGTTGTAATGCCATGTTGTCTAAGGTCTGTTCCAAAAGTTCTGGTAGGTTATTGGCTAGAAAGCTAAGGTATCCTTCTCCTGACAACTTTGGGGGTAACTCGAATTACCTGATCGTCAAGAATACCCGCCCAAATATTTATTTTAAAACGTTGTTGTAAATGACCTTCACGAATGGTATGACGATTTTCTTGGGCACACGTGTGAGTATTATGGAAATTTAATATCCCGTCTCGCGTAAAAGTACATTCGTCCGTCGCTAGAATGTTTTTAAAAAAATCCGGATTTTCAATATTTTCGTGCAAAAACCACTGACAGAATGTTAGTCTGCGAGGATAATATTCTGGTAACAAGGCCTGAACTCGATGTACATGGTAGGGATAAAGCAAATTTTTTCCGTAGGATTCTATGGACTATGGTATGCGATAGTCCTACGCGGCGGCCTAATTCCCGAGTGCTGATATCTGCATTGATTTACACGATATTTAAAATTTGTCCCTCCTGCTCTACAGTAACCTGTCTTTCACGAGTGCGAATATTAGTGGGCTGAACACTTCCTGTATCTCGAAGTCTTTGGTACACTTGCACAAATGTCCTTCAGCCTGGGTGTACCCGTTGGCGAAATCTGTCGCGATAAATTTGAGCTGCAAGATTTGAATTCTGACGAGCTTCACCGTAAATTAGCAACATGTCTTCGAACTCTTTATTCGAGAACATTGTAAATCAACGCGACGACGTACGCGAACAAAAACAAAACAACATACTATCCACTGTTACCGTTTGCGATCGATTGCCGGTTCGATAAGAGTGATTATGACCGAAGCGCTGTTGTCATGTGCGTTTTAAATATTCAATTTGATGAAACTTACTTACTGACTACAAATGTTGGCTTAACTGAGAAAAACTTAATGCCATTTATTTGTTAACTACCCAATTTAAAAACGTTTAGATTAGATTATAAAAATTAGTAAGATTGTGGTGATAAAGCACTTAAAGTTGTAAACTATAAAGCCATTTAGACAAAAATATTGACTTTTGGGCCATGAGTCATATGAACTTTTTGACTTGTTTTGACCCCCTTATTACCCTTTTCAATTATGACTACCATGACGTTTACACCCTGCATAAATGTGTAATTCTTTATTCTATATTGTTGCATAATATTTTACACGGTGTTTATATAAAATAACAACATGTTATAGTATTTTGACGGCAACTCGACTTCAACTTGAGTTGCGTTGCTTGGTGGTTGCTTTGGCGTTCCAACTGAATCAACTGCTAGGAAACTATCAGTCTCGTTTTGAGATTGTGGATAATTTATTATAATTAATTGGATTTGGGCCTAAAGGAACACAGTTTTCTGTTATAAAGTTGCCAATGTTCCGGAAAAATTTGTTCCCTTCTTCAGGAGTGTGGTGGTCAAAAATAATTTATAGTTATGCACATCTTACGAGATGATAAAATTAAGTGTTGAGGCTGGCAATGCAGCGTTCGATTTTTTGCATAATCGAATTTACCTTTTAACGAATTTGCTTGTTGCTACGACTAATTTTGCCTCAAAAATATTTTAAATAAATCTTGGAACAAATTCCCGAAAATTATTTTTTTTCGCTCTGATCAAAGTGTTTGTGGGGCATTCTGAACAAAAAAGGTGCTCTAGAAGGTTTCCCTAAGCTTGACAGTTTACCAGATATGAACGATACAAATATTTAAGAAAGTGCGTAATGTTCCATTTTTGAAAAAAAATTGTTACCAATGGTTGTAAATATGTTTCAAAGATCCATTTACACTCAAGCAGAACATACCCTGATTAGCAAGTCCAAAACAAACACTTACAATGAAAATACGTCCTGAAACGCTTTGGGATTTTGCTAATGGATATTTGAAGAATGTTTAGGAACACTAGCAACATTAAAATCTTCATTTTTTCATAACAGTTTTCGGTATCGAAAATGACAACAACTGTCAAAGAAAAGCAGTTTCTTGTTCAGAATGTCACGAAAAACCCAAAAGCACTTTGATCAGAGCAAAAACATTTTTTTTTGAATTTTTTAATTAAATTGTTTGACCCTGGCAACATGTAGATTCGTTAAAAGGGGGCCAGAATATGTTTTCTATGATGAGGCAAAGATATATTGCCCGGACTATCGTGGAAAGTTTTCAACTCAATCGCAACGAACACATAAACGCGATGGAGTAATATGTTTACCTGATTTTTAAGTTTCTATAACGCCAATTGGTGTTTGATAAAAATCAAAATCTACAGTTGTCATCTAGATAGAAGGTGATAAGTGATACCAAAACCTGATTACTTAACACATTTTAAACGCGTTGGCTATTTTCCAAGAATATACAGAATGTCCGCAAAGTTGGGCTTTGCCTTTTCAGACACAACTACGCTTGATATAACAAAGCTAATGTGTAGTGAAACGTGATCGAACAAGTAAAAAAATAAATGAAAACGTACTCACTGTTCAGTTGAATTGAAATTTCAAGTGCAGCTCTGTAGTAAAATCTGTATCTACATCGTAGTCGTACGTCGTATAACTGTACGCTGGCGTTGGCGCTGTGGTCGTGATCGGGGGATAGGACAGGACCGGCTTCGGTTTGGTTCAGGTTTGATTGAGACTTCGGAGTCCAATATCTCGGTTTTTTAAGACATTTTAAACCCCAACTTTGAGGACACCTTGTATATAATTATATTTCATGTTATTTCTCTACAACGTGCATAGTTGAGGAATCTGCTTAAATGGCAGAAACATTTTTCCTCGCGCCAGCCTGTCGCAAATACGTTTTACTCCAGTTGTAAGACGTTTTTAGCAGAATTTTGACTTCACTGTCATCTGAATAAAAGAATACCTGTTGAAATGGTGAAGTGTAAGTTTGCATTAAGTAAAGGTACATCTACGCTTGCTAGTAGCAATACACTTTACCGTTTCGTGTAATTTTTGCTGCAATGACAGCAAAATTATGTCGAAAACAATAGATCTGAACTGGAACTTAACGCTGAAAAAGGAAATAGCTAGTTTTTTAAACAAGTCATTGGGCCACAGAACATTTCTCTAATACTTATAATCCTTTCAGGTGTTGCCTCCCACCCAACATACTACAACCGTCCTGCCACTACAACCTATTAGTTTTAAATACTCGTATTTTGTATATGTGATGTGAACTTTTCCAATAAAGTTTTTTAAAAAACCATTTGACTTTTGTTTTATAAAGGCACCTATATAGAATTGAAGTTTTTTCCTTTGTTACATATACCGTATAATACTATAGTCTGTTCAAACCTCATTTACCTTACGCACTTGAACATCGCTTCTATTCGCTTGTCGCTCGGGCATTTATGAATCGTTTTCCACCGGTAGCGCTCGAATTTAAGCGTCGCGCGTCAATGTTTGTTTTGAGGCAAAGTAAATGAGATTTGAGTACACAGTAGCATCTTACATTGCATTCTTGAAATAAGGTAGTAAAATAGCTGATAGAAATTGAGCATGGTCCTATTAGTGATATAGTGATTCTGGGAAGAAAAATTGCGGAAATCTCGCCGTCGCGTCGTCCAGCAGTTTCGTCTTGAAAAAAATGGCGTCAAGTAGGTTGACTCTGTACTTTCCATACAATGCCGCCATCAGTGTATAAAGGATTATCTTTAGCACAAGCTGGACCCTCTAAGAAAAGTCAGCCAAAGAGGCCCGTACACTTAGTCCACAGACATTCTTTCGCTGCCCCACCGCGGTAGTGCATCTGGTAACATCGCCTCTCCCCAATACCGAACCCGGTCCGGGTATTGTATTTTGTGACTAATACCAGAACACTTACCAAACGACACGCCAGACGCGGACGATAGGTTCGCGATACGTCTGCTGAAAATAAAAATACTGTTTGTTTTAAGGGCAAATAACCTATAAAACGTCAAAAAAACCTGTAAGATGTCATCTTGCAAACTAGGTAGTTTTTAGGGCGCAATCATTCCACGTTTGCTCACTAGGATCGTTGTGAACGTCCATCTATGGAGTAATCACTAAACACTAAACTGCACGCATTATTGGTTGCATATGTTTTGTGAGACCGAGTGGTCCTTGTCTGTAGTTATCTCTGAGAAGAAAGTTGGTTGAATAGCAAGATCGCATCTGGATGATTATGTGTATTGGTCTGCATGTGTATAACATCTGGATGATTAGGTATGTGTATTGGTCTGCAGGTGTATAAAATCAGTGGTATTTGCTGTGTGAGAAAATCATTACTGAGTATGCTGCCAATGAAGTATATCTATTAGCTGTGCCCGACGGGTTATTTTTATGTTGCGCTTTCTGAAGAGAGGTTATGTTCAAAGTTACAAATTACGAAAAACTGAGGAGAATTACGGGAAATCATCACCACGCCCGCGTTGTGAGTATGTATGTGACTTGTAATTCAACAGTGTACAGTGAATATAATTATTTCTTATCTCTCTCACTTTTGAAATTCAGCAAATTTGTATATGTAATTTCCAGAATGGATAAGAAAAAACTAGTTTCTAGCTTTGAATCTCAATTAAGTGTATTTGAAACAAGAACCCAATGTAATTATGATCAGCACATACAACTTACAGAGCCAAAGATTGATAACAAGCCTCATGACGTTTAGGCAACACGTACAACTAAGTGCTAAGATAACATCTTGTAGAAAAACCTACATAATGCCAAAAAAACCAGCATAATGTCAAAAAAAAAATCGGCATAATGTCACTTTTCAAGATACGTGATACCCGTACCGGGAAAGCTATGATGTGTAAAATGTGTCTAATAGGCTTGTAGAATTACCAAGATTGGGAGCGTATGAATGTACATAAAAAAATTGAGATATATCCTCCCCACCCCCAAATTTTTCCACGATCCTCTGAAGCGTCAAAAAACGAAGTTTGACCGATTCTTACTTGTTTGGTTTTTGGCCTTTTTCTGCGCCGCCACTGAACCGATTTTCAAAAAGCTTTTTCGTCCTTGGAATAGTAGTAACCTTGTCTGAAAATTTCATCCAAATCCGAACTGTACTTTCTAAGTTACACTGTCGAAGGCTTAGTGGAGGGACCGACAGGCAGACCCACGGAAGTGAGTGTTATGATTTTTCGTGATGTACATGTCATATAACACTAACAAAAAATAATATCTCGTTTTCGAATTTTTTTCGTGATTACAATCCTTCCTCGCCAGTATGGCGAAATTAACTTTGTGATGAACCAAGAACCGAGGAACATAGTGTTTTGCTGAGAATGGATCCATTCACAATCTTTAACACGTGTCGGTGCATGCATGTAGCAGCGGATTTACTCCGACACTTTTATAAGCTTGTCACAGCCTTTCCCATGAATTTTTTGCCTGCTGGCCAATAGAAGCGCACGAATTTGATCGTCGCACGCTGGTGTTTATTTTTTTGGGGGGTGAATGACATTTGAATAATTATTATGCAATAAGTATGCTACACCCATCCGATGCATATGATACAAGTTAAGTGAACTCTTTTTCACGAGTATCCATTACGGTGGGATAACAGCTGATTATCTAGTATTATTTCAAAATTCCCCATATCGACAAATGACATAATTCTGACGGATTCGTCAACGCCATGTAAGCAGAACCTATTTTTGTTGTGGTTCTCTGTACGATACAGATTCATTTTGTTCTTGCTAACATCTCTTTCATTTAGAAAAGTTCATTTGTTAAAAAAACGCTACAAGCAGGGGTGCGTTTGTAAATCACTTGGTAATCTAATACCGGACACAGTAATGAAATGTAGATTGACAGGTGAAATTTTACTCTGGAATACTGTGTAATTTTATTTTTAGAACGCCAAAATTGTTATAGTCATATAATGACACTCAATGACAGCCGCCTAATTTCCAACCACGTTTTCTGGGGCCATTTTATTTATTACAAGAAACGCTATGGATGCGTGGCAGCTCACTCATCGTGAAAAATATATATTCTGCCAATGTTGAGCACTTTTTGATAACCAAATTAATAAAGTAAACAAACAATGAACCATGAAAATGACAGGTGACAACACTCTTATTCCCAAGGTTTTGAACTCGAGAAGTGCAGTGCACTCTTGACGTTCCAGAAAGATTACTTTGTTCTTTGTTCTAATTCCGAACGCATGGAACATGTACGTCAAACAATTTACGAACGAAGCCCAGTTTTTACTAAATCTGCACCCGATTCATTATGACCAACGTTATACAGACCATTACAAAGATGTCACTTGCTGTTCAACTGTTCAACTCAGTAAACGTCAAAACGTGATGGATACTCGTGAAATATTGTTCAAGCGTTTCTTTCTTTCATCTGTTTCTGTCTGCAATTGAACCGCTGTCCAAATACATTTGAGTCAGGTAGATTGTGGTTATTTTCTTGAATCCTTCTGACATTGGAAGTGTGAAACTCTTCAAACGTCCAACTGCAAGGTCGTCACCTACGCCTATGCTTTGTATAAGTGGAGACATGAATAAGTTAGATATCAGATAATTATTTTTATCAGTTACTTACGGATTGCTGAGCAAACCGAAAGCTTATTATTCTATAGGATCCTATTGAATATTTTCTAAAAATCCAAGACAATGAACAAAATGTATCATTTTATTCTAACATGAACATATAAATTACCAACGGCGTCCCTTATAGGGTAAATTTAGTGTGCCATGCTTTGTTATCTGTGCATAACCGCAGAAATTTAATAGTTTCTATATATTCTACATAATCTCGTAAAAAAACACAATAAAATCTCCATAAATCTGAAATTACTTAGGTTATACAGCGCATCTTACACATATGTGCTGACGTAGTTGTATACATTTCCCGCTCCTTCGCCAAACGTCTGTCAATGCAAGTGTCAATGCTGTTCTGTCAGGATTATTTAATGTCAATAAACATTACATTTTCAGCTTTTTGAGTTGATTTTCGCATTTTTCTCTTTTGAAGCGTACACTTTCGCGCGATCCGCGATGAAAGTTACTGGAAATGCCACGCGGCTGTAAAATTCAACTCGAAAACGTTCAAATAGTGCCGGGATCGCAGGATAGCCATGGAAATGTGATTAGTGAACAAGGGAGCAGTCTATTATTGTGAGAATGTCGCAGGGTACTCCATCCAAACTGGCCAAAGGGTCCCCGACGTCGGCTAAGCCAAGGCCGCTTAAAGCAACGCTCCCAATGTCTTCTGTCGTCAAACAGAACAATAGTATCAAGTCTAGTAGGAGTACTGCAGTCTCTCCGACGATCTCGTGGAAAAACAGAGCTTTTGGTGATGAACCTTCTGGACAGAGAAGCCCTGGGTCATCAGATTTTAAAGGTCCTTTTCTACTGCTCTAGTATTCAATATGCTTCATTAAACGAAACCGTTCTGTTGGTCAGAATACTGAGGAACAAAGAAGTTTTCTTCTAAATGCAGTTTCATTTTATTAAATTATTTCATTTATTTGTGGTTTTCGCTGAGTTTTAATATTATGTAAAGGGAGATACACATCACTATTTGCCTCAACTCTTGCTTGAGGAAATCAAAATAGATCCCAGTTTTAAGAAAGTATCTACAATGACCATAGTATAATCGTATTTTCCATGCTTTTTGTGATATCATTACAGTAAAGGAAGTGATCTGAACATGTGATTATCTTAGTGATCTATCATTTTTCCTTAACTAATAGTAGGTCACATATGTTCAACATAAATTAAATAAGTTCAGTACTGGGCTTTGTCATTTAGCACTCCAAAATGCAATACCCATTATTTTTGATGAGTTTTATGGTCTAATAAGATAATAAGTCCTCCAATTGTGAATTTTGAGGAGAATAAATGATTTGGGACTTAGGATCTGCATGGATAACAGGTAGGCAATACTCTGAAGAGTTGCAAACTCACATGAGAACAGTACCTATTATATTGATATTAGCACTTGTGAGTATCTCCACGAGCAGCAATTTAACTGTTGCCTGGGTGAAATGTCATTGACAATTCAAGGGTAAAATTTCTATTGAATAAATAATGGGCTGTTAAGACCAGAATTCTGGGTCTAAAGCCCCTCTTTATTTGGTCAATTACAGCCACAACAAGCATTAGGGATGCACTGGTACTTGGCTTGTACCTGACACTTGGCATATTCTACCAAGTATCCAGTTTTGCCAAATATTACAGTGTTCAGCATGGTATTTACTCACAAGATACAAATGTGTGAATCAATGAACTACAGATGCAATCTGTGAAGTCCCAGCACATGTGCTGTTTCCACAAATTCCTAAAATGTTTACCAAAAAAACTGGTAACTAGTAAATGTAGACTCTCTTTGTCTTCTCAATAAGCTAGTGTGTTTTCAGTACTCCATGTTTCTTCATTAGTCTATGGAGTAGTCACTTAACTGTTTAAACTGAAACCTCATTGTAGCCTAGCCTAGACCTTTTGACTTTCTTATGAAGCTTAAGTGTGGTAATCTTGGCTGATTAAGCTTCAATATAGAATAAAAAAATAAGTTGTATAAGACAAAGTTTTAGCCTCAGAAGAAGCTTTTTAAGTATCATAGAGTACTTTGTTTTAATGGCAACAATATCCGATTTTGCGATGGAAAAAAGACACATTCAATAACCCTTATCTCATTTTCATGTCCTTTGCTGTGAACAGCTGAACAGCTACTAGTTAGGTTAAAGGTAAAACCTAACTAGTGGCATCTACATCAAACTTTCCAGATTACCCCCCTTATACAAATGTTTTCTGCAGGTAAACAGAAACCTTATGATAGTAATGGTGGGGAATGTAAAGTGATCAGACGGACTGCATCATTAGATACAATTTATTTAAAAGGACAATGGCCACGAGATATTTTTTATTGGAACATTGGCATGTTGCAAATAGACAAAGCTACACAGGTAATTTTGGTATTAATGGAGTAATAAATATATGACTGACTGAACTGGATAGACTATGTTATTCAGATTAAAAGACCTCATACTTCATAGTCAAATAATTGAAAATCACTAGATGTGGTATCTGACATCTTATGTATATGTTTTTTTTTTAAACAACTAAATGATATTGAAAAGTTTATCTCCAAAAGGTATTAAAATTTTTAGACTGATGATGCAGATTGGGTAGATTTAAGGAAGATACACAGTATATCAGAACTAGAAGATACTGTAGATAAACTAGACTCGAGGCAGACAATTAAGGGTACCAAAGATAGTGCACGGAGGAGTTCTCCCAGTGAAAATACACTTAGTTCCAGTTCACAAACATACCCATGTAAGTATCAAACTGTCCACCATTCTTAAAGCTCACACAAACATATACTTCATGGTAAGGTAAAATATGAAATATTTGTTCTTAGATTTTGAGATAGTGTTAAATACATTTTTTTTGTAATCCTCATTCACTTTTGAGCAAAGTTCATCTTCCCACCATTTTTTTTGAGTAAAAAATAAAAAACATTTCTCATGGCTTTAATACGGAAATTGTTATAAGGCGAAAGACATCATAATAGGAACATTAATTTTTCTTATTTTTTACGCGAAAACCATGAGTCGGAATCGAATTATAAAATAAGTTGTGTTATGAGAAAACCATACCATACCATATTTTTCTTTAAAACAATTAGGTGCAAATCCCTCCTGAACGCCACTGGAAAAATAGAAATTGTTGTAATTCAGAAAGTGCCTTTTAAAGCATAGTATCTGTGTACCAAATTTCATTAAATTATCTTGTGGTATCATGGACATTATTTATTTTTAAACATTCAATCGTTCAATATAATCAATGTGTATTGACACATGCGCTGTGTCAGTGGATTTCTACAGAGCTTTAGGGCACAAACATACTGGAAGAGGCCAGTTCACCACTCTAGAGCATCACCATGGAACCATTATGTCTTTCATAGTAGAATTTTGTTGAACTGATGTGGATATATTATATTCCTTGTCAGTGAAACAGACAACTTTTAACTGAGTCGAGTGGCGATCTTATTAACTATGGTAAGCATCGTGGCGAGATACGCGGCGAGAACAAAGAGCCCATGACACTAAACCCTAGAAGATCTGTTAAATGGAAGATTTTCCACTCCCAGGTATAGTGGCGTAAGTGATAATCATTTTTTTTCCTTTTAACATGTGGGGATGATTTCCCATCTGGGAGACTGAAACATGGTAGGCAAAAGGGGGGGGGTAAGTCAGCCAACCATGCTTTGACATTGGTAGCCTCCCCTCCCCCCAAAAAAAGTGCTTCTAACATTTGAGCGACGGGATCGTCTTTTGGAGGGCCCATATTGACCCACCAGCTGACCCCTGGGAGTCCAACCCGCCAACCGCGTCATTTTTCTTGGTGGGAGTTGGGTCATCTAACAGATCCTCTAAGGTTTTGTGTGATGGGCTTTCATGGCTATTGGTACCGCCTTGCTTAACTGAAGCTTAATCTAAGGTGACCTCATCCAAAAGTTCTGTTGCACTGATATTATTTGTAACTTGCAAGTGAAGCTCAAATGTCAAATATATAAACTGAAGATTTGTTTTGCTCAAGTTGCCTATAACCTGAAAATACCGGCGAATAGATTTGTTTTGATTTTCAATCAAGTTCTGAAGGTTGTGAAGAGGTTTGTGAGGCAATATCATGGAACTTTTAGAAGAAATTAACCTCATTATATGTGGAATTGACACTGATAATTTTTCACCAGCGACTTGTTTCCTAGTAATGTTTTAATGTTGTAACATTTCCTTAAACACCCCCTTGGTCCTAGGATAATTTTCTGATGATCGTAAATTGAAGAAATTAGTAATCGTTTCCCAGGTCTGGTTTTTTTCTCTCCAATTAAGGGCATCCGTTTATTTGCTTTTTGATTATATGTTTATGTTCGGATATAATGTTCAGAATAAAGATTTTTCTTGCAGGGAAAAATTGAGGACTCTTTTTTTGGACTGAACTCATAATAAAAAACAAATTTACGATCAATGAATATTTCACACCGGTCAAATATTAGGAGTTCTGTCACGATGATATGACAGTACAAAAGTAGGAATCCCTAAAAATATACTTGGTTGCAATTGGAAAAAGGCGCAAATGGCCATCAGACTATTTGTTCATGCATTTCAGGCTAGGATTTTTTTGAAGAAAATTGATCCAGTACAGATCTCAACATAGATGAATGAACTTGACGGTTCTGTTTCAGGGTATGTTCTATCGCCAGTATCGAAGTCGCTCCCAGTGACCTTGAAACCCCTCCCGCGCTCCTCGATCCGCAGCAGCGTGGAGGGTCTGAACCAGGAGATCGAGCGAATTGTACTGCGCGACGAATCGGGCAGCACCCTAGTGAGGCCTCCTAGCGGTGGAGGGCACAGCAGCGGACGATGCTCGGAGGGCAGAAGGGCTCCGCTGGCGGAGATGTTTCATGGCGAAGGTTGGCGGTCGGTGGACACGCAAACGCCGGGGGCTGATGAGCGGCAAGGTAGCGGGTCGTCGGGTGAGTTTTAGAATTTTGCATGCATTCTTTGAACAAGTTTTTTGTTTAGTTGTTTTGCTACGCCACGTGTCGTATATACAGGGTGTTTTGGAACCAACCGTGCATCTGCGGTTCTTAGATATCGTGTTCTGTGCATTTGGTGCGCTCGGCGTCTGTGTCTTGTGTTATATCCGTCATACATGACAGCATGTCTTTTTTTCATGAAAATTTATGAAATAGTCTAAATTTGAATAAAACTTTCGTCAAGCAAGGTAAGGTTTTTCGAACATTGCTCGAACAAATGGTTAGTATAAACGGGATTATAGAAATGGTGATAAAAAAAGTGGCAAATGCAATGTCTAATCAACCTTACATGGGTCAAGAACTACGATAAAAACACAATTACTTAAGCTTGTAAATATCTGTTGAATATCGTATTTGCCACCTTTTTGCATTCCTCCTATAATCTACGACCCAAAAATAAAAGCTGCGGAGAAAAAAAAAACGACCATGTCCGTTGCTAGAGTTTATCAAAAACTGTTTTCTAGCATGGAGAAAGAGAACTTCATTAAATGACTGAAAATTTCTCAAAAGATGATTAAATGATGTTAATATCATTGGTCAGTAAACAAAAGCATAATAACACTTAATGGGTGGCCCATCCGTTGGCTTCTTTTTTAAATTGGTATTAAAACTACACTCTTCAATAATATGTAAAACTCGATACTTCATTCAAAAGAATACACCTTCCGATTATTATTTATGAAAAATAATTTTAACCCAATTTTGGAGCACATTTTCAATAGTTTGTGGGTCTATTTCATCAATAGCTCGACGGATATTTTCCTTAAGAACATCCATTGTTTGAGGATCGTTAATGTAACAGCGTTCCTTAACAGTACCCCATGGGAAGTATTCCATGGGCGTCAAACCATAGCCGCGGGCGGGCCAATGAACGTCTCCAAAACGACTGATAACGCGATGACCGAACTTGTGTCTAAAAGATCGATTGTTTCACGACTGGTGTGGCATGTTGCTGGAACCAAAGATGGTGCAAGTGCATGTCGTCTAATAGTGGCCACAAAGAACTCCTCAACATGTCTCTATAGTGTTCCCTGTTTACCGTCACGCTGTAACCATCTTCATCTTGGAACATGTAGGGACCAATAATTCCACCACTCCAAAAGCCACACCAAACAGTTACTCTTTTTGGATGCATTGGTCTTTCTATAACGTCAAGTTTCACCTTGTAAGGAAATAATCCCAGGTAGTTATGCAATATTCTCCGCAAGTGCGACTGATGCCTACTTGTGCTCTGTGACGAGTTGACATTCTTGCGTTTTCACGCACACTCTGGGCAACAGCAGCTATATTTTCGACTGTACGTACCCTCATACCTTCTGTTATCCTAGAGCAGGCCAGTTACACGAACCTTCTTCATGAGTTTTCGTATACCAGTCGCGGATGGAGCTTCATTCCGACCAAATAGTCTTCTCAATTTTCGCCAAGTTTCTGCAACACAGCACTCACTTTGAAAATAGTTTTCTAATATTTCCCACCTTTGTTCAAGATTAAAACGATCCATTGCTCACAGTGGAAGTTTGACACCATATATCTGTCAATGTGTTGAGCATGGAAGTGTTATCAACTGTGAAAAAATTCCTGCAGGCGCATATGATCGTTGCATTGACCAATTCCGCGTGACGTAAGACGCTAGTCCATCGGGGGACCACGTCGCACATTCATTCTGCCAGACAAGAGCCAAGGTCCTGCGGACTGCTCAAATAACAAACGACTAGACGTCACACGTTTCGACACGCAACTGTTACCTAGAAATATAAGTTTATCGGGTATGGGGACATCTTTGATGAGTGAAATATGCCTAATAGGTACGTAGAATTACTGGAGTTGGGGGCGTATATGTACTCCAACGTCAAGTAATTGAGATATACCATTCTCCACCCCCTGGAACGCCCAACCCCCATGTTTTAACCTCTACGAAAATTGTGCTGAAAATGATCAGAATCCTCTGAAACTTCAGAAAATGAAGTTTGAGCGATGTTTATTTTTTTTCGTTTTTGGCCAAAAGGTCTGTTATTGTGGAGAGCCGCGGGACTGTAAGCGCGTTCAGATATAATTAAGGTAATAGGATAATCGACACCCGAGCCATAAAAAGACAATGTAGGATTGGTATATTGTACCCGGTTTAACTAGGATTCTTTTGACGAGGATTTGAAGATGACCGTTGCCTTTTCCTATCTTTACAAGATTGACTTTTCTTGTGCGCATGTTTGACTTGTATGCGCACGTGCCAAAGGGTTTGAACTTTTATGACTTTTGAGTTCAAGTAAAGTATGTTCTGGAACTTGCTTGAACAAGGTCAGAGAAAAATCTCGCTGCCACTAGACCAATTTTCAAAAACTACAAAGTTTTTTTCGTCCCTAACATAGTAACCCTATGTAACAGTTTTGTCAAAATCCGACCGGTAAGTTATCGCGGGGTCAAGGAGCAGAGGCTAGACCCAGACAGACAGACGGAAATGATGAGTGCCATGGTCGCACAATAGGCCAGTTGTGTGAATAATTGAGAAAACAAAAAAATCCCCAATCTATTTCAAACTCCTGAAATTTTAAGTTTTTCGTGACAGAACTTTTCTTATACTACCTGTACCATGGCAGACTATTAGACTCGAAGATATGTTATCTGACACTACATTCTACATTAAAAAAACTTGAGACGTTCTGTATGTATTTATTATTGTTTTGAAAAATTTTGAACTTTTGAATGTGGATTTTAATAAGCAGGGCACGAACTTCCACCTGATGTAATTATTAAAAAATTTCGAAAATGAGATGTTATGTTTTTTAATGTTGTATGACATGCACATCACGAAAAACCATGTCACTCATGTCCTTAGGTTTATCTGTCTGCCCGCTAATTAATGGCCCGTCTATAAGTTGAAAAGTTTACACTATGTAGGTTACTACTATGTCAAGGACGAAAACGCGTTATAGTTTTTGAAAATCGGCCTATTGGCGACGGAGAAAAAGGCCAAACAAAAATTGTCGCAGTCGCTTCCTTGCATTTTTGGACTGTATGCTGCAAAAGTCAATATCGCCATCTTCGTGGTATTAGTCATAGCAACTATCATGTGCACCCGCAGGAATGTCTCTCAGAGGGAGGGGGAGGGTTATTTAATTTTTCGTTATATATGCTTGTAACTATTTCTCAGAATGGCTAAGTTGTGACGAACATAATTCTCTATGAACTGATAACAGCGTTGCGTGGGAAGTGATTCTTGATACCAGTGGCGGCTCGTGGCAAAATAAAACAGGTGTTCTGCAAATCCGAACTTACCTATTTTTTATATGTCAGTTCGATCCTGCGCTCCTTCTTGGCAGCAAATTTGTCGATCACCTTCCCGTTGAAATTTTCCATGGTCGAAATAAATTCCTTTTCAATGGACAGCATCGACAACGCTGTCAGGCGATCCTGGATCATAGTATTTCGAAGAAAGGTCTTGATTCTTTTCAATGTTGAGAAATTTCACTCAGCCTCTGATGTTGACATAGGAGTTGTAACGATAATTTCTAATAGCTTTTTTATTTCTTTTAGTATTTCCTCCAAACTATCTTGTAGCAAAAATTTCAAAAGAGACTGAGTTCCATGTAAATCTCGCCAATCATCCGTGCATGAATAACAGACAACTCTGTCTGTCTGTCTGTCTGTCTCAACGAGTTGTTGCTCATTGGGGAATTTCTTTCCCCACAATTCTATTCAGTACTTCTACGCATTGATGAGAATTATTAAAAAATCCTGGAATATCTTTCAAATCCCCAAAGAACACCCGAACTTGAGCATTTGCGGAAGCAGCTTGGGACATAATCAGGTTTAACTGATGCGCATAGCAATGCACATAGTGAACAAATGGATATCTTTGTTTAATTTTTGCCTGTACTCAGCAGAAAAATTAATCAGTCCACGAAATATTCCCGGGTTTTGGGAGCTCTCGGTTTCATCGTGACCCCGTAGCGCCAATTCAAATGCTCCGCAAAATTTTATACAATCGATTATTTTTGATAGGACGTACCTGTTTTTTGTAACGGTATCATTATGCTGTTGTATATTTCTCCAATATGCTGAATCTGACTGAGTTCTGATGTTAACAATCCCCAATAAAGCCAATTATGAAGATGCAAGTATGCAAGGAAAGCAAAAAAGGGCATTCTTCCTGTTGCACCCACAAATCCAGTCATTTCTGGTGTAAATCTCCCTGCTGAAATGCCGCGTATAGCCCTTGCCCCGACTAGCGCCCTGTGTCTCTATAAATATGTCCGGCAGCGGTCGACCTAACACCTTCAGCTCAATTTTTTTCTTCAAATGTGTATTTCCAGAATCGTTTCACTCTGATAAGTCTGTAAACCACATCCATCGTCTTGCACTACCCTTCTACACAGCCACAGTCAGTCAGTGAGTCACTAGTCACTCAACGTAAGACCCAAAATACCTAATAAAAAATTTTTCGCATTCAAATTTTAAGCTACGTCACGCGACAAGACCATAATGGCAATACCGCCGAGGACCGAGCACCGACCGACGAATCAGATATCGTACTTCGCATTATATCTGTACGGATCTGTATAACTTGCAGCACATGCTTATGCTTCAATCGCGCATTTAATTTTGTAGAGAGAGACAAAAGCAAGCGCGTGCGGCTTGTGTCGAAGTAGTGCAGAGACCCTTTTCAAGTGGCCCATGCATAATGTTACGCTGCGGTCGCGACGAAAATGACAAGTGCACAATTGGTCGATTATAATGCTTTCTCAGTACAAAGCAGACTCGATGCCGTGTCTTGCGGGGGCAGCATTGCCGGTATTGTTTCTATTTGTGTGATAACATGGAAAATATATAATGATCAAATTACTACTGCTTTTTTCTGCCAAGACAAAAGTTTGGGCAGTTCTGCAGCTCTGCAGAACTTAAGGGCCAGCCGCCCCTGCTTGATACCATTTAGTAACTATTTAATTACGTAAAAAATACATGCAATTTTTACATTCCACTAGTCACCAGTGTCTCCTGTTGTAAATAAAGAATAACTTGCCTGTATCATTTTTGCAGAAGGGAGCGAGACGTCCAGTCCCGACCAAGAAACGAACAGACTCGGCTCCTCTCCTCAAATCAACCGATTCCTCGCCCGGGAACCTCCAGACGGTTGCGAAAAGGTACAATCCAAATCCTTGGATGAAAAAGGATTGCCGATCGAGTCGATCGTAGCACCGCCTACAGCGTTTAAGTTGCGACCGAGTCTCGGTTCCGCTTTCCAGATCCTTCAACAGGCCAGCCCCAGCAGCCAAGACGTGTCACTAGTGCCCCCCGACTTCGAGAATAACTAGCCCCCCGTTTTATGTGTCGTCGTCGATTGTCGGTATGTCGAGTGGTTGACGCAAGTTTATCTGTGATTTTTAGGGTGTAAGAATAAATTTACATTACGCAGAGCCAGGAAACGATACCTTGTTGGCTCTTGAAAATTTGTCTTGTTAGATGGAACACTCGGTGAGATTATTTTGGGTTCTGGTAACGTAGAACAAAATATAGATTCAAATAAACCCAGGTCTCATAATGCTTGTGCAACCGCAATACACCCGTGGTTCAAACAAATTTGGGCTGCATATCGGTAGATTGTCGTGTTTAATGGGCGGTAATAGGGAAAGCTATAAGTAGATCGACGGTTAAAAACAGACAAAATGTCAATTGCTGATTAGTTGTTTACATTAATAAACTTCAAAACCATCTAGATGCGACCTCCAGCCACACTAGTGCTCTGCCTAGCAGAAGCGAAATTGGGCATTGATGTCATTTGAAAAACCTCGTAAGTTAGCACTAAGTGAAGTATGGATTAGCCGAGCTTGCTAGATAATATTCGAATGGACCCTTATGAAAATTTTGAACACCTTGATATTCATTGAAAGAATTGGCATATGTCAAAGAGGTTGTGCTAAGGAGAGCTGCGTTCGTAAATTGCTACAGAGTGTACTTTGTAACAATTTTAGCGTTCGAAATTGTTTGACATATCATTAGTTTGTCACTACATGACTCTGTAATAATCTAGCCGTTCTAAAAATAATTATTACAGTATTCCAGAGTAAATTTCATCTGTCATTCTACATTCCATTATTGTGTACGGTATCACGTTACCAAGTGTCGATAGCGAGCGATATAGTCTAATCATATTAGAGGAAAATACCACTGATTTGCGAAATAATTGTAAAGTCTGGTTTTATTGCTGCAAGTAGGATGTATTCAAAACATGGACGCATAAAATGGGTACACCAATTTTTGTAGGAAAATTTTTTATTCGACAACAAAGAATGAGAAAACGTGTTTTTTGGGATTCAATCGAAACTGTTGGCTGGAACGAAAAAACTCTTCATATAAGATTTTTAGGTATGAGACCACACCTTACAAAGAATTTCAAGTAGTTGCGTGAAATTATCGTCGCATTACCAACAAGTTCCAAAACCTGCATTTTGGCTCGGTTTTCGGCCATAACATTTTTGCTATTTGTCGGATCTTTTTACGTGTGGTCTCATTTTGTTGGTCTCATGAATACCTAAATACCTTATTTGAAGAATTTTTCGGTTTCTGACAACGCTTTCGATTAAATCCCAAAAAACACGTTTCCTCGTTCTTTGTTGACGAATAAAATGTTTTCCACAAAAATTGGTGTACCCATTTTATGCGTCCATATTTTAAATACCCCCTTGAACAACTTGCACCAATAAAACCAGACTTTTCAATTACTTCGGGGAAATTTGCTAGTATTATTAGACTAGTATTCAGACACTGAGCTAAGCTGTACTTCATGCAGTGCTAGTTCTTAGCAACTAGATGCAACTTGACTTGAGTGTAACCATTCAGTCAGAATCTTTTGGAGCATTGCTGTTATTCTTTTCTGAAGAAATTGGTTTTTGGTAACTTTTCTCTGGACCTCTTTCGAGTTATAACCGACTTTTAGTATAAAAAACCCTAAAAATAGCCATTTTCGATAATTAAAAAAATAATTTTAGAGGTTGTCAATTGTCTAAATATCAAAGCCTATGAACTACATTTGAAGTATTGGTTTATTGAGGTATTGCAAGTGGTATGGGATCTGGGCGTTGCTGTTGAATAGTCTCAAGACTTTCGATGGTCAAAATTGTCAATTATATTTTTGTAGGATCTTTTATGCCGGCATTCTGAATAGTTTGAAATAGATGTTAATTCATGTTTCATAAAAACTATGTAGCAAACTGAAAACTGCGAACGCTTTTAATTTTTTCTTTACATGGGTAAACATGTAGCCATCACTGGGATCGAGGACGACTTTATATATTTTTACAATTATTTTTCATAAATATGTTGATCCTACTGTCTCCTTTTTTATACTATTGTAAGAATAAAAATATTTATGGTCTACTATGTGCATCATTTTGCCTTGCCGTTTCATCCATTTCCTAAAGGTCAGAAGGAAATGTCGCGGCCCATTGACAAATTGTAAATAACGGTACTGTAACGAAAACACCGTTTTTACTGTTCAAAGTCTGATTTATTACTTTTGGATGACCAAATCGTTGAACGTTGAACAGTAAAATTTAGTTGGCCATTTCATGGAATGCTCACGCATTGCTCATTCATTTGAAATGCGTGAGCATTCCATGAAATGGTCAATTCTACGACATATACACACTCCGGTTTGATCTTCCTTGTCCAGTGCGTTTCAAGATGAAAATAAGTGAAGGAACAGGAAATTGTTTTTTCAAAATGAAACAATTAGCTATCGCATATACAATTTATTATCCTTAATAACACAACACACACCCACATATGTCCATTCATTCGGTTTTCACTCTGCCATTCAAATTATTAAATCCGCCCAGTCGTTGCACGAAATGCCTGGGTAGACCACTATTGATGAGTTCTTCGCTACGACATCGGTTGAGGTTGGGGTTGTAGTGGAGCACCGCCTCCCAACACATCTCACTTAACTTGGGGACGCACACCCAAGTCGAGTAAATCGCGTTGGTGCGCCGAATGTCGTCGTTCACGCTGTAAGGAAATGGTTTATATAGGATACCTCAATAATAGCGCCGGATTTGATTTTCAAGAAAAATACAATTTCTTATCGAATTAAGCGAGTATTTATATTTCAAAATGAAGAGGAATAGGTGCGTTTAAACATGAAATAGGACATCCGGTAAATGGCCACCACGAAACCTCTGGCACAGGGCCAGTCGTTTCCTAAAATTCTGGATAACGTTTTCTCACAACTGTGGCTCTATTTCGTCGTTAACGCACCGTATCTCTTTAAGGCGTTCAACTGTTTGTGGCTTGTTCCCATACACGTTTTTCTTCACATAGCCTCAGAGGAAGAAGCTTTAGATCGCACGATCTTGGTGGCCAATTTTGATCGCTATACCGAGAGATGACACAGTCCGCACATCATTACAGTTACCGTAGTTCCAGCTGCATTTTCGAAGAAATACGGTCCAATAACTCCACAGTGCGCACCAAACGGTAACTCGCGGCGTTTTCAGAACCCCAAATTCGGCAGTCCTGCTTATTGACGTACCCGTTCAGTTGGAAATGTGCCTCATCAGAGAAAATGATTTTCTTAGAGGAATCCGCATCTCTTTGGTGGTGTTCCAGCGTCCAATCAACGAATTTGCGGCACTGAGCATGGTCCGTTGGCTTGAGTTCTTGCGTCAGTTGAACCTTGTACGCATGTAAACGCAGATCTTTTGTCAAAATTCGTTGCAGAGTGGGTCTGGTAGGGTTCTATTCTGGGCCAAGATGCCGAATGGAAGTGCCTGGATTCTCGGCAGCACTTTCCCGCGCTGCGACTATATTTTCGAGGGACCGACCAGGACGGCGACGAACAGTGGTCTTCACATTCAGCAACGTGAATTCTGTCTCGAATAATGTGATTAAACGGCGAAGCGTCGACTCATTTGGCAAAAATTGTACGTAATTTGCGAACTGTTTCCCCGTTGTTTTCTCCATTTTCACAATAATCAAACGTTGCTCGTTTAAATATGACGTCTAATCGCGTGGTCTGAACATGACAGTTGTCATCAAGTAAACACCATAGCATTTGTAAAAAAAAGGCGGCTAATTCAAATCCGGCGCTTTTGTTGAGACGCTTTAATACTGTTTATTTTAGTCTTATTACATAGTCAAAGGTGGAACGAGAGAGAATCAAAGTAGATACAAAAAACATTAATAACAGTATCAGGGACGGCATTCTAGAGTCAATTTATAAACCTTCTTTGCTAGTACACGAAACTTACTTAACCTGAAAAAATCGCGTCAGTGACCCTCAAGTGAGCTGTCGCTTCCCAGCTACTATGAAACCGGAAATAACCATTGAGTATCAAGAGACCATGAAGTGATGTTGGTGAATGTCACTCTAACAAAAGGTTTCTACATCTTCTCTTCTAGAATCCGCTGTATTAAAGGATGAAACATTAAAAGCCCCTCACCTGTAGTTGCCTCCGAAGACATAGAGCCTACCCTGAGGCGACACGGCTGTGGCGTGGAAATACATTGGCCTTGGCAGTCGACATGTGTCAAAGCACGTCCACTGAAAAGTGCGCAGGTCCAGTCGCCATAGGTCGTCGAAAATGTTCACGCCGTCATGGCCACCTATGACGAACACCTGGGGCGCGCCGCCATTGTCGTCCACGTTCACCTGCACTGCTCCGTGGCATCTACGAGGCTGGGGGTAACCTGCAAGGAGCATGATGATTTTAAATCTGTTTACTTTTATTTGTAACTCAATTAGACGGTATATGCCTCGAGACAGTAACTAGCTATTTGTATATTAAGAGCGCAAAGTAATTTGCTACTTGAGCAATACATACACTCGACGGGAAGCAGGGTGCTACATTGTTTCGAGAGCGCCACCCCTCTGTGTAGTTCAAATTCACTATATGTCTATAGATTTCCTACAATGTCTGCAAATTAAGTAATGAGGCTGGCAACGTAGCGTTCGATCTGGCAACAGTGGAAGCGACGGGCTTGGAGGGGATACAGGGGAACATGTGATCCGCCTTCGGTACACGTTTGAACTCGATCGAGTAATTTGATTGCGCAGCGATTTTTATTTTATGACACAGTTTTTTCTGTTATGTTCTAAAAATGAGTGACATCAATGTTGAGCAACGGTGTGCTATCAGGTTTTGCTTCAGACTTGGGCATAGTGCAGCAGAAACTAAACTTCAGCAGGCCTACACAGATAGTGCTTTGTCAAGTGTCCAGGTTTTTCGGTGATTTGTCATTTTCAGAAGGGAAAGAGTCAATTGAAGATGAGCCATGAAGCGGAAGGCTTTCATCTTCAAGGACATTCAGAATGATTGGGAAAGAGTTTTTCAGATTTATTACTAAGTTATTTATATCATTCAAATAATTAGGTATTCAGCTTTCGCAACGAAACCTCGATCAAAAAAAAAAATGAAAGGACCATCAGATATCATGCAAGTAGGGTAATTTTAATACTAGACAGTTGATAGGACAAGGAGAGCTTGTCTTTTTGGATTAAAAAATAAAAATATTATAATGATTTTACATACCTTTATTAGAGTCCTTCACAGTCTTTTGTCTCCTCCAAATGAGGTCCTCTACATCGAAGGCAGGAATATACTTGAAGTCGAAGGCTTCGGTGACGGTTCCGCCACCTAACACGTAGATGTTCCGTCCGTCGAAGCCCACTTCGTGTCTATACCTTCCTTTTGGTTCATATTCACCATGTCCATTGCATATGTACACTATTTCCCAGTTCATCGATTTCAAATTTAACCTGAAAAATTGTTTACAAAAATACTACTACTACTAATATCATAACTGAGGTGTGGATGCTTGTTACTCAATCATGCCAAAATGGCTGAACGGATCTGGATGAAATTTATATCGGCGTTCTGTACGGAAGCATTTCGCTGCTTTGGGAATCCCTAGGTCAACACTGCATGGCATAATGAAGAACAAAATGGGTTTTCATCCTTATAAAATCCAATAAGTCCATGCTTTGAAGGAAAGTGATTACGTATTACGGAAGTCTTGTGCTGAACGGATGTAGAATCTTTTTCCTACGCAGCGCAGACTCAACAGCGTTGTTTTCAGTGACGAGGCCCATTTTCACTTAAACGGTTATGTCAACAAGCAAAATTGCAGATATTGGGCACCAATGAACATAAAAGAGAAACATCAACAACACCTACGTAGCCCAAATGTGACTGTTTGGTGCGCCATATCCTGTAGCGGTATTACTGAGCCGTATTTTTTTGAAGATGAAAACGGCCATGCATTGACAGTGAATTCTGAGCATACGAGGACACGATGACACTTTTTTGCTCCTATTGTAAGAACACAACGTCGATTTAACCGAAACACATAGTTTCAACAGGATTAGACCACTGCCCGTACTTCCAGAGAATCGATGGACACGGTGAAAGTACTTTTTCCTCAAAAAGTTATATCGAAGTTTGGAGACATTAACTGGCCTCCTAGGTCACCTGATCTCACGTCATGCCATTATTTTTTGTGGGGTTATCTGAAGTCAAAAATGTATTCCAGTAATCCACGAACACTGGAGGAGCTTAAAGACAACATTCGACGAGAAATAAACAACATCACTCAGGAACTCTGCAAGAGAGTGTTTCAGAATTTGACCGCACGATTAGAAAAGTGTGTCAGAAGGGATGGCAAACATTTGGACAGAATGATATTTAAGAAATATAACCCGCTGAATTTACGAATATGTTGATAGAGATAAATATTTTCTGTTCATTACGTTTGTATTTTTTTTTCTAGAATCAAAAAGTGAACCGTCTCACTGGACACCCTATACAATCTTCCATAAATTTTCCATAATTTTTGAAAGCACGCATAACAAGGCTAACAGGGCTAAGATATTTAAGTTCATAGTTCGTGATAGAATATCAATACCCATAGAGAACGTTTGAAGTCATAATTGGAGTCTCCGAGAAATTACTACTAAAACTTTTCTTAGAACCTTTTTTCCAAAAAATGCGTGGATGTGAAGTTTTCGAGCTGTCCGGGTATTTCATAAATATAAGCAAATTCCACGTTAACTTCGCCAATAAAACCATGACTATAACCTTCCTCGGGTATTGATTAGTAGGTGTAAAATTTTTCAAGTATTTTCGTATCGAAGTTGAGAGACTGGAGAGACGCTCACATTTATACATTGCTGCATTAAAATTTTGAATAAAAAATATCCATTACCAAAGTAACTACTGAATTGAATATTGCATTTATTTCTCGGAAACGAATGTCCTTCAAACCAATGCAAGACTTATGACCTATACTCTACCTCCATGCGAGTGGAGCCGCGAGCTTAGGCTAGTACTAATAATAAATGTGTGCGAACTGAAAATAATATGCATTCAGCGTTGCGGCGCGATACTAAATCTCTACCACAGTTCTACTAGGGCTTCTTACCCTTCCATCAATCTAGCCACTCAGCATAATATAAACAAAGCAGAAGCATCCAAATAAACTGACTAATATCGTTACTGTTAATCACCTCATCAGAAGTATTGATAACGAAATGATGAATTTTACAAGGACGGATTAAAATGTAATAAAACAACCTATGTTTAAGGTATCAGCGATTTTATATCTGAAAGTTCTAGGTATGTGATTATTTATGGAAGAGGTTCAATTGTCAGTAGATCTGCCGCATAGTCCACGATGTGGCTGGTTCGTACTTGTTCGAAAACAACGTTGCTGAAGTCATCACCGTCAAAGAGGGCGCTCCAATTTTTCCATTACTAATAGAGCTCCGCAACACTTATCCTTACAGTTTTGATGACCATCTTATTCAAAATCAGCATCCGAAACTATAATCCAGACAATTTGGCGGAAGTTGAAATACAGTATTACAAGGGAAATTGTAAGTGCAAATTATTTGGTAAAACGTATGAAAAGGGTTACTGAACGAGGATATGGGTCGTGTCAGGAAAAAAGCTCGGCATCAATTTTTTTATTTCCAGAAAATAGGATAAGAAATATTTTTTTATTTTTTCCATCAAGTTACTTTATCGCTAAGCAAATGAACGTTGGCTCCTTTTTGTTAGCCCTTTAGCTACAGATTACAATTTTGGGCACCAAAACCGGGCAATAAAACCACTAATACCCAGATAATTTCAGGTTCTTATTTTTATTGCAGCTTTTATTAGAAAGAGTCGTTTTTTCTAGAAATCTATTCTAGTGGTCAGCGAGCTTCTACGGTTTTCGGATGGTGCTTATTTTGGAGAGGTGTTGCAGCTTCACGATAACCTAATGAAATTATCTGTGATTTAACCCAAACAATTCTGAATATAAATTGCTAAAAATTTACAAAGCAATGAAATTAAATGTGTTAATAGATTAATTTTAACTTCCTACATAACTGGCGAGGAAGTATTGTAATCTCGGAAAATTTCGAACAAGAGATATTGTTTTTTGGATGTTATATGACATGCACGTCACAAAAAACCATAGTACTCATTTCAATCGGTCTATCAGCTGATTCTTGGTCCGTCTATGCCTTGAAAAGTACCACTCGGATTTTGATGAAATTTTCACATCAGGTTACTACTATGCCAAGCGCGAAAAAGCTTTTAGTCTTTGAAAATGGGTTCAGTGGCGACGACCCTACAGGCAAAAAACAAACAAACAATTGTACAGCAATTTTTTAATGTTAGTTCACATACACTTCCAACTCCAGTAATTCTATCTGAGATTGAAAATTAAACACCGGGAAGGTGGCCATTGCATGAAATTTTTACACAAGGTTACTACTACGCCAAGGAAGAAAAAGCTTTGCAGTCTTTGGAAATTGGTCATGTGGCGGCGGAGTGAAATAGAAATCACTCAAACTTCGTTTTTGACATTTCAGAGGCCCTTGATCATTTTCAGAAAAACTCTGTAGTGGTTAAAACTTGCGGGTTGAAGCGTGTGGGGGAGCGTATATATCAGTTTTTATGATTTATGCGCTCCTGTCACGGAAACTCTACGCACCTATTAGAAATATTTCACCAAATCATAGATTTCGATTCCCCCATACATTTGCCCATTCAAAGAATCGCCAATGGCCGAATATAAATAATAAAATGTATGTTATGGTCAGTTCGACTTACAACGGGAGACAAACGAACATTTTTCTCATAAGAGGTAAGAGAGTAAGAGAGTTACTATTGAAGATTTTAAAAAATTCCTGGATATCTGCAATTTCGACGAAAACTTTTGCCAGATAACAATTGACGTAAACAAAAACTTGGAAAACGTTCAAATGACGGTTTGGTATATTGTCAGAAAATTGACCTTTCTTATCCTCAAAATCCTGGCAATTATATTTCTTTGAGGATGGGGTTACAGAAATTACTCACAAAGAGCATACAACCAATTATTTTTATCTGGTGAAAATGAAATTCTTACCTATGGATATCACATGTGTAAGCCTGGCCCGTAGTACCTCCAATAGTATACAGGAAGTCATTGTAAAAAATTAAAGCTTGTCCGTAAAGAGGTAATGGGTGTTGTCCAGTGGTGTTCACTTCCACCATCAGACCTTCCCTGTCGTTCACTCTACACGTGTAGAGTTGGTTACTGCTCCTGAAGCCGAATGGTGTACCTGTGCCACCATACACCTGGAGGAAAAATATGCATAGGGTTATCCAAAATCTAAGCTTCAATTTTGGACAGAGAAGTTTCAACTCGATCTTCCAATCAACCTCAAGATTTAATTTGTTCATTTTATGGTTGAGTGTGACATTATGTCTGCCCTCGTTATCTGACGGTTTTGATACCTTCAGTACTGCTCAAAGCTGATTACAAGGGGTATGTGATTCAAGTATCGCTTAATTATTTTTATTTGAAGTGTATATTGCTAAATACTCTCTCAACTACTCTGAATAACAATGTTTTAAACAATAGCTTTTATTTTCAGGAATTCACTGAGGCTGAAATTGTTGACATAATAATGTCGCTAAAAAATAAGAATTCAACGGGGATAGATGACATCCCAATTCGTTTGTTATTCTCAAAACCTGTATCCCTTTGGTTTGCTGCTAATAGTCTGTTCCTGAACGAAGCTAAAACCCAGTACAATGGATTTCGATTTCACTTTAAAGAATTTTAACGACAATGAGTTAGTAGTAAAGACATTAGGTTTGCACTTAGATAGCCGTCTCTCATGGCATGAAAACACTTATCAATTGCTTTCTAAACTCAAAAAAGCGTTCTTATCCTCCGTAGCCTCCAAACTCTGTTTCCCCTCACATTACTATAGCTATTTCCATACTCGTATGACTTATGGGATGTCCTTGTGTGGTCACTCAGCCAGCTCCTCAGAAGTGTTTGTTTGTTGTTTATTTCTCTGGGTGTATTAACATTTGTGCATACATCGTAAAGTGTCTATTACAAAAACGTTGATAACTATTAGAGGAACCTCGTGTTCCACAACTATAACACTAGACACCATAATAATATGTCCATACCATACTGTAGGATCGACATATCCAGGAGTGGGCATTATTATTATTATGTATTAAGTTCTTTAATGTTCAAGACTACCACACAGTCATCATACCTAAAGTGGAAAGCTCTTTATAGTATTGATAACTTTCTAGTCAATGACTTCAGTGACATATAATGATTATATTTTTTTCGTTGTTATATATTTTAGTGTGATCTGAACTTGTCTGTATTTTTATCTTTTAAATGTAACTAGTTTGTTTTATTTAGTATTAATGCTGAGTGTGTACTTTTTTGTACATTGTAAGCTTTTCTTCTTTTTTTTGACGTTTTATTATTATTATGAAATACCATACCATCAGGATATTCTTATGCAACAGCAACGCATTTGACGCCAACTCCATGGGCATGGTATCCCCATTGCTGTATCTGGTCCACTCTGCTGATGCATAGTTGAACTTCCACAGTTCCTGGAACAGGGTCTGGATCCAATAGCCATCCTCTCTCTCAGCCGCGTCTTCGCCATCATCCCCATGTCGATCATAATCACGAGGCAGGGGATTGTATCCTCCAAAGGAGTAGAAATTGGCAGTGTCAGCAGCTATGCGATGGCCACTGCGAGGAAATGGCACCCTGGACGTGGAGGAAGGCTTGATTCTTTCAAACCTGCAAATAATTAATTGAAATCGCAACTTTTTATAAACTAGTAGTCAATTTTTGACCTCCATCTTCTCAACCACTTCGGGGAGGAGGGAGGTGGTGATGTTGGTGGGCGATTAAAAATTGACGAGCGGAGCGGCAGTGTCCCTACCCGTGTACTCATATGGTGTACCATAAATGTGATTTAAACAATAAATCCAATTTGAGAGGAAATTTTTTATTGTTAACAAAATTGAATTCTTCTTTTTTGTCTTCTTGTGGCTTCTTCTGCCGTGGAGGCTCGCAACCACGTCTTGAGCCTCCTGAGCATAGAAAAGCACCTCTTTGCTGTTAGTACACTAACTGGTAATCTAGAAATCTAGCAAGGATACATAAGAGCTGTTTGATGTTGGGATGCATTATGGCATTGCAATTTTCAATAAGCGGTTGGTACTCGTTTGCGAGTTGCTTAACGGTTTCTAGATTTACACTAGTATAACCGACTCCACTGAGTAGTATGTAGTATGATATAGGATATCAGAGGGTGGTACCTCCAATGCGAGGTAAGATAGTAGTGTATCTCAAAAAAAAATCAGTCTATCAATTATTATTAGTATAATTAATAGCAGTTCGATGATAAAGAAAAAAATCTCTTTTGTTTAAAACATTTCGTAAAAAAAACAAACAAAAAAACAATTTAGTGCCTGTTGCACCAATACTGTTTAATGTTAGTTTAGACGGAAACCTAGTTTTATTTGAGGATATTTATTTATTATCAACATAAGCGATAAAGTTTTCAATTTAAAGGTTGTTAAATTCATTTTTAATCTTAAAAAATGGATTTTGTTGGCCATTGGATATCCTATAAGATGATATCTATATCTGTAAGCTAATAAATAGTGGTTTTCTAGAATAATTATTCAAATGCCATAAACAAAAGCTGTTTCCAAGACATATTTTAGGAAATTTATTTTGTAGAAAAACTATACTGAATATTCTGCCAAAAGTTGAGCCTGAACTGGAATTCCTTAATGATTTGTAAGTGAGAAAACCTATGAACATAGTTATAGTTTCGGTTGCGGTTTTGGCGGATTTTCTGGTGAAATCGAAACTAAACCAAAACTCTGATTCTGGACCGAAACTGGTTGACAACAAAAGATCGGTCGGATACTACATGGTATTACTATAAAAGAGAGTATGCTGTTTTCAGAATGAACCATGATGCTGCACAAGTATTTAGTCTTTAAAAGCATGATTATAAATTTATGTCATATCAGATTTATAAGTTAAATCAAAGGTTTGTCGATAGTATCATTGATTGATTAACTTTGTCCAAGTCAATAGTTTATCACTTTTACAAATGAAAGTGTAACACTATTGACTGTTACAAAAAATCTATGATTTGAAAAATGCATGACAGCTGCTTTGTTGATAAATCCAAAATGAGATATATAATATAGTAATTCCAAAATACAGTCATAAATATTCAGAGACAATAATAATAAATATTCAAATGTGGCACTGATGCTTCAGAGGTGGAATGATGCTCTCATGGTATAAGAAAAATAAAATATATTCAAGGCAAATGTCACACAATCAGTATTTACTGTCATTCACCAGTATTCACTACAGTGTGCAATACTTCTTGCCCATGTAGCCAGTTATTATTTAATTATAAAGTTACATAGAATTCCACTGACACGGAGCGTACAAACAGTAAATATAGATGATTGGACCACAGTAAATAGGGTCAACTGGGGTAATTGTAAACGCTTTTGACAGGTTTGTTTACATTTACCCAAATGTCTTATTTTCTCAGTACCAAAAAGTAAGGGATAAAATTGGATAGGAAAGCATAATTCTCTCATATTTTCATTGTTTTGTTCCAAAGAAATAAGATTTCTTGAAAATTTGTTATTTGTTTATTTTGAAGATCAAAAAGAAACGTTTTGTTTACTTTTGCCCGGTGTTTTAGGGGTAAATGTAAACACTTTGCTTTTAAACTATATCTTTATGTATACTTTTACTAGGCAAAATGTAAACACAATGAGTACTGGATGTCTGATAATAATCTCAAGTGGTTTTAAGGAATGTTTACATTTCCCCCAAGTTCCATTGTATTTATACATAAAAACTGATTTCTTAATTGCTCCGGAGGAACTTTATTTCACAAACATTATAAATATAAACTGGAGTATTACCAATGCGTAATAAATTGGATTAGAGGTAACGATTCTAAAAGAGACACAACCAAAACTAGGAACTTCATTTTCCTTAAACTTATGTTAACAATCAAATTGTTAAATAGAAAAAAACATAAATAAACGGGTAATATTGCCCTAACCACAAATTTACGAAAAGTAAAACCAATTTATGTTTAAACTTAAAAGGAAATAATGATCTTAATTCACTGTTCAATAACAGGCACTCTCTTAATAAAATGGTAAAAAATTCGTTCTCCTTTAATTTGTATTGTTGGGAAAGGAAGAAGTCCTATTACTTGTTCAAAGCTAATGTAACTTTTATCTTTTTCTACCACAGCAAAATCTTGCCGGGAGGTGTCAATTGATTTTAGACCCATCACTTCCAAGTCCTTCAACATTTTCTATTACACAGACATACTTAAATGTCGTGGAGCCTCGTTTACCTCCTTTAAAGCTTACTAAAATGAAATTGCCATTAGTCAGCTCTGAAAATTGGCATGCCTTAATGTCAATTTCATCTTCATAATTTTCATCCAAGGAACTATCACTGGCATTTTCAAGATATTCTGTTTCACTTTCACTTGAGGAAAAGTCCACTTTTGTTTTTTTTTTAATTTTTTCGCCTTTATCGTTTTTATTTCTGTATTTTGTAATTTTGGACGTTCAACTGCTTCTTTTCTTCGGCCTCCTTAAGTCTTTTCAAGACATCTTCTGTTGTAAGTACTTCACCATAAGTCTTTTGTTTTTATCGAACGTTTGTTGTTTTTTGTTGTACGACATCTTCCAATTCAGTTCTTTTAAAAAAGAGATTCTCAATTTCTGATCCATTTGTAGCTGCGACTTGTAAATCAGAAGGTTTCTTTGAAACATTGGTATCTTGAGTTTCGTTTTTCCAGTAAATTCGCTTATGGGAAATTTGGTACTGTCTACAGGAAATATTCATGTTGTTTTGAATCCAGAAATAATATTTTCATATGTCATAGATTTTTTCCAAACAGTCCCAAGAACCTCGGAAAATTCTAACTTAGTTAACCGGCCAGAGCCAGAACCCATTTTCTTTTTGCCTAGAGAAATAAGTTCTTTTTCCCAACATGTCTTCACAGGTCCAAATACACACTTATCTAAAGGCTGTAATCTATCTGTCAAATGGCTTGGTAGTTTGATCAAAATTATGTTGTTGTTAATGGCTTCTTCTAAGATCCTCACACTCATATGGCTGGCATGGCCATCAAAAATAAGTAAAGCATACTGACTCAGCGATAGTTTCTCCTACCGTACTTTTTGGATATGAGGTATAAAAGTACTGGTGAACCAATGGAAGAATTGCGGCTCCTCCATCCATCCATTACTTGAGGTGGTATAACGGGTACCAGGGTATCCTTTTTCTGAAACCCATCTTGGCTGAACTGCGGCTCCCTTGAATACGACTAGCTAAGGTAAAACAGATCCATCGGCTCCAATGCAAGCGAGCACCGTGGTATTTTCCCTACCACTACATTTTTGGCCTATTGCACGAATGCGACTAGGATCACTAGGAAAACCACTTTCATCTGTGTTATAAATAAAACAGGCCTTATCCATGCTAATCAGATCTTTGCTAATTAATGTTTGTCTCAAAATTTCGTGAAAATTATAAACTACTTGGGTTTTCGTGCGTCTTTACGTAATTTTTGTAACAGTTCAGGCTTTTTAACTGATTTTTCCAGAAAGTCTTTGACAGATAACAGATATGGGAACACCATAGAACTCTTGAGCTGCTCTATAGGTTTTATTTTTGTTTGCAACATCCTTGACAGCTCTTCTAATATCTTCAGATGTATATGAAGGCCCAGCAGATTTTTTTACGTAGTTTCTAGGCATCTGAAAACAAAATTAGGTACTTTAAACATTGTTGTAAGTTCTTTGTGTAACTTTAGCATAAAAATAAACCTGTTTACATTTTCCCTAGCAAATTCGAATCAGGGGTAAATGTAAACATCTTTTTTTTGTTAAAAACTAGGCGTTAATGACGGAAAAAAGAGTATAATTATAAAAATATATGTTTAAAAAGCCATAATAATCCAAATGCAAAACTACTTACCTTTTAGAAAGCAAATTAAAGCACAATATCTCTAGATATTGCACTTTGTAAACACAACAAAATACACATGCTTCTATGACCGCTTGTTTGTAACTGAAATTTCAATCGCATGCGGAATTGCTTGGCGGCAATGCCTTCCGGTGAAATTTGGCATCATAGTAGAAGAGGAATATAGCGTCGGGCGCGAAGTTTAAACATGAATATAAAAGCGTTTACTTTTACCCCAATTTACATTTACCCCAGTTGACCCTATTGATTATGTGACATTCACCTTAGGATTAGCATAATCTTATGATAACATTTTTTCAGCTCTAGTGAACATGTCATGGAGTTATGACACAGAGCAATACAAGAAAGAAATAAGTTTCTGTGTTACTTAAAGAAGGCGACAATAAGACATTTCTTCTTGCTTTATAATAAATCACATACTATAATGATGCCATATTGCCAATTAAATGATATACCAGAAACAATGTCAACTTCACAAAGATCATGATATAAAAAAGATCTTCATGAAAGTCTTCAAGATGTATGCTTAGACCTTAGAGCAACTAATTACCTTAATCAGAATACTGGATACATTACTTCCTAATGGAACTATAACTAGTGTATTGCTCATAATATTATGATTTGAAATGGTATACTATATAAAGTTCAAATCCATAGTTGTTGTGTAACAAATCAAAGAACGCTGATAAACACCAAACTTATAGCTGAACTTGCCATTAAATACAATTTTATTTTATGTATACATGTTAGTATTCGTAAAGATAGTAAGAGCAATATTTATGACTGATATCAACAATTTTGATATGTTTTTCAGATACCTTTTTAATTGTTTTTGAGAAAACTGTCCAAGTGTGTTTTTATTTCTTCAAAAAAGTTATGTTACAGAGTAGAGTATCTTTTCCAAATTCTAAAAACTAATAAATACAATCTAAAGATTTAATAAAGCTGCATTGCTTCCAATCGTTCTCATACAATTTTAATTGCAGTTATTCTGCCAAATGTTGAAGGCATAAGGCAAGACATAAGGTAGTATTGGACCTAATTGCCCCATACAGGCATACAGATGAAGCTCCTGTTACTACCCAACATTTTGAATTCAAGTACTTACAGGTAACAAGTACTTTTATCTGTATTAAATCTACAGGTAGACAGATCTTAATTCATTTTCAGAACAATTATTATATTGTTTGGATTCCAAAATTACCAAATTTGTGATCTATGAAATTTTCCTGATTCTAGTCAATGCAATGCACAATGCTGGACAGTTTATCTCCAGTTTTATACACATCTTATAGATGTGATGGTAGTACCTGAATGCCCGAAAGGCGTAAACTCCGGGTCCCCTGTCGGGGCCACTGCTGTACATTCTTGCCGCGATTGCGTACAGAATGTGGATGAGTTTCCTCAAAAAGACACCAACTCCTGCAGAATACATGCATCGTCCTGGCTGGGCACCACCACACGATTCACCAACTTCGCAATGAACATTTCGCCGCTGAACGCTCCCAGATTCGCTTTGCAGTTACACAATAATTTCACTGAAGGTTAGACTTGTTTCACAACCGATTTAATGCAGTCTTGTAAAGAGCAATTTCAACTTCATTCGGTCGAAGGTTGTCGAGTATTTTGACACCGGCATTTGTTCACCGTGAATGTAGAACAGCTAGGAGGGATTGAGGTGGATAATAAATCGTCAGATTATTACAACATCCTCTAGTAGTCTAGTAGAAAGTAAAGCACTTTGTTGGTCCCTCTTCACTTTTATTTTCAATACACTATGACAATCATATGTTTATATGATCAAATACACAACAAATCGTTTTCAAGAATTCTATTTTATTTTTTTGGATATGAATATGAATCCTTAAAATATTCAAATAGAATACAAAATTATCAGTCTCTATTTATTTTTGTGTCAGTTAGCTGTCAGGCACAAAACATACACGAGCACACTGAAGAAGGTGTAATTCCATGCTATTCAATGGTGACTTATGTCAGCGGCCATTTTTTGAGGGTGCCAGATCGTGCTTTAATAGCCCGCCACGTTGCCAGCTCTACATATAAATCTGAGATTGCTGTAGTTTTATATATAGAAATTTAGTGGGATTATGGTAGATCTTATAACAGCAGGTGTTGTTAACATTTTGCACTATCTTGATGAATAAGTGCTTTTTTGTATATTAAAATAGTAACAGCAATAACACAAGCTGTTATAAGATCACTCATATCTACTTACTAATCTGGAAAGGTTCAGAAGAAAAGCATATACTGCAAATATGTACCTAAATATATATTTATTAAAAAATCTCATACATTTTTCTAGAAACAAATCAGTATTAATATTATTATGGTCCAGATGTTTTCATTCCCCAGCCTTTGTTGGCACCTGCATAAGTCAAAAATTAGGAAAAAATTGAACTGTGTTGATATGTTACTACAATTCAGATTTCTTTTTTTATTAGAACAATAGTATTATTGTCCATGGATACTGACAGGAATTTTTCTCAGTGGTGCTGATCATCATCAAGACAACTTTTTGTGCAATTGTACTTGCCCACAAAATTTTTTGTTGAGCAGACCAGCACAAAACCATGCTAAATATGCAAATTTCAAAGTCAAAGTGGATTCACAGAAGAGACCACGGCCCATCTGAAACTGCCCTGTGGGCACCCATGTTATTGTTCAATAACATATGGCTTTGATTTCATTGAAATTATAGTAAGCTTTGTATATCAACCCTGCTGCTCTAAGAATAGATGATTTAAAATGAAGTATGGAAACTATTTTGGACAAAAAGCAGTATAAGTCATCACTGGTTCTTGAGTCATATAAAAACTTACAAATATTATGGTCTGCAAATATCCTTCAGAGCTGTGCCTTCTGGTTAGATCACAAGTAATCTCCGAACTTCTGATAATTCTCAGGAACTCAGGGGTTGACACCGGCAGCTGAACTTTCCGTAGTGCTCCACTATTCAAAAAGTTTTGTGGAGATTCCAACAGGTATGATCTTCAAATATTACACTCCTCAAATGAGTAACCGCTGCATCCCTGATCTTCCTCAGCATCTTGCAGAAGCCTGGCTACCTACTGGGATCACCTTAAAAAAGGAAGATTTGATATGGAGTTTTATAGTATTTACAAATATATTACAGCTTTGGGTACTTACATTTTTATACTTCGCAACTCTGAACAAAAGGCATATGTCTCAAATAGCATAATAGGGACTTTATTCAATCAAAATGAAATGTTTATGTTAGACGTTAGAAAAAACGAAAATGGCCTGCGGAAAAAGTAAGGTTATTTTTGCAAAGCACAGCTACAGGATGAAACCCGCCGGAGATTTGAATCTGACCAATCAAACAATGTCAGTTGTGAATAAGCCGCCATTTTTTGAGAATGCAACATGGTTGCCATATTGTGCACCCGCAGCACTGCTTTGTTTCCCATTCGCTCATAGTCTCAAATAACATAATAGGGATTTTATTCAATCAAACTGAAATGTTTATGTTAGATGTTAAAAAAACGAAAATGGCCTGCGGAAAAAGTAAGGTTATTTTTGGAAAGCACAGCTACAGGAAGAAACCCGCCGGAGATTTGAATCTGACCAATCAATGTCAGTTGTGAATAAGCCGCGATTTTTTGAGAATGCAACATGGTTGCCATATCGTGCACTCGCAGCACTGCTTTGTTTCCCATTCGCTCATATGGGTTTCACCCCCTGCTGTCAGGCAGTTCAGGCACAAAACATATATACACTGAGCTGTCAGGATCAGGCTTCAGTATTTTGTGCTATGGTCAAACAGACATAGAACATGGGGAGTCAACTCATATGAGGGAATGGGAAACAGTGTGGTGCTGCCGAACACAACCTGACAACACTGTTGGCATCCAGAAGATTTTCTCGCGAGATCCCGTTGTGAACAGGAGCGGAAACAGATGGAATTTTCCTTTTCTCACGAATTTTTGACAGTTTCCAGTTACACCGGGAGTAGTTAGACGGCCCATGTACCGCAAAATGTTGGCCACGCGAGACAAGTATTGAAATATACTCTATTAGCCTCCAGAAGAGTATCCGTAGCGAAATTTTTGGCAAAATCGTTTTACACCATTTAAAAAATTTGAATAAAGATCGGAAAACTGGCGCTTTGACGTACAATATGAATTCGGGATAGACACATGTTTTAGCGATTGACCTGTCATTCTTGTCAAATAAATTGCTACATTGCCAGCTCATCGGACAATTTTGCTACCTCTGCTATTTTGCTAGAATGATATATAAAAGAGAAGCTTTGAATCACATTGAGGGATACCAATGGAGATATATAAAATTTGAGGCGTAGCAATGTTCGACAGAAAACTAAAAAAAAAATGTTATTTACATTTTGCGTCGCCTGGCGTCTATGTGGTGGAGCGTTAATGTCCTTGAACACTTTTATAAATGCCCAGTTTTATAGGATAAAATACTTTTTGAATACGGGACTTCTTCCAACTATTGGAAAACGAAAACGTTTTTTATTATGTAAATATATTTATGAAGTATTTGATCTAAGGTTCCATGATCATTAACATCGCCAGATCAATATTTGTCAATGAATCACTACCAAAGCGACTCAGTTTCAGCACATAAGCTGACTAGCACTGTTTAAAAACAATATTTCAAAATTTAGCTTAGTGGCGTTTTCTGCTTTCCCAGGAAGCCATAATTACTTGTTACCAAAGGTATTGTAATTTTGACTGACAACAGCTGTCAAATTTTCCCGCGGGTAAACTGAAACTAGAAACCATCTGTAATTCAAAGTTCCGCGTTTGTGATTGGTAGAAATTAAGACGAGGGAAATAGTCGTCATGAAAAGCGCAGGATATAAACTGGTGCCACGGCTTGACTTGTGTTTGAATGTTTATGGTGGCTATGTTGGAAAATGAAAAAATGTTCATATTTTAGTTTGTGATACAATTTACATTCATAAATAAAATCTCTCTGACTGGATTACAAAACGGTTCTTACTTAAAAAATGACCCTTGTATAAACCGTTACTTCAATGCTATTTTTTTTAGGTTGATTACTGTGGCATGTTGGCGATTTTCCTTTGTACAGATGAAGCCAGAATTGTGGAACGACTTGATTTTTCTTCAGCTGATACAATTAATCTTATCAGTGGTTTAGGTTTTCTATGATTTTTCTCGCCCAAGTGCGAATGCAGTCACTAAAAACTATATTCCCCCACTAAATAGTAGATAACATGAAAATTGTACTTCTCCTATTAACTCCCGTATTCAAAAAGTATTTTATCCTGTGAAACTGGGCATTTATAGAAGTGTTAAGAGACATTAACGTTACTCCGCATAGATGCCAGGCGACGCAAAATGTAAATAACAGAATTTTATATAACTCCATTGGTATCCCTCAATGTTTTATTCAAAGCTTCTTTTTTATATAACATTCTAGCAAAATAGCACATGTAGCAAAATTGTCCGATGAGCTGGCAATGTAGCAATCTAGGTGACAAGATAAGCTGCCATAACGTATGTCTATCCCGGGGTAGCGACGGAGTCATATAGTACGTCAAAGCGCTCGTTTTCCAAACTTCATTTGAATTTTTTTAGCGGTGTACAACGATTTCCAAAAAAATTTCGCTACGGATAGTCTTCTAGAGGCTAGTAGGGTATATTTCAATACTTGTCTTGCGTGGCCATGTTATCTTCACTCGGGCCGGTAGGTTTTTCGTAACTACAAATTTTATTAAAGTCGTTCTTATTTAAACTACATTTTTGAGTTGATGAACTTTAGAATCAGGTGTATAACACCAAACATGTTGGTGAAATTGTATAAGATAACAACGCAATTTTCTTCTAGATGATTATAATCGACAAAAGGAGCATCCAGCAAATATTACTGGTTTTATAGACATGCAGACCAATACAGACAATTATCCAGATGTGATCTTGCAATTCAACCAAATATCCAACTTTCTTCTCAGAGACTCAGAGATGAAAACTATAGACCACTCGGCTTCACAAAACATATGCAACCAACAATGCGTGTACTTGTAGTTGAGCCATTCCTCCATAGATGGACGCTCACAACGATCCTAGTGAGCAAACGTGGAATACCTGTTTGCACCCTAAAAAGTATTTAGTCTGCAAGATGACATCTTACTTACCTACCACTCTTGAACCCTCTCGTTCCGGGACGCTGTTATCACCTTTGCAATTTTTCAGAAGCATTTGTACAAAGTGTATCGAAGTTAATAAGGAACTAAAAAACACCGTATGATCTCAAACACGTTTCAGTCCTCCGATGGTTCAGAATTGGTTATAGCAATTCTTGTTTCCTGGATGTCACCCAAGCCTTATTGACTATGTGGCAATACTATCGCTCCTACTAAATGGTACCACAATGTACGTTAAACACGACGAATCCATCGTGATGGCGGTCAAACCCATAGATTTATAAAACAAAATGCAGCTGACTGATATACCGTTCCAAAATTTGAATTCTTGATTACATATATTCTAGTAAACCTTGTTAATTGTTATACAAAGGAGCTTCTAAGAATTTTGTTATTTAAACATGATGAAAAATGGCAATTTGCAATATCTGAACATGGAATATTATTATTAGAAAAGTCATATTAACGGAATATTTTTGGTCGAAGAAATCTTTGTATTTTTTATTATTTAAGTAACAATAAAGTAGTTGTATATCTTTCTAATTTACCATACATAAAAAGATCCGTCTAATATTGAAGAGAAAAAGAGAAAAACGAGACAAAATGCAATTTTTGAATTTATCAAATAACTGTTAAGCGTAGATACTCATTTCATCAAAAGCGTAGACATTTTTTGCATAGTTTGTATTCATCAATTTCGGATGTCTTTCATTATTGTTGCAGCTATCATCCGACATAGTGTTTTTGAAATTTCATCAAAGTAATATAAAAAAAATATAAGCTATCATACGTATACAGCTGGTTTCCTGTTTGCAAAATGTTGTATATGGCGTGTGAAAAACTGTTTGACCGCTATAAAGAATACACATAATGTGAAAAAACATTTATTTCTCCAAATATAAAAAAAATAATAGAAAAAAAGGAGCTTTGTGGATTTGAACTTCCGTCCTGCGGTTCAGAAATCGCCGTTCTCTCCCATTACGCTACAACGCCTCTTGGTTTACATGAATCAAATCCAAGCGAATAACAAAAATTTCTGTGTTATGTAAGATGACACACGGGTTGATGACGTCAGTTACACGAATCGCTTGAACGCTTTGGTTTTAACCGCGGTTTTGTTGCAAGTTGTTTATTTTAGAAAAGCGCGTATATAATCTCTGATTATTTTTATTATCACTTAATAATCGGTGCTTTTTCGTCTAGAACTGTATATGGAAAGTTTAAATAAGAAACCTTTCATAATATTCATGGGAGAAATGTTTTTTTCAGATTTTTTTTAATGATGGAACCATGGCTTTGTAGCTATGATAACTTTCAATTCTCTAAATTTTTCCGCATGTCAAAGAAAACATTTATTGATTCAGCAGAAATGATGAAAAAAGAAATTAGCAAAACTGTATACAGGTGGATATCATCTAGTGAGTTTATATGACCATATTTTAATATTCTTGTGGTATATGGCTACATAGGATACTTTGTTAAGCATAGGAACTACATTTAAAGCTTCCCCAACAACCGTAATGAGTATAACTAATAAGGTGCCCCACTTTATGGTAAAACTGAAGCCTGTATCATTTTTCTCAAAAATGAAGCTGAAGTACAATAACAATATCCAATACCCGGCAAAATTCTAACTTGTCACATTTCAAATAATAACCAGAAATATAAAACTACTCTTGAGTTGGGTAAATACCACAATTTTGCGGTGATAACTATGACATATAACAGCTGATTCGTGACGTCACGGATCTTATAACCAAACTGATAACTACATTCGCTTGAACGGATCGGTAAATACCAACCCAAAATGGTAAATACCATTTCCATTTGGTTATCCGCTTGAATTTGATTATGATCTTTATACCACTACACTTGACACTGACAAATGTCAAGCGAACGTCGAAGGCGTATCAAATATGTTATAAACAATTAGGATACTACTGAAAACTATACATGATGCAATGCTGAAACTTTAAATAATGTATTAGGGACTAATACCGACCATTTTGCCTAATTTTGAAGACAGTCAGCTCGCTACAATTGTTTGATATTTTTCGTTTTCTCTAGTTTATTTTCCAATATTTTGAACTCGCAGTCGGTTTAATCGTACAAGATTTCGAAAACAGACGTATACTATACTGAAATTTTTAGAAAAAAGGTCCAGGGAATTATATTTCTTCGTAAAGAAACTGGATTACGTGACCTACTTATTTGACAAAGTCATGTAGTCATCAATAATGTAGCCATTCAGCACATGCTACATACTAACTAGTCTAAGAGAGTTTGAAACATAATTGTCTTCACTTTGTGAGATACCTTTATAAACAGTTCAGCGCATTTCAGTGTGAAATATTAATTTTTATAAACTTTAGGGCCGATCTGTGACCGTGTCAAAATTTCAGCTCTAAATATGTATACACAAGAGTATGAAAAAATCTTGAAAAAAAATTGTTTTCTTCGCAATCAAAGGTGATGGACACATCCGCTTTGTTTTAAGATGTATATAATAACGTAGGTATGTTTTTTTAAATATCGTAGCGAATCTTTTCAATTACAAGCAAATACGAAATGTTTGAATTTGTTTAGAAGAAAAAAACGTAGCCCTTCGTTTTTCGCATAAAAACAACAATTATCTTTCGGAGTGGTTTGTGATTCATGTCGGCAAGGTAAACTCGTGTATATTGCTATAAAATGCCCTTTGAACGAACCCTGTATATTGCTCAGTAAACTAGTAGTGATGGCCGGAAGACAGGTGTTTTGAGACAAACAATTAGAAATTCTCAAAGACTACTTGACCAATCGACTCCAATTTTGGTGTGGCTACTTGGAAGTATGAAGCTTCCGGATTTGAAGAATTTCAAGTAGCTGTGTGAAATTATCGTCGTTAGTCGGATCTTTTTACGTGTGATCTCTTTCTGTAGGTCTCAGAAACACCTAATAATCTCATTTGAAGAATTTTTTGGTTTCTGCCGACACTTTCGATAGAATCCCAGAAAACACGTTTTCTCATTTTTTGTTGTCGAATAAAAAGTTTTTCCACAAAAATCGGTGTACCATTTTATGCGCCCATGTTTTAAATACCGCATCAATAAAACCAGACTTTACAATTATTTCCTGGAAATTTGCCAATATGCATAATGGCATATTTGAATTTACGAAGTTTACCTCCAAATGACGTGTGGTGTCATTATCTAGATAATGCTAGTTGTCAGTTTGTCACCACTTAAATTTCTCTTTGGATCCCTTGAATCTTTTTGAAAAATGCGTGGATACCAAGATTTCTAAGTGTTTTGATATTTGATACATTTTTCAAATAACAGGGCACAGGGCTTGCTTTATTCCAAATCACCATTGTTCCATAAGGACGGATGGGATAAGGATTGAGGAACCGTTTACATTGCATATTTTTTTAGAGCTTCACGTTCCAAATGAGGCAGTAGGGCTTCTAATACAACAAAACTATGAAATAGAAAGATCGATACAGAAATTATTGATTTATTTATTATTTTAAACAGAAACGGATATCTGGATTAATTAGAATTTACTACTGGTACTTGACGCAATAGCAGCTTGTTAAATAGCAAAATCCTCCTATGTAATTGTTGCTGGAACAGTACCGGTTACAAGAATTACATTCACAAGCTCCGAGGGGGCCAGCTGATACGGAAGGTGCGCGGACGCTCAACATTGGACGAACTTCTGAAAAAAGAAAATATAATAATAAATCAACAAGTGATTCGTATTTATATCTTTAGAGCGAAATGAAATAGATTCATTCTACATCATAATAATAATAAGGATACTAATATTTATTCGCCAAAATACAAAATAGTTTAAGACTGGGCAAATAAATATATGAAAAATCTGTGTGTGAATTATGTAATTAATATGCTCCTAATGAACAAAAATCATATGTGCATAACAAACATAATTAAGTTTAAGAAGTATTTCCATAATTTGGAGTTTTGCAGTTTTAGTTTTCTATACAGGGTGTTTCAGTTTATTGTTGCATAACTTTAAGATTCGATAGAACTTTTAAAATTAATGCATAAAGTCTATATAAACATGGGTCGAAAAATGCGTGGCTTCCGAAATACCGCGTGTTTAAATTTACTTTCTAAAATAGTTTTTTTTTTAAATATTTCGAACAATATTTGATGTATAACAGTGAAAATTGGTATACAAGGGTTTTTTGGTACGACAAAACGAACCATAGTTTTACTGTAGCCGCTGGAGGGCGCTCTCTACTGTACCTGTAGTGTATTAAAATGACCGAAATTTTTTTCTTAGTGCAACTTTTTGCTTTCTGAATAAAAAAACTGATTCTTCACACTTTTCGACATAAAAAAGCTCTCTTGTGAATTTTGGTTATAGTTAGCCGTTTTTGAGATATTTCGATTTTTAAGGTTCGATGCATTTTTAATTATTTATGATAAAATAAAGTTAATAAGTCAGTATCTCGATAATTTTTAGAAGTAGGCTGTGCCTGCAAATATTTTTGAAATTGAAAGCAGAATAATTTTAAACGTCAATTAGTTGACAGTTTTGTTGTCTGTTGAAACCTGAAACGTTTTTTTGCAATTGTGAATGCACGAAATTTAGTTTCTTTTACCTGTTTTTTTTGTAAGTTTTATAAAAATGCCATTTTTATTCTCCAATCAAGAGTTAGCGGATATTCATTTTGTGTATGGCTTTGTAAATGGAAATGCAGCGGAAGCAGCCAGAGAATACGCACGAAGATTTCTAAACAGACGACATCCAACTCGCTCAGTATTTGTAAGAGTGCATCGCCAAATAATTGAAAATGGTTTTGGAAATCTCCAAAGGGATCAAAACATAAATGTTCGTCAGCGCAGATTTACCCGTATGATTCTGCGTGAGTTTGATAGAGATCCGACCACAAGTCTTAGGAGAGTTTCTGGTTTGGTTTGGGAATTTCAGCAAGCCATGTTCCCCGTGTTCTTAGAAATTACCATTTGCAACCTGTGCAAGGACTACAGCCAGGGGACAGAGAACGAAGAATCACATTTTGTCAGTGGATTCTTGATAGAATTGATAATAATAGGGAGTTTTTAAGTAACGTTTTATGGACCGATAAGTCATGCTTCACTAGACGTGGAGTGGTAAATTTTCATAATCAACATATTTGATCGCATGAAAATCCGCATGCAGTTCAGGAAAGAAATTTTCAGCATGAATTTAGTGTGAACGTGTGGATTGGTATCTACCGTAATCGACTATTTGGACCCTACATTTTGCCTGCAAGGTTAAAGGCTGCGACCTTCTTGGAATTTTTAAAGGCTGAACATGCAAATATGTGGGATGATGTTATGTTAGATTTAAGAAGATTGGCCTGGTTCCAGCTTGATGGTTGTCCAGCTCATTATTCGAGAATAGTTGAAACTGGCTGGACGAAAATTATCCAGAAAGATGGATCGGCCGTGGAGGACCAGTCGCCTGGCCTCCACGATCCCCTGACCTAAATTCATTAGATCTCTTTTTGTGAGGATTTCTAAAAGAAAAAGTGTACCAGACTCCTGTAACCACAAGAGATATGCTAATAGACAGAATCAGGAAATGCATGTGATGAAATAAGGCCTTATTTGAATAATGCTATACCACGTTCGATCATTCGTAGATGTGAATTGTGTATTGAACAATTGAGTTTACATTTCGAGCAACTACTTTAGATTTTGTATGTTTGTCCTAACTATCCAATAGCATTTTAGTTGTAAATAATTAATTTAATTTGTTAAAAATAATATTGGAAAATTAAACAAATTAATATTTTTTTGTGTTTATTTGGAGTTAGGAATTATTGCTGTGTTTAAAAACACAATCTTAACGATCATCTTAATTACTTGTAATGCCCAAATCGAAAATGTAAAAAAAATATTATTTTCCCATAAATAATTAAAAATGCATCGAACCTTAAAAATCGAAATATCTCAAAAACGGCTAACTAAACGAAAACTCACAGGAGAGCTTTTTATGCAGAAAAGTGCGAAGAATCAGTTTTTTATTCAAAAAGCAAAAAATTGCACTAAGAAAAAATTTTCGGTCATTTTAATACACTACAGGTACAGTAGAGAGCGCCCTCTAGCGGCTACAGTAAAACTATGCCATGGTTCGTTTTGTCGGACCAAAAAACCCTTGTATACCAATTTTCACTGTTGTACATCAAATATCGTTGGAAATATTTAAAAAAAAACTATTTTAAAAAGTAAATTTAAACACCTTGTATTTCGGAAGCCACGCATTTTTCGACCCATGTTTACATAGACTTTATGCATTAGTTTTATCGAATCTTAAAGTTATGCAACAATAAACTGAAACACCCTGTATAATTATGCATAAATATTCGCTGCATAGTACCAACCCAGTCTTTCAATTATCGTTTAAATTTAAATCTCTTTATTTTGTTTGGTACTACATTATTTAATCTAGCTGCTAAGAATTCAAATGATTTTTTGAATAGTGTTTTGTGTAGTCCTTGGATACCCAGATAGACAGATACCGCATAGATAAGCCTATTCGAAATCGTGTCTCATGCTCGTGCTTATAGGAATTTTGCTCATTACAATTTTTGTGATATAAAGTGGTAGCATCGTGGCTTATTGAAAATGGCCTTTGAAACAATTTTGTGTGCTATATCCAGATCAGAAATATATATACTTGGTGACAAAAAAGCTAAACACCTACGTATGTTTATCCGATTTTAATAATTTTTGGCATATATGTTCAGTGTCCCCTGCTAGTAAAATGATTAAATTTTCAGCTTGATTCGTCAACTGACTGCAGAAGTTGGTTATACACTCATTGACACGCCTGGGCATCGTGCTGACAAGGTGGTTGATATCCTGTTGGAGTATCTCATTCCAGGCTACTGCAACTTCGTGAGTAAGAGCTGCTAAAGTCTGTGGAGGGTGTTTCAAATTCAAGAGCCTGCGACCTATCATGTCCCAGACATGTTCAATTGGAGATAGGTCAGGCGATCGTGGTGGCCAAGGTAAACGGTTGGTGCGATGTTGATCCATGAAGGCTAACGATGCTCTGGCAACATGTGGTTTGGCATTGTCTTGCTGAAAAATCGGGTTTAGGATAGTGTTTGGGTATGGAATGAGATGAGGCTCCACTACTTCCTGAATATAGCGTCGGGCTGTCATATTGCCTCTGATGAAAATTAGTGGTGATCTGCTGCCATAAGCTATAGCACCCTATACCATAACTTTCGCGGTGTGGAGAACGTGACGCTCCCTGTCAAATTGTGGGCCACGTCTTTCACCACGCCGCCTTCTCATCCTTGCCCGACCATCGTGTATCCGCAGACAGCAGCAGGATCGTTACTAAAGACCACCTGACTCCATTCTCGGTACCATAGATTTTTTTCTCTACACCAGAACAAACGGTTACGCCGATGTTCAGCTGTGAGAGGTAGCACCCAATGCGGGTGATAAAAAAAAGGCCAAACTGTCGTATTCGGCGATACACCGTACGCATACCAACCATCCTTCAATGGTCTTCAAATCACTGATTAGCGTTGGCTCGAGTACTACTGAATCTGTCTCTCAGAGCCAGAAGGCTTAACCGGCGGTTTTGTCGCTCTGTGGTCCCTCTGGGACCTCCAGAACCCCTCGCTCGCTGCCCTCGGCCGTCCTGAGTTCACGTTCATTCACAGCTGTATACGACGTAAGGATCTGTTGGTCCGCTTATTGATAGACCGGCTTCTCCCAACCCGACAATAGGTATATTCTCTAATTCACCGGTTGAGCTACCGGTGCAACCGGTTAGCTAAATTCCGCTGGAACGACTGGTTGTACATCAAACTTGTCTCTATATTGATGGTGGATATGCCACCGGTGCCAACAGCTTCCACCGACGTTCGGGCTCGGTTGATCCACGATATTCTAACCTCTACATTTTATCAGTTTTGACAATTACAGTTTTGTGTGAAAAAATGGAAGAAGAAAAGATTGAAGTTAGCAGCATAGGAGTCGCGTGAAAATTTTTTTTTCAACACAATTTGAAATAAACAGAGCATCTGAAAGCAAGTCAATTTGTTTTGAATTATGCATATCGACGATCTCAAATCAATACCTCGTAAGTCCGAAAATGTAGATTTTCTGATTTTATTCTGTTTTTATTCCTGTATGAATACAGGAATGCTCTCAGAAAATCCATATCGATGGTTTTTATATGGGAAGCATCGACGATCTCAAATCAATGCCTCGTATTGATTTGAGATCGTCGATATCTGAAAATTTCTTGGTTTTCTGATTTATAGTTCTTATATTCATTCTCGGAGCGCAAATTCACTCCGCTGGATAACTTCTTCATCAGAATCATCACCCGAATCGCTTAACAAACGTTCCACGACAATACCAACTGCTGCGTACATTTCCAAAATGATTTTAAATGATACGGTGTTCAAATTAACAAATATCCATTTACGATAAAACAAAGGTTAGGTTTTCTCATATGACAACAACCTGAGGGCTAGAAATGCGTCATTATATTAACGACCATTCAACGGAACCGGTTGCGACGTCATCACATCAGCTGTCAACCATGAGTTCACCGGATCCATCCGTGATGGAATCAATCGGTGCATTAAAGAATATACCTAATTCGACCCCTCTCAAAGTCACTTAGCTGGGACACACTGCGAAAAAAGGCTTCTCAATAAGCTACACGAAATTAAACATTTCACTGACACGTTAATGTACGAAAACTGAATGCTTCTTTATCACCAAACAATACACGCAGCCACCACAAAAACTTAATAAAAAAGCCTGACCATGTTATCACTTGTTGTTTGTGGCAATTTATCTTGCCATAAATATATTCGATACGTAAAAAAATCTTGAATTCTAATAAACATACAGTATTCGGAGATAAGATATACCTTATTTCACGTGAATCAATCACGGTAGAATGACAGCTGATTATCTAGTAATATCTCAAAATTCTCCATATCGGCACAGGACACATAATTCTGATGGATCCGTCAACGTCAGGTAGTCAGAGCCGTATCTGTTTTGATTTTTTGAACGATACAGATTCATTTTGTACTTGCTAACAGGTCATTCATTTAGAGAAGTTAATTTACATACAAAAAACAAACCGCTACAAACAAGTTTTACTAGATTTACAACCGATACATTATTGCCAACTTTGCAGACTAACACAAAAATGTCACTTGCTATCAACTGTCCCCCTCGGTAGACGTCAAAGCGTGATGGATACTCGTGAAATAGGGTATAAGTATGTTTGCAAGTTCTGAGCTTATATGCAGCATTTCTAATTCTTTGATAACATGGTTATTATATCCTAAACGCGATTTTATAAATACTCCATGATATTTTAATCTGGCAACTCTATCGATTTTTGTTTTTGGCTATGATAATTAACAGAAATTTGCTTCAGTATATTCGAGTTTTCATCTTCATATAATATTAGGGTGGCATATGTGAAACATATAGTCTTTGCAGAAATAAAAATCATTTAATTAGAGATTAAATAATAGTGGGACTGGTATTGTTCCTTGAGGCACACCACACTTGATGTACATTTTTTTACTGAAAGTGTTAGAGATTTTGATATTCTATGTCCAATCTGAAAGGTAATTTTGTAAAAAGTAGTTTTGATGACCCCCTAAATCCCCCAATCTTTCCATAACTTTGAGAAGCTCGGCATGCTTCATCGTATCGAAGGCAATTTTTAGGTCGGACGACGAACATGTTAGCCAGCCAAAATTTGTGATAACACTAGAAATCGTCGAAAAAGTGCGTGGATTAATCAAAAATGATCCAAAATCTTCACTGAGATACATAGAAATGGAATTAAATATATCTGAATATTCAATCCATCGCATTTTGGCCAAGAATATGGGCATGAGAAAGGTGTCTTTACGGTTTGCTCCGCATAAGCTCACGGATGATCAAAAAATTGCTTTGAATTCAACATTCGACAGACATCATTCAAGAGGCAACATTGTGTACATTGTTTTTTAGCTGCCATTGTATAGTACTTATTTAGTTAATAGTTAGTATGCTCATTATTTTTAAGAGATCTCCACAAAAAGAAACTTGAGGCTGTTAAAACTGGTCAAGTTTGGAGCTTTATGACATAGAAGGCATCCTACTTCTTTAAGGCATTATAAACTGATGATAAGAACAAGTTCTTTAAAAAATAATCAAGAATGACTAAAAATAATGATTTCACAATAAATTTAAATGTTGGATGGGAAACGATTTGATCAACGGAAAAGTATCAGAACGCAAAATATCTATATATACTAAGTGACATATAAATTCGAACACCCAGTTTAAATCGTTTTATTTTAATAAAAGTTGGTGAATGTATTTATCTTACTGTAAATAACAAGTGAAAAAATTTTCAGCCTTATCAGTTGGACATTCCGGTTTTTATATTGCTTTTTTTTAATTCACTAATGCTCTAAAAATGTATATTTCAGCCGCAGTAAAGAATCAACGTTGGCGGATTTTGGTTCTTGACATCCTTTACGATCGGTTACGATGCCTAGAGTACGGAGACCTATACGATTTCGTCAACTCAGTGAGTTTGATAGGGGCCGTATAGTGGGACTTCGGGAAGCTGGACTTTCTTTGCGGGCAATTGCAGTTAGAGTGCAAAGAAGTGTAGACACTGTGGTTAGGTGTTGTCAGGCATGGCTTCGAGAAGGCCGTACGCAAAGAGCAAGGGGCACTGGACGCCGCCGTAGAACAACAGACCGTGAAGATCGCCGCCTAAGATTATTGGACTTAAGGGACCGTTTCTCCACTACCAGGACCATTGCACATGAATGGTTTGCAGAACACGGAAGACCTATTGGCATGCGACGTGTTTACCGACGAATGAGAAGTTTTGGCTTGTTTTCATACCGGCCACACTGGGTCCTCCTTTTAACTCGAGAACACCGACATAATCGCCTTGAGTGGTGCAGACAACGGTCACTCTGGGATCAGGAATGGAACAGTATTGTCTTGAGTGACGAGTCTCGATTTTGTTTAGGCACGCACGATGGTCGTGCCAGGGTTAGAAGGCAACGTGGTGAAAGGAGCAATCCACAGTTTTTTGTTGAAAGACATGTTCATCACACTGTTGGAGTTATGGTTTGGGGTGCTATAGCTTATGGTTCCAGGTCACCTTTAATCTTCATCAGAGGTAACATGAACGCGCAGCGTTATATCCACGAAATTCTAGAACCCCATCTTTTACCCTATCTTGACACCCTGGCAGATCCAACTTTCCAACAAGATAATGCCCGACCACATGTTGCAAGAGTCACAATAGACTACTTTCCACATAATGATGTCACATTGTTACCATGGCCACCAAGATCTCACGACTTATCCCCAATTGAGCACGTGTGGGATATGACGGGTAGGAGATTGCTCAATTTGCAATGTCCTCCTCAGACTCTAGAAGCACTTCGAGAGGAGTTGGTGGTTGCCTGGAATGAGATACCACAGGAGGACATTGACCACCTGATCAGAAGCATGCCTAGGCGCGTTGGAGAATGCGTAGCACATCAGGGTATTAAAGGTCAAAGCGCTTTAAAGCAGTGCAATCATTTTGAAATTTTTATCATTTACTTATTATGCTTCATTAAGTACTTATACAAAATTTTATTAAAATAAAACCATTTAAACTGGGTGTTCGGATTTATATGTCACTTAGTATAATAATCACTTCCAGGAAAAATTAATATTTTGATCATCATTGTTCATCCATGCTACTTATAGGATAGATTGTCAAGTTACTCAGATTAGATAACATCTGATTAGCAATATAGATGACAACATTGAATACGCAAACGTTTTTAATAAAATATTGATCATACCTATTTAAATTTCCCACGTTCTCATTCTGGTGTATCCCGATTTTTGTTTTTCACAGATAGTTAATGCATACATATTATTATTTGTATGAGGTGCGACAGGAAATATAACTAAATTAATAATTACGTGTCAGAGTTGGTTTAATTTCCAATTGCGATGACAAACTGATTCACTAGAAACATTCTTCAGTTTATATCAACTTTTTTACGACGTTATTTCGAAAACTTATTTCAAACAAATTGACGTTGGCGTTGAAAGTTTTCTAGATATATAGTGTTTGTTTTCTTTCTTGGATGTGTGTGTGAACACATCATCTCTGAACTCGTCAATAAAGATGATGAAGAAGTCACAATGTTTTACATATTTGACAGAAATAAGAACTTAGGCATAAGTGATGATAACATCTTCATAATAATATTAGAATTTGAAATAATATACCATTTCATTTGTAGTTTTTGAAATGTATCAAGTATATTTACCTGGTTCTTCAGCAGCTGCAAAAACAGCCATAAGGAAGAAAATAGCGAAAATTGCGCACAAGTATTTCATTTTGAACAATTTTGTGTATCGCCGGTACTGTAAACACTTGTTCTCCTAATCTCTTGGTTATATATGCAACACCTGATATAAAATATGATCTCTAAGTGTTTTGAGTGGGTTTGGAGACTCTTCAGACTGTGAGATTAAATATTTTACTGATTACATACTAATGTATTGTCACATTAGTACTACATGCCACCTTTTCTTTTTGTTCTTCATTGAGATACATAGAAATGGAATTATATACATATATGTATATGAATATTCAATCCATCGCATTTTGGCGAAGAATTTGGGCATGAGAAAGGTGTGTCAGCGATCCAAATCCCCAAAAATAGCCATTTGGAAAAGTCCAAAGACAATGATTTGTTTCTACGATTTGAAGGGAATTATTCACAAAGAATTCGTTCCACCAGGCCAAACGGTTATTGCTGTGTTTTATCTTGGTGTTATGCGTATTCGTCGTGTTCAGACAGAATATCGCGAAGAAGGAAGCTGGCGCTTGTTGCACGATAATGCACCATGTCATCGATCGACGCCTTTGTTCAACCACTCCCCATATTCTCCTGATATGGCACCGTGTGACTATTTTCTGTTCCAAAAGGCATCGACGACCATTTTGAAGGACATCCAGGTCATTGAACTAAAATCATCATTCGAAATCGTTTGATACGCGCAAATAGCTGTATTAACTCCGAAGGAGACTATTTTGAATGAACTAAATTCGATTTTCCGAAATAAAAAATGTTTGTTCATTTTTTTCCTTTGCGACAGACCTTGTACGTATATAAATGTCTGCCCTGGAAGCCACCTTTGTCCTTTTCATTACGTTTTCCATCTTATTTCGGTAGAATCTAGGAGGAATATTTTGAATAGCTTCCGGCACATTGTTTTTTAGCTGCCATTGTATAGTACTTGTTTAGTTAGTATGCACATTATTTTTTAGAAATCTCCACAAAAACGAAACTTGAGGCCGTTAAAACTGGTCTAGTTTGGAGCTATATGACATCGAAGGCAGCCTACTTGTTTAAGGCAATATAAACTGATGATAAGAACGGGTTCTTTTAAAAATAATCAAGAATGACTAAAAGTTATGATTTTAGAATAAATGTTGGATTGGAAAAGATTTGCTCAACGTAAAAGTATCAGTACGCCTTATATCTATTTAATAATCACTTCCAGGAAAAATTAATATTTTGATCATCATTGTTGATTGGCAAGTTACCCAGATTAGATAACATCTGATAAGTAATATAGACGACAACTTTGAAAAAGCAATCGTTTTTAATAAAACATTGATCATACCTATTTAAATTTCCGACGTCCTCATATTGATGTATCACGATTTTTGTTATTTCAAAAATAAGTTTTAGTGCAAGTCATGGTATTATTTGAATGGGATGGGACAGAAAATATACATATATATATATATATATACAGGGTGGCCAAACACGTGACGTCATAAAAAAAAAATTAGATTCCTCACATCGAGAGGAACCCAAATCACCCCCATATATATGGTCCGATTTTGTTTAGTTTAGGAGTTATGATTTTTTTCGGATTTTTCGAGAATTTTTGAGTTCTGTGTTTATTTTTACCATAACTTCGTTAATAATTGTGATAAATGCCTGCTTTTTTCACGATTATGTAGCTAAGACCTAAGGCTTAACTATCATATAATCATTCAAGTCATGTAACTAATACTACTTTTTAATTTTTTTCAAAATCTTCGAACATAACAAAAAAGTAAAAAAGTGCAACAACTTTGAACGTTTATAAAAAATTGAAAAAACATGTTCTTACTATTCGTAAGTATCTTAAAAACTTCCTTACGGTATCAGCTATTTACCGTAAAAATTTCATCAACCTAGCTTTACTACATGCTACCGTAATTGTGGCTCAAATAGAACCGAACCCAAAATTGGATAACCCTCTGCTCAATAGAAATTGTTAGTTTCGGAAAAAAAATTGCAAAAACCACAAAAACACGTTTGATTTTTACTGAACAGCAGATTATTATTCATTTATGTTATTTACAAGAGGTTTTCAAAATGTCTGCCTCTAACAGAAATGCACAGTGTACACCTACGTATGAAATTTGTTTTAAATCTCTAAATGCTTGTGTGTTGTTTTTCAACACATGTGTCGCTTCTTGAATTTTGTTCCTCAATGAATTTTCATTTGCACATTCTTGGGCGAATGTTATGTCTTTAAAATATCCCCAAACAAAAAAATCAATGGGGTTGAGGTCAGGGGAGCGTGGAGGCCATCGTATCGGTCCGTTTCGTCCGATCCATCTGTCTGGGAACCTTTCGTTTAAGTAGTTTCGCACGATCGTTGCATTGTGGCATGGTGCACCATCATTCTGGAACACCATGTTCCGTCTGGCTTCCAGGCTTGAATCTTCCAGCAATAATGGTAGGCTATTTTCAAGGAAGCTTTTGTAGGCTACCGAATCCAACCTTGACGGCAGTTCAAATGGACCGATAAATTCCATATTGAATATTCCTGACCACATGTTCACACTAAAACGGTGTTGAAATGTCGACGGCCTTGACTGGTGGGGGTTTTCAACAGCCCAAGTATGTAAATTATGGATATTGAATATCCCTGTTCTTTCAAAACGTGACTCGTCAGTCCATAAAATTTTATCAAAAAAATCGGGATCCTCTCGTTGTCTTCGCAGCATTGTCTCGCAACCAACAGAGGACACGTCATCACCACCGACCAGTCACGTCATCTACGGCACAGGACACGTCAGCCGTTCTGGTATAAATAACCCCGAAAGGCTAAGTCACCTGCAGACGAAATAAGATGCCATATCAGCCGAAACCTCGTGCTCTAAAAAATTGGATATTCCGGGACTCTGCTTTGCATACTGATTTGGACTTTGTTTGCTAAGAAGTTTGTGATGCATTATACGTTGCGTGAATATGCAGAAATGCATTATTGTTATGGCGCTGCTCAAGGCAACGGCGCTTTAGCAGCTCAGCTGTACCGGGAACAACTTATACGCCGAGGCGGACCACAACCTGAGCATTACCCAGACCATCGTGTTTTTATTAACACACATAACACTTTCATGGCAGGCCGCATTCCAGGACGAGGAAGCAATGAAGGATATCCTACAGCTGATCCGGATCGCAGAGAAGTAGTACTTGAAGAAATTAGCCGGAATCCCTCAATGAGTACGAGATCTATGGCACAAAACCTTAGAATACCACGAACATCGATACAAAATATTCTTCATGAAGAAGGTTATCATGCCTATCATGTTCAAAGAGTTCAAGCGTTGATGCCTTCAGATTACCAGTTAGGAGTGGATTTCTGCGAGACAATGCTGCGAAGACAACGAGAGGATCCCGATTTTTTTGATAAAATTTTATGGACTGACGAGTCACGTTTTGAAAGAACAGGGATATTCAATATCCATAATTTACATACTTGGGCTATTGAAAACCCCCACCAGTCAAGGCCGTCGACATTTCAACACCGTTTTAGTGTGAACATGTGGTCAGGAATATTCAATATGGAATTTATCGGTCCATTTGAACTGCCGTCAAGGTTGGATTTGGTAGCCTACTAAAGCTTCCTTGAAAATAGCCTACCATTATTGCTGGAAGATTCAAGCCTGGAAGCCAGACGGAACATGGTGTTCCAGAATGATGGTGCACCATGCCACAACGCAACGATCGTGCGAAACTACTTAAACGAAAGGTTCCCAGACAGATGGATCGGACGAAACGGACCGATACGATGGCCTCCACGCTCCCCTGACCTCAACCACATTGATTTTTTTGTTTGGGGATATTTTAAAGACATAACATTCGCCCAAGAATGTGCAAATGAAAATTCATTGAGGAACAAAATTCAAGAAGCGACACATGTGTTGAAAAACAACACACAAGCATTTAGAGATTTAAAACAAAATTTCAGACGTAGGTGTACGCTGTGCATTTCTGTTAGAGGCAGACATTTTGAAAACCTCTTGTAAATAACATAAATGAATAATAATCTGCTGTTCAGTAAAAATCAAACGTGTTTTTGTGGTTTTTGCAAATTTTTTTTCCGAAACTAACAATTTCTATTGAGCAGAGGGTTATCCAATTTTGGGCTCGGTTCTATTTGAGCCACAATTACGGTAGCATGTAGTAAAGCTAGGTTGATGAAATTTTTACGGTAAATAGCTGATACCGTAAGGAAGTTTTTTCAATTTTTATAATCGTTCAATGTTGTTGCACTTTTTTACTTTTTTCTTATGTTCGAAGATTTTGAAAAAATTTAAAAAGTAGTATTAGTTACATGACTTGAATGATTATATGATAGTTAAGCCTTAGGTCTTAGCTACATAATCGTGAAAAAAGCAGGCATTTATCACAATTATTAACGAAGTTATGGTAAAAATAAACACAGAACTCAAAAATTCTCGAAAAATCCGAAAAAAAATCATAACTCCTAAACTAAACAAAATCGGACCATATATATGGGGGTGATTTGGGTTCCTCTCGATGTGGGGAATCTAATTTTTTTGTATGACGTCACGTGTTTGGCCACCCTGTATATACATATACAGGGTGTCCCGAAAAAGTGTGCAATATTCTACCAGCGGTTTCTGGAGCTTAAATTAGGAAGAGAAGTTTATATAAACATAGGTCGACAAACGTCCCCTAAGGGCACTACGGTCTTTTAAAGGGGCTCCCCTGAAGATGGTTTTTCCTCAATATTTCCGAAACGTGTTGTGGTAAAGACATCAAATTTGGTATTCTAGCCTAGTTTTTAATGCTGGAATTAAAAATATTAACAATTTTAGGCAGTTTTGTTTGGAAGCGTATGTAACAGGGATGGACTCAGGTTATTTCAGCTCCAAAATTTTTGTGTGATTCTATTTTTGAAATTCAATTTTAGAATTTGAAAATTTAGGGTTTTCTACATAAAAAAGGTACTCTTATTGAATATCGATAAATTGTGCCATTTTTGAATAAAATCAAACTAAAGAATTTGTTACATGATAGGAAATGTACTGCGAATTTAAATGAATTGTTGATTATACATAGTTAGCTATGACTGCAGACAAAAGTTGTTTTGATTTGTTATGACTTATTTTGACGTTAAGCGGACATTGTTAGCAGTGTAAAATTACTAGATTAAAATCAAAATTCTTATTAAATTGATTTAAAATGCCAATATTTACAGACAGAGACCTAACTGACATGCATTTTGTGTACGGGTTTTGCAATGGCAGTTCATTGGCAGCCGTAAGAGAATACCAAAGAAGATTTCCCAATCGCATAGTACCTGTTCGTCGATTGTTTACTGATATTCACCGGAATTTGTCAAACCATAGAAGTTTTCAGCGCATGCAGGGCTCAGGAAGGCCACTGGAAAATCATCGTATGGATATTGCTTTAAATATGTTTGAAAATAATCCGCAAATAAGCATACGAAATGTTTCACAAATTATGGATATACCTCGATCAATAGTAAGAAAAATTTATGAATACTTGTTTGATAGTTATCCTAAAAATAATAATTTTAGATAGGAATAATGGCAAGAATGCAAGGATTACATCCTTATCATTTTAAACGGGTGCAGCATGTAATGGAGGCAGATTTTTTTACCACGAATCTAGTTTTGCCAGTGGATATTAGCAAATGAAAACACTATTCCTAGAATACAATGGTCGGATGAGTCAATATTTACTAGGAATGGTGCTTTTAATTTCCATAACATGCATCACTGGTCAGATGAAAATCCAAAAGTTGTTCGCCGTACAAATTTCCAACATAGATTTTCATTGAACTTATGGGCAGGAGTAATTGGGGATCAAGTAATTGGGCCTATTGTACTTCTCAAACGTCTTAATTCAGAGGTGTATCTGAACTTTCTTCAGAATGAGCTCATGGATATAATACCATTGGATGTGCGCTAGCAGTTTCAAGAAAATATGTTTTTTCAACATGATGGCGCCCCTGCACATTTCGGACGTAATGTTCGAAATTGGTTGAATGTCAATTTTCCAGACAGGTGGTTTTGCCGAGGAGGTCCTATAGCGTGGCCGCCACGTTCACCTGACCTAAATCCATTGGATTTCTATTTTTAGGGGTCATTAAAAGACCTAGTTTACTCGATTGAAGTAAATACTCAAGAAGATTTACTTTAAAGAATCCATCAGGCTGCAAATGAAATAAGAAGAAAAAGGTTTGCCACTTTTCGGGCTACGCAAACATTAGTTCGTCGAGCGAGACTCTATATCCAACAAAATGGGAATTTATTTGAACACTTATTGTAAAGCTAGTTTTAAGTATATCCAACTGTATGTCTTCTTTTTTAAACAATTTCGTTCGTAGAAAAAATTTATTTCTTTTGTTTTTTCCTAAATGTTAGCTATGTTGCAATAGAAATATGTATTTATGTAATATTTACCAATTATTAAACTAGCTTTTTCGTTGCCACGGATAATTATTCAAGAATTTATTTAAATTCGCAGTACATTTCCTATCATGTGACAAATTTTTTAGTTTGATTTTATTCAAAAATGGCACAATTTATCGATATTCAGTAAGAGTACCTTTTTTATGTATAAAAACCCAAATTTTCAAATTCTAAAATTGAATTTTAAAAATAGAATCACACAAACATTTTGGGGCTAAAATAACCTGAGTCCATTCCTGTTACATACGCTTCCAAACAAACCTGCCTAAAATTGTTAATATTTTTAAATCCAGCATAAAGAACTAGGCTAGCATACCAAATTTTATGTCTTTATCTCAACACGTTTCGGAAATATTAAGGAAAAACCATCTTCAGGGCAGCCCCTTTAAAAGACCGTAGCGCCCTTAGGGGACGTTTGTCGACCTATGTTTATATAAACTTTTCTTCCTATTTTAAGCTCTAGAAACCGCTGGTAGAATATTGCACACTTTTTCGGGATATATATATACAGGGTGACTTCGAAGTTGAGTCATTTATTTTAACAGTGAGTAGATCTGATCAAAAGAAATGTTTTTTTCCTTTACCATTTTCCTGGTAAAATTAAAGTAACAAAGTTATAGCCCTTTGGAAGTTTGAGTACCGCCCTGTCTCAATAACAATATTATGTGGTCGTGTTTGGCGACAACGGATATAATCCGCCGTATCGGTTCATCGCATCGGAAACAAAAAAGCGAAAAAGCGAAAGAATTTGGAACGATGTTTTTACAAGTATCTCATTCATTTGTATACAGTCAGTGACAGTGAATGGTGGTATCTGTTGCGTGGCTCAAACGAAATAAAAAATGACACATGTTTATGCGGATCGGTTTCCCAATCGAGTGCAACCAACCCCTCGTGCCTTTGTTAATGTAGTACAACGGGCTCGTGAATCAGGTGACTTAAGACCTCAGAGGGGACCTCACGATCAAATACAGGTCCGCACTGAAATACTTGTCGGGAGGATACTTTATAAAACAAGGTAAAAATTTTTTTTTATTTTTTTTTTATTTTTACACACATATTTTGGTTTATCTTCCTTCTACAATCATTATCTGAAAATTAATGACTCAACTTCAAAGTCACCCTGTATATATATATATATAATTTAATAATTACATGTAAGAGTTACTTTAATTTCCAATTGCGATGACAAATTGGTTCACTCGAAACATTTTTCAGTTTAACACAACTTTTTCCATTGTTATTTCGTAAAGTGTAACTAATTTCAAACATTTTAAATTGACACTAGATTAGGTGTTGAAAGTTTCCCAGATGTATAGTCTTTGTTTTGTTTCTTGCATGTGTGTATGAACACATTATCTCCGAATTCGTCAATATTCCACAGAAATGAGAATTCAGGCATAGATTATGAAAACATCAACATAATAGTATTAGAATTCGAAATCATATACCATTTTATTTGTAGTTTTTGAATTGTATCAAGTATATTTACCTGGTTCTTCGGCAGCTGCAAAAACAACCATAAGGGAGAAAATAGCGAAAATTGCGCACAAGTATTTCATTTTGAACAGTTTTGGGTAACGTCAGAACTGTATTCACTAATTCCCACAATCTCTTGGTTATATATCCAACAGCTGATATAAAAAATATTATCTCTAAGTGTTTTGAGTGAGTCTGGAGGCTCTTCAGATTGTGACAGTGGCGACGCGTGACTTTTCCTTAACTGTTACCAAAAAATATAAGTTTTTGCTTATTTTAGGTATTTTATTCAAACTATTTTTAAATCAAGGTAAACATTCCTGTACTGAGCATTTGGGCACTTGATATGCCTCATCGTCTTATGCTACGACTAATCCAAGTCGTCCGAAAAAACAGTCGACGTTTCTAGATGTTCGGAAAATTTTTGATCTTTTTTGGCAATGAATGTTAACAATTCCCTGTAATTTCCTCTATTGTCAAGAGTCAACCCCTTCAAAATGAACGGTAAATCCTGTATTGCCAAAAAACATACGGTATCTAGAAGTGTGCTGCCTAAAAGCTTGGTTAAGACAACTTTCGATTCTTGTTTTGCCAACCTGAATTAAATTGGCTACACATCTCACATGTAACGGAGAAATTTCATGTCTCCCCTTTAGAGCCCTAAAACTATTTAAATCGTTGACTCCGCTGCTGGTCCACCCATTTTTTCTGTATAAAACAGAAGACATCGCCAACAATACAATCTGTTTTTTGCAACCACATAACCAAGAGTTTCCATATACCAACTTAATTTAAAATATCAAACTACGTTTTTTTATTCCTTTTTAAAATTATCTAAAATCGGTGTTGATCTTCCATTTTCAATGATCTCCTTTTTTTCTTAAAAATTATTCAAGGAGAATGACTTTTCAGGTATACTACAACTATTTAAAACTGTAATGACTCATACGCGTGATCAACACGTGATCAGAGCTCGATCCCGGCTTCCTTCCAGTACAGCCGTATAGCGTACGACAAATGTCGTTTCTGTGGCTCTGCGGTGGTCAACAGCACAGACAGAGATGGAAATAATGGCTGATTGTTCTCCGCAGGTAGAACCAATGAAATCAAAGACGCGCCTCGACCGGCAGATTCATAGGCGTCGGCAACGCATTGGAACGTTTTTCGTTGAGCGATCGCATATTGTGTGTTTTTATAAGAATTGTTGTGTGATTGTTATTGTTGTGGTTTCTGTGGTTAGTGTTTTGGTTATACTTAACCATGGAGAGTACAAATGGCACGAGTGGAAGTACTGAAAGCCAGGGAACAAGTAGACGGCTTCGTAAAGCACTGAAGAGGGACGCGAAAGAAATCGTGCTCAACGTGTTCAATTATCTGAACAGAACTATATCGCAGCGAGATGCACTCGCGCGTTGTGAAAGTATGACAGGCGTTCCAGAGTGGACCATTCGCAGGGTGGTGCGTGCATGAAAAGAAGAAAACTGGAGCTACTACTGATCCAAAGTTTAATTTGAAGGGACAAAGGCCGTTAAATTGGATGACGATAGCAAAATGGCGTTAAGGCGAACCGTACATTCATTCTTCTTTAGGAATGAGATACCAACCCTCAAGGCTGTACATGCAGCGATCAAGGAAAATGAAATTATACCCCAAATGAGCGTCGAGGTAATGAGGAAATCCCTGCACGAAATTAATTTTCGTTACGAAACGCGTAATCGGAAGTCAGTATTGATAGAGAGACCTGAAAAAGTCGCCTGGCGTCGAAAATACCTACGCGAAATGATTGAATATAGGCGACAAAGCAGAAAAATCTATTATTTGGACGAGACATGGGTAGATGCAGGTCACACAGTTAAAAAACCTGGATAGACAAAAACGTAGCGAGTAACCGACAAGCAAGCATTGAAGGTTTGTCAACAGGTCTTCGTGGACCGTCAGGGAAAGGTCAAAGATTGATCGTAACTCATATTGGTAGCGATAGTGGCTTTTTAGAAGAGTGTGACTTGATTTTCGTCTCTAAGAAAGGAGGTGATTACCATGACGAAATGAATGCCAGCTGCTTCGAGAGCTGGTTTCAAGGGGTGCTTCAGCGAGTTGAGCCCAACTCTGTGATCGTCATGGATAATGCTTCCTACCATAGTCGCCGAGCCGAACGTGTACCGACTATGGGATCTCGAAAAAGTGACATGCAGCAACGGTTGCGCGAAAAAGGAATCCCGTTTGACGATTTATGTGTGAAAGCGGGATTGTATCAAAAAATTAAACAGCACAAACCTGCGAACATTAGTTACGTGACTGATGATATGGCCCGTCAATGTGGTGTCACTGTGCTGCGGTTGCCGCCCTACCACTGTGAACTGAACCCAATAGAGCTCATCTGGGCTCAAGTGAAGGGTTATATTGCGCGCCATAACACAACCTTCAAATTACCAGACGATAAGGTTTTACTTGAGACTTCCATACAGCTAGTAACGCCCGAAGCTTGGCAGAATGCTATCCGTCATGTTGTGAAGGAAGAAACAAAAATGTGGTAGCTTGACCACCACACCGACACCATCATAGAGCCAGTTAGTCAATTTCAACGAGGAAAGCGATAGCGACAGTTTATTACTGTCAGATGTAAGTGGAAGCGACGATGAATAAAGGTAATTCCCAAATTTTTGACTTACAATATGTTTCAAACCACTCTTTATTAAGCATGTGACAAATCTAGTTCACCCATGTTAAACATTCATACCCCGCCTATGAACAGCCGACTACTGGTAGTTAAGTGATGTTCACGTGAACATCGATGAGTCATTACAGTTTTAGATAGTTATAGTATAGTTGATTTATTACGCAGCGACACTCATCCATCTTCAATTGCACGCACACTACAGCCGGTAACCAAAACGGCTACTAACGAGTGAGAAATGAGTAGCCAAATCAAAAAATGGTAACAAGCCCACATAATAGTCGCAGCGCCATACGCACTCGGGCGACCGCGATCAGACACGAGCCGGTTCCGACGGTCGAGGCGAGTCAGCTTCATCGTGTTCGCAAAACCCACTCTAGGGCGCATTATTTTCGTGGGGCTAGTTTCCTATTTACTGAATTACTATTACATATCGCTGTTGGTAAACAAATAAATGAAATTATTTCACAGTACTTAGTCATAAATATTTATTTTTAAGATTTTTAACTGTTACCTATGTAACAATGGTTACATGGACGCTTCGCCACTGGATTGTGAGATTAAATGTTTTACTGATTACATCGTAATGTATTAATTATCACATTAGTACTGCATGACACCTTTTCTTTTTGTTCTGGCCTTCTATTTCAGTTGATATGAAAGATGATCTCTAGGCTTAAAAGCTGCAATATGAAGGTATATTAATTTTACGCGTAACCTGGAAGAACTTTGAACATTATGGGTAAAAAGACGAAAAAAAACAGTTGTAGTTCAAACGTCGTTGTTTGGCGTTTCAGAGGCTCCTTATCAATTTCATTCTCTGCTATAATATATATATATATATATATATATATATATATATATATATATATATATATATATATATATATATATATATATATATATGTACAAAATCAATCAAAGAGGACTCTTTATACTTTATTATTCTCTAGCTTTCAATGGACTTTGCCATCTTCACCAGGAGAGTCGTATGTGAGATTGTTGCTAAATGTTATTAACGTTTATGTTGAGGGAAACAACCAGTAACCTGGTGAATGCTGGATACATGGTGCATTCGTCAAAATTAATATAAACTACACAGCTGTATGTCAGGAACAAATTAAAATGGATTAAAAATATTTAAAACGAAAGTTAAAATTACATCGTGAACCACCTGATGCTGCACAAGATGGTGGGCACAGGATCACCATCTTGTTGAAATGTTACTTTTCGCGAGATGTACGTAATACGCGTGCCTGTCGAATTTTGCTAAAATTTTCACACACATTATTATGCCAAGAACAAAAGAGCTTTGTAGTTTTTGAAAGTCGGTTCAGTTGCAGCGGAGCTATGGACAAAAAACGAAAAAAATAAAGATAGCTAACCTCTGCATACGCGCATAGAATCCTGTCTGCGCCTGATAGCTCGGTCACCTCTGACATGGCTGACTCCTAGCGTTATCGTATGGGGTGGGGGAATTGTACATATGTGCTTGTTTGACAATGAGCATTGTTAAAAATACTAAAAAGGTTACGAAATATTTGTGTCTACAACGTCTGTTTTATGATTTGCAGTTAATCAATGACTTAATGTGTTTTTCATTTCAATTTATTCGTTTTATTTGGTCATTATGAACGAGTAACAATGGCTTCCTTGTACGTCTTTGCCAGATGTTAGAGCTGGTGCATTAGCTATCCCAAATTGTTGAAGAAGGCGAGCCAGCTGAGCTTTTTCCTTACATCATCAGGCTTTTACCATGTATATACCTAATTTAATCCAAATCACAACAAATATGAGCACTCGATTACCACTGCTGCTCGCTTGTCGCTGGATGTCCAGGCACTTATGAAGAGCTGGCCAATTTTTATATTACTATTATATCTTTGAAGATTTTGAGGGTGTGTCCTTCCATTGTTCGATAAATATGCACAATACACAGAGGGGCCTCATAATTGATATTTTAGCAGCCCTTTTTGTCAGTTGATACGTGATATCAATTTATACCAAGAAATTTCGGAAAAGGTAAAATGAAAATAAATCTTCAGCGCACTTTGTAAATAAATGATTCACTGAGGACACCGAATGATAGTTTTCCTTAAGGCGGTATGCTAAACAAAGAAAAGTAAGCATACACATACTGAAAGATGGTTGCTATCACGTATTGTGTGCCAAATTCAATTGGGTCATACATGTGACTGATAGTGGGTTATAAACTTGTAGGAGAAAGTTGAGTGATTCAAGATTTTGTGTCTAATAATGCCATTAGTTTGATAACCCTTTGAGGACAGCTTTATCTCTTTATTGTAGATTCGTCCATTGAATTATGAAAAGTGAATATAAATGACCCTTCACACGTAATAGGATTATTATGCTACTAGCAATCGGTAATAATACTTGGCGACGCTAGCTCGACGATGCCTGCTAATGAAAACATCCAATCGCCGAGTTGGAAAAAAAAAGACTAGCGATGACTTCCTCTCTGACAAGAGACCTGGATGCCATCACTGCTTGGGGACGCAACAATCTTGTACAGTTCAATACTTCTAAAACGCAGTACTGTACTTTGACGAACAAAAAGCGTCACTGCGCTCACCCGGTTTCGATGGATGGTCGAGTTCTGCCAAAGAGCCATTCATTTCGGCTGGTCGGAGTCCAGATCACCGAGGACCTGTTCTGGCACGAACACATCTCGTCAATAGCTGCAGCTGCTGGGAAAAAGCTAGGCTATTTGTTTAGGGCTAAGAAGTATTATTCTCCGCATGACCTTCTCTCTCTATACAAGGCCCAGATAAGGCCTAGCCTCGAGTATTGCTCATACGTTTGGGATGCTGCTGCCCCAGCTACATTATCCATGCTCGATGCTGTCCAGAGGACTGATCGATGACTCTTCTCTAACAGACAGTCTCGGGACTCTTTCGCACCGGCGGGCTGTCGGCGATCTGGCTCTTTTCTGAGTGTACACCAACGGGCTTTGCTCCTCAGAGCTCTCTTCCATGATGCCGTCGCGCGATATGCCTGCCAGACAGACCCGCCTGACTTTGGCGTCCCATCCTAACCGTGTCGAACTTCGTACATCCATAACCGGCCGATACGACCGCTCCTTTGTCCCGAGGGTGTCGAGATTGTGGAACAATCTACAAGAGGAAGCTTTTCCCAGTTCTATTAACCTTAGGCAGTTTAAAAATCGTATTAATAAAATTTCTTGGGGATCATCATAGCAGCCGCGGTGTTCTGGCATTTAGGCTTCTGCCTGCGCGGTTGCATCGATATAAAAAAAATAATGTAGCCATTCAGCACATGCTACATACTAACTAGTCTAAGACAGTTTGAAACATAATTGTTTTCACTTTGCGAGATACCTTTATAAACAGTTCAGCGCTTTCCTGTGTGAAATATTTATTTTTATAAACTTTAGGGCCCATCTGTGACCGTGTCAAAATTTCAGCTCTAAATATGTATACACAAGAGTATGAAAAAATCTTGCTCAAAAATTGTTTTCTTCGCAACCAAAGGTGTTTTAAGATGTGTATAATAACGAATGTTTTTTTAATATCGTAGCGAATCTTTTCAATTACAAGCAAATACGAAATGTTTCAATTTGTTTAGAAGAAAAAAACGTAACGCCTCGTTTTTCGCATAAAAACAACAATTATCTTTCGGAATGGTTTGTGATTTATGTCGGCAAGTTAAACTCGTGTATTTTGCTATAAATTGCCCTTTGAACACCCTGTATATTACTCAGAAGACTAGTAGTGATGGCCGGAAGTCATGTGTTTTGGGATAAACAATTAGAAATTCTCAAAGATTACTTGACCAATCGACTCCAATTTTGTTGTGGCTACTTAGAAGTATGAAGCCTACGGATTTGAAGAATTTCAAGTAACTGCCTGAAATTATCATCGTTAGTCGAATCTTTTTACGTGTGATCTCATTCTGTAGGTCTCATAAATTCCTAATAATCTGATTTGAAGAGTTTTTTGGTTCCTGCCTAAACTTTCGATTCAATCCCAGAAAACACGTTTAGTCATTCTTTGTTGTCGAATAAAAAGTTTTCCCACAAAAATCGGTGTACCATTTTTTGCGCCCATGTTTTAAATACTGCCTTGAACAACTTGCATCAATAAAACCAGACTTTACAATTATTTCGGGGAAATTTGCTAATATGTATCATATTTGAATATACGAAGTTTACCTCCAAATGACGTGTGGTGTCATTATCTAGCTAACGCTAGTTGTCAGTTTGTCACCACTTACATTTCTCTTTTGATCTCTTGAATCTTTTTAAAAAAATGTGTGGATACCAAGATTTCGAAGTGTTTGGATATTTAATAGATTCAAATAAGACAACTCGATGCCTCGCACATAGTTTGCTTTATCTCAATTCACCATCGTTCCATAGGGACAGGAGGAATAACGATTGAGGAACCGTTTACAAGTTTACATCGAATAAATTTTTTAGAGCTTCGTTGTCCAAATAAAGCGTTGTAGGGCTTTTAATCCAACAAAACTATGACATAGGTAGAAAGATCGACAAAGATAAAAAAAATGATTTATTTATTACTTTAAACAGAAACAGATATCATGATTAATTAGAATTTACTACTGGTACTTGACGCAATAGCAGCTTGTCGAATAGCAAAATCCTCCTATGTAGTTGTTGCCGTAGCAGTACTGGTTACAAGAATTACATTCACAGGTTCCGAGGGGGCCAGCTGATACGGAAGGGGCGCGGACGCTCAACATTGGACGAACTTCTGAAAAAAGAAAATATAATAATAAATCAACAAGTGATTCGTATTTATATCTTTAGAGCGAAATGAAATAGATTCATTCTACATCATAATAATATTTATTCGCCAAAATACAAAATAGTTTAAGACTGGGCAAATAAATATATGAAAAATCTGTGTGTGAGTTATGTGATGGGTGATTTTTTTGCTAGTATCTTTTTGGCAACACTGTTTTTGACAGATGACGCGTGAATCGTGTCTTGTGTCATTGTGAAACTTGTTCAGTTTGGTCTATAATTTAACCATGAATCGACTTACGAACGAACAACGCTTGCAAATTATTGAAATTTACTATCAAAATTCATGCTCGGTTAAGAGAGCGCATCGAGCACTGCTTCCAATTTATGGGCAATTTGGTCGGCCTACTGAGGGAGCTACTCGGAAGCTTGTGACTAAATTTCGAACCCAGTTTACATTATTGGACATTAAACCACCAACACGCAGACGTAGAGTGAGGACTGAAGAAAATATTGCGGCTGTATCCGCCAGTGTTAGTGATGACCGTGAAATGTCGATTCGCCGCCGTTCGCAGCAATTGGGCCTCTGATACTCCACTACGTGGAAAATTTTGCGACAGGATTTGGGTGTAAAACCTTATAAGATACAGCTGGTGCAAGAATTGAAGCCACACGACCTCCCACAACGTTTCCAGTTTGGGGAATGGGCGTTGGCAAAGTTGGAGGAAGATTCACATTTTTATCGATAAATTGTGTTCGGCGACGAAGCTCATTTCTGGTTGAATGGGTACGTGAACAAGCAAAATTGCCGCATCTGGATTGAAGACCAGCCAGAAGCATTGCGAGAGCTACTTATGCATCCCAAAAAAATCACTGTTTGGTGTGGATTATGGGCCGGTGGCAGCATCGGGCCGTACTTCTTCAAAGACGATAATGGCCGGAACGTAACTGTGAATGGCGAGCGCTACCGTGCGATGATAACAAACTTTTTTTGCCCAAAATGGAAGAGCTGGACTTGGCTGATATGTGGTTTCGACAAGGCGGTGCCACATGCCACACCGCACACGAAACAATGGCCCTATTGAGAGGCGAGTTCGGTGAACAGTTTATCTCACGTTTGGGGCCCGTCAATTGGCCGCCTAGATCGTGTGATTTAACGCCGGTGGACTATTTCTTGTGGGGCTATGTTAAATCTAATGTCTACAGGAATAAACCAGCAACGATTGACGCACTGGAAGCCGATATTGAAGCATTTATTCACGAGATACCGGCCGATATGTTGGAGAGAGTGTGAAAAAAATTGGACCTTGCGCATAGGCCATCTAAAGCGGAGCCGCGGCCAACATTTACATGAAATAATCTTCAAACATTAAATTATATCGGCCGTTCTATCGAATCAAATAAAGATTTAATCGTTTTTTCAATTTTTTTGTGTTTTTTTTGAAAATCAAATCCTATACCTCTTAAAAAATCACCCGTTATTTAATATCTTACTAATTAACAAATATAATTTAGCTTAAGAAGTATTTACATAATTTGGTGTTTTGTAGATTTAGTTTTCTATATAGTTATGTATAAATCATTTACTGCATAGTATCAACACAGTCTTTCAGTTATCGTTTAAATTCAAATCTCTTTATTTTGTTTGCTACTACATTATGTAATTTAGCTGCTAAGAATTTAAACGATTTTTTGAATAATGTTTTGTGTGGTCCTTGGATACCAGATAGACACATGAGCCTATTCGAAATCGTGTCTCATGCTCGTGCTTATAGGAATTTTGTTCATTACTATTTTCGTGGTATAAAGTGGTAGCATCTTGGCTTATTGAAAATGGTCTTTGAAACAATTTTTTGTGCTAAATCCAGATCAGAAATATATATACTGGGTGACAAAAAAAGGTAAACACATACGTATGTTTATCTGATTTTAATAATTTTTGACACGGCTGGGCATCGAGCTGACAAGGTGGTCGATATCCTGTTGGAGTATCTCATTCCAGGCTACTGCAACTTCGTGAGTAAGGCCCGCATCGTCAGTCGTCCCTAAAATTGTAGGGTGCGTTTATGGCCGCCTTGATTGTCATACTCTTTTCTCTCCTTCAAAAATTTCTAGATTACACTCGTCCCGTATCAGCGTCAGCGCTCTCCTATTGTTAAGATACGTTTTCTTTTAAATTGTAGGAAATTTCAGGCTGATAAAACATGATATAACTCAAAAGCAAGCACAATTTGATGCAAATAGATGTTTGTGACATAACCTCAAAATAGAGCTCTGACACGGAGGAGTAGAAAACTATGACAATCAAGGAGGCCATAAACGCGGTTCTTACCACATGTTGTTCGTGGCAAGATATGTAAAAAATTGAATTCTAATAAACAAACGTAGGTATTTATCTTTTTTGTCACTCGTATATCTTGCAGGTTGCACTCCAGGCTAAGGTGCCGTATATTGTATGGGTTTCAACTGAAGCATGGTACAGTATTCGGAGATAAGATATACCCTATTTCACGACAATCAATCACGGTAGAATGACAGCTGATTATCTAGTAATATCTCAAAATTCTCCATATCGACACAGGACACATAATTCTGACGGATCCGTCAACGTCAGGTAGTCAGAGCCGAATTTGCTTTGATTTTTTGTACGCTACAGATTCATTTTGTACTAGCTAACAGCTCTTTCATTCAGAAAAGTTCATTTGCACACAAAAAACAAAACGCTACAAACAAGTTTTACTAGATTTACAACCGATTCATTATTGCCAACGTTGCAGACTAACACAAAAATGTCACTTACTAATCAGCTGTTCCCCTCGGTAGACGTCAAAGCGTGATGGATACTCGTGAAATAGGATATAAGTATGTTTGCAAGTTCTGAGCTTATAGGCCAAATTTCTGAAATTCTTTGATAACATATGTAACATGGTTATTACACCTTAAATTTGAGTTTATAAATACTCCAGGATATTTTAACCTGGTAACTCTATGGATTTTTGTTATTTTGGCCATGATAATTAACAGAAATTTGATTCAGTAGATTCGAGTTTTCTTCTTTATATAATATTAGGGTGTCATATGTGAAACATATAGTCTTTGTAGTAATAAAAATCATTTAAATAGAGATTAAATAATAGTGGGACTGGTATTGTTCCTTGAGGCACACCACACTTGATGTACATTTTTTTACTGAACGTGTTAGAGATTTTGATAGACTGTGTCGAAAATGAAAGGTAACTTTGTAAAAAGTATTTGTGGTGATCCCCTAAATCCTCCAATCTTTCCATAAGCTCGGCATGGTTCATCGTATCGAAGACACTTTTTAGGTCCGGACGACGAACATGTTAGCCAGCCAAAATTTGTGATTACGCTAGAAATCGTCGAAAAAGTGCGTGGATTAATCAAGAATGATCCAAAATCTTCACTGAGATACATAGAAATGGAATTAAATATATCTGAATATTCAATCCATCGCATTTTGGCCAAGAATATGGGCATGAGAAAGGTGTGTTCACGGTTTGCTCCGCACAAGCTCACGGATGATCAAAAAATTGTTTTATAATAATAATAATAATAATATTTATTTACTCTAAAATACAGGGAACATGAAACAAGTAAATAAATATAATATATCCATAGGAGGACAACGCCTGTGCATGGATCATATGTATGTTGAATTGCAAAATATAATAAAATAGAGAGAAAAAAGAAATTGTTGGTAAGAATGGTAGAGCATTTATTGTGTAATATTTGAGATTATTTATTAATTTGATTTCTCCCAATCGTGTTAATAAATTTTTTTAATTTTTTTTTGAAGCCTAATGTATTGCGTAATTGTTTTAAATTATTTGGTAAATGTTCGTACAATTTTGGAGCTATATACAGGTGACATCGTTTCATTAGGGATTTGTTTGGTTTAGGAACATTTTTTGCGCGTAATTTATATCTGGTTTTATGATTATGTTTAATTATGTCGTGTTCACTAATAGTTTTGTAATAATGAGTGATGGTATGTAAGAAGTAAAGTTGTTTAGTATCATATACTTGTGCATCATTATATAAGTCATTAGTTGGGTATAATTTTGATTTGCCTAACATTGATTTTAAAATTCTTCTTTGAAGTACATCTAAATCGTTAAAGTATGTCGTGCATGCAGCACCCCACACTACTATACCATATGTTATGTGTGGCTCGACTAAAGCTTGATATATTATTCGTAGATAATATTCAGTTAATATACCGGTTAGAAATTTTATTTTATATGCTATGAATCTAATTTTCTTTAGTATGTGAGAAATATGTACATCCCATCTCAAGTGGGGATCTAGATAAATTCCTAAATATTTTGTATCATTAACTCTATTGATTTTTATATTTTTATCATTTACCTTAAACCGAAGGTGGTTATATTTTGGTAGATGATTAGATAGTGATGAAAATGGTAAAAAATGAGTTTTAGTAAAGTTAATTGTTAATTTTCGGTTGTTAAATCACTGAATAATTTTGCAAAAGTCATTTTGGATAATATGTTTTAAGTCGTTCCAATCCTTACCTTTATAGAGTATAGTAGTATCGTCTGCAAAACTGACTATTTTACCAGTACTGTTAATTTTGAATATATCGTTTAAATAAATATTGAATAACAGAGGACCCAAAATTGTACCTTGTGGAACACCACATTTAACAAATATTTCTTTACTTTTGAATTCAACATTCGAGAGACATCATTCCAGAGACAACATTGTGACTGGTTTTGTGACATTGTTTTTTAGCTGCTATTGTATAGTACTTATTTAGTTAGTATGCACATTATTTTTAAGAAATCTCCACAGAAAGAAACTTGAGGCTGTTAAAACTGGTCAAGTTTGGAGCTTTATGACATCGAAGGCAGCCTACTTTTTCAAGGCATTATAAACTGATGATAAGAACAAGTTCTTTCAAAAATAATCAAGAATGACTAAAAATAATGATTTTACAGTAAATTTAAATGTTCGATGGGAAACAATTTGATCAAAGGAAAAGTATCAGCACGCAAAATATCTATATAATAATTACTTCCAGGAAAAATTAATATTTTGATCATCATTGCTCATCCATGCTACTTATAGGATAGATTGTCAAGTTACTCAGATTAGATAACATCTGATTAGTAATATAGATGACAACATTGAATACGCAATCATTTTTAATAAAACATTGATCATCCCTATTTAAATTTCCCACGTTCTCATTCTGGTGTATCCCGATTTTTGTTATTTCACAGATAGCTGATACATACATATTATTATTTATATGAGATGCGACAGGAGATATAACTAATTTAATAATTACGTATCAGAGTTGGTTTTGTCTCCAATTGCGATGACAAACTGATTCACTAGAAACATTTTTCAGTTTATATCAACTTTTTTACGACGTTATTTCGAAAAGTGCAACTAATTTCAAGCAAATTGACACTAGATTTAGCGTTGAAAGTTTTCTAGATATATAGTGTTTGTTTTGTTTCTCGCATGAGTGTATGAACATATCATCTCTGAACTCGTCAATAAAGATCACAATGTTTTACATATTCGACAGAAATGAGAATTTAGGCATAAGTGATGAAAACATCTTCATAATAATATTAGAATTTGAAATAATATACCATTTTATTTATAGTTTTTGAATTGTATCAAGTATATTTACCTGGTTCTTCAGCAGCTGCAAAAACAGCCATAAGGGAGAAAATAGCGAAAATTGCGCACAAGTATTTCATTTTGAACAATTTTGTGAATCGCCGGTACTGTAAGCACTTGTTCGCCTAATCTCTTGGTTATATATGCAACAGCTGATATAAAAATATTATATCTAAGTGTTTTGAGTGAGTTTGGAGGCTCTTCAGATTGTGAGATTAAATATTTTATTGATAACATCGTAATATATTATCACATTACTTAGTACTGCATGACACGTTTTCTTTTTGTTCTAGCCTTCTATTTTAGTTGATATGAAAGATGATCTCTAGGCTTAAAAGCATCAATATGAAAGTATATCATTTTTACGCATAACCTGGAAGAACTTTCTACATTATGGGGAGAAAGGCGAAAAAAGAATTGTAGTTCAAACGTCGTTTTTTGACGTTTCAGAGACTCCTTATCATTTTCATTCTCTGCTGGAATAATATATATCAGGGTGTCCGCAGAGTTGAGGTTTTCCTTTACACGACGCGTAGATCTTTTAGATTTAGCAATTTTTCTTAGTACCATATACACCAATGTCTTAAGGGAACCGAGATAAAGGGCTCTGCAACATCAAAAATATCTGAATACCGTCCTGTAGCCGCGACCCGCGACATCCCCGAGTGGTACAAGGTCACTGGCTCAACCCGACGACAGAACTGGGTCGGGGTCAGTGTGTCAGATCAGTATGCAACCTTCAACCGACGGTTACGGTCACGCGTGTAGAGGTAAACGAACCCGTATAATCGTTTGCGTTTCAAAAACTACTGAATCGCGTAGACGAGAATCCCTCAACAAGCACTAGAGACGTGGCTAGAGAAGTGCAAGTATCAAAAACTAAAAGTATGGCAAACGCTGCGTGAAGAGGGGCTGTATCCGTTTCACGTCCAACGTGTACAAGCCCTTCAACCTGACGATTTTCCAGCAAGAGTGCGGTTTTTTGAGTGGTTGTTGCATCAACATGACAATAATCCGGTCTTTTTGAAGTGCATATTGGTGACAGACGAATCTACGTTCACGCGTAATGGGGTGAATAACTTTCGCAACACTCATGTTTGGTCAGTAGAAAATCCGCACGCTGTCCGTCGGGCACATTTTCAACAAACATTTTCGGTGAATGTTTGGGCTGGCATGGTGAACGGTATGCTCATTGGACCATTTATTCTCCCAAATCGATTGGACGGGATGCAATACCTAGACTTTTTACGCAACATTTTGCCTTCCTTGTTAGAAGATGTGCCATTAAGTGTAAGACAATCAATGTGGTTTCTGCACGATGGTGCATTTTAGACTCGAAGTGCGTGAGTTTTTGAATGAATTGTTTCCGAATAGGTGGATCGGACGTAATGGACCCATAGCGTGGCCTCCGCGATCTCCAGACTTAACACCATGTGATTTTTTTCTTTGGGGAGAAATGAAACGCTTAGTGTACCAAACTGAAGTGCATACGGTTGACGAACTTCGTCTCAGAATTGAACAAGCTGGTGCTTTCATTCGGGGGAGGGACTCCATTCTCAAAGCCTGCACCGATGCTTGGCTACGACGTGCACGCACCTGTGTTTTTGAATCAAACGGCGATAACTTCGAACAATACCTATAAAGTACGTTTACCTAAAAACTGAAAACGCGGCAACGCCGTCATATTTGTTACCTCTGTTCGTGGTCTGCACCACCGCCGGCGTCTGCTCGGTAGCGCATCAGCTGATTTCATTTTCTGTTGGAGCGGTATGATTTCGGGCAGAGACGTACTTAGCCCTTCTCGTCAACTGGAGAGTGAGTACTTTTTCCTTCATTTTTTTTTACTTGGTCGCCCTCGTTTCACTACACATTACCTTTGTTATTTTAAGGGTAATTGTTTCTGAAAAGGAAAACCCCAACTTTGCGGACAACCTGTATATATATAAAATTCGAGTAACTTTTTTCGTTTTTACTTTCCATGCCTAATGGCGATGAGGTATTGTAATCGTGAAAAAGAAAAATCGAAAATGAAATGTTATATTTTTTGGACGTTATTAAATATCAAGATTGCGAAAAACCATGCCACTCATTTCCATCGGTCTGTTTGACGGTCTATCTGTCGGTTTGTTTGTAGGTCTGTCTGTCCGCTAATCCGTGTGGCCCTTCTATAACTTGGAAAGTGTGGCAGGAGTATTATGTAGAATACCTAAAAAAACGTCAAAAAAGATCGACAAAATGTCATCTTGCAGACTAGGTAGTTTTTAGAGTGTTCATTCCATGTTTACTCGCTGTTATCTCTGCTGACTAGTTTGTAGAAAAACCTACGAAATGGCAAAAAGATACGAAATGTCAAAAATAAAACGATGAAACGTCACTTTTCGAGAGAAGTACGTAATACCCGTGCCGGTCGAATTTTGCTAAAATTTTCACACACATTATTATGTCAAGAACAAAAAAGTTATGTGGTTTTTGAAAGTCGGTTCAGTTGCAGCGGAGCTATGCACAGAAAATGAAAAAAATAGAGATGGCTAACCTCTACATACGAACATAGAATCCTGTCTGCGCCTGATAGTTGATAGTTCGGGCATCTCTGACAAGGCTGACTTCTAGCATTATCGAATAGGGTGGGGAAATTGTACATATGTGCCTGTTTGGCAATGAGCATTGTTAAAAATACTAAAAAGGTTACGAAATATTTGTGTCTACAATGTCTGTTTTATTAATGTGTTTTTCATTTCAATTTATTCATTTTATTTGGTCATTATGAACGAGTAACAATGGCTTCCTTGTACGTCTTTGCCAGATTTTACTCAGAGCTGGTGCATTAGCTATCCCAAATTGTTGAAGAAGGTGAGGATACTAACCAGCTGAGCTTTTTCCTTACATCAGCCTTTTACCATATGAATAGCTCATTTACTCCAAGCCACAACAAACATGAGCACACGATTACCACTGCTGTTCGCTTGTCCCTGCCTGTCCAGGCATTTATGAAGAGCTGGCCAATAGGAACGAGCGAATTTAAAGGTCTTGCGCGGATGTCCAATTTTTATATTACAGAGATCATTATCCCACATATCTTTGAAGATTTTGAGGGTGTGTCCGATATGCAGAATACAGAGGGGGCTCATAATTGATATTTTAGCAGTCTGTCAGTCGATGATACGTGAGATCTACTCATATCAAGAAATTTCGGTAAAGGCAAAATGAAAATAAATCTTCAGTGCACTTTGTTTGTAAATAAATGATTCACTGAGGGACACCGAATGATAGTTTTCCTTAAAGCGGTATGTTAAACAAAGAAAAGTAAACAAAAACATATTGAAAGATGGTCGCTATCACGTATTGTGTGACAAATTCAATTGGGTCATACATGTGACTGATAGTAGGTTATAAACTTGTAGGGGAAAGTTGAGTGATTCAAGATTCTGTGTCTAATAATGCCGTTAGTTTGTTAACCCTTTGCGGACAGCTTTATCTCTTCATTGTAGATTCGTCCATTGAATTATGGAAAGTATATAAATGACCCTTCACACGTCATAGGATTATTATGCTATTAGCTATCGAAAATAATACTTGGTATAAATAGCAAATCTGGCTTGACGATGCCAGCTAATGGAATGATCCAATCTGTACCTTGATTCCCTATTCCTCGATTTGTCAAATCACACAAATCAGACACGATTCTGGCAGGAAAAACCATTGACTAACGTATTCTCGTTAGGCAACACCTATCCGAACCTGCCCTATGATTCTCTAGCTGTGTAATGCTTAGCGTAGCGTACATGCATAAATATTTGTATGGTTGTTATCCTGGAGGGTATGTTCTTTGCAGAATCCTAGCGAGCTCTTATGAAATATCATATTTTTTTTATCAATGGTACTGGGATATAACGTACAGGTATCAGCCAGAAACAAGTTATAAGTAATAAAAATAATATGTCCGAAACGTTTTCGTAGAGAAAGCATGACAAGAAAAACTAATCTAGTAGGGAAGATGAATAGGAAATTTGAGGTATTAGACAGGGTCACACATTCTTCTCGCCCAAAAGCCGCGGTATGAAATATCATTATATGACAAAAATTAATTATGTCGTTATTGTTGAACTCTACATTTATTACAACCAATATGAAAATTAATTATGACATTTATCCTAGATTGAAACTAGTGAGTAGTAAAAACCATCTTTGTTGTGACTGAGAAGGACATATTTGCTTTCCGTCTCTGTAACCGCGACCAACCGCAAACAGCGATGTTTCGTACCCATTAGCAACTCATCAGTGCGGTACAGGTCTAGTCTTGGAGACAGACAAACGAAGAGCAAACAAATGGGCATGATATTTTGAAAAATAAAAATATTGTGCGCAAGTACGCGACGAACGCCATCTACCAGTGGTTTGCTGTGCTGATTTTCAGCCTCATCCAATAGAATGGAGATGACAGAGGACCCTTACGCCTTCTGGCTCATAGCTGTTCGACGTTCTGTGCTTTGTACAGAAGATGTCGCAACACCAATTGTGAACACTATTGCGACCTCTTGACGGGTCGACCGTGAATTGGTAGTGCGACATCATCAAAGTCCCATGTCGCAACTTAAATATTTCAATAAAGTGCGTGTGTCTATACCTGCGTTTTCCACCAACAATTTTTTGGATTTGAATTTTATGTACATTCATTAGTTTTCATCAGAATTATCATAATTATAGTTGAACTCGGCTGTATGTGCCAAACTTATTTCATATCGACAACATAAAGACAAACACCGTTTGACTGTTTAAAATAAAATTTATTACTGCTACAATAATTTATAATACGTGCAACTAGTTTATAACAGATTGATAACTATGTCCACTGAAATATTATTCCTTCTTAATTCCACACTCACTGGCCTCTGGCTCGACTGAATCTTGACTGTGTCTAACTGCTTCCGCCATCTGGTTGGATATTTATCCACGTATCGAAGCGTCGAGAAATATTCTAGCGTTTTCGAGGACTTTCATGGAAGTGGACTAGATGACAGCAGGTGCTTCCAGACGGGTAGAAGGCATTTACGCTCCATACACAGTCGCGTAACTTTGGTTGCCTAAGCGTCGACTTTGTCAAGCGACTTCTCGCCACTCAAGGCGCCAGCTAAAAACATGAAGATAAAAGAGTCAGCTTACTGTGAGATGTTGTTATGCTACTATTTTTTGACATTGGCATAGTTAATTAGTTTTGTTTATCTATTTAGCTTATTCCATGATCACAAAGTAAAATGACTCAAATGGTCAGTTTGACTTGATTGTACGGTATAATTTTGAAAGTGTTTCACGCAATTAGGCACTTTCTAAGCATGTGACTGTGCAGCTGTTCTGGTACTCATATCTCAAATAGGATGCTTCATCGTATATATCTTCTTCAAAAGGACCAATAAGTATTGCAACGTTTTTATTACCAAACCCTTGAATGTGTCAGAATAAGTGATGATTTAAGGAATTACCGTCTTTTTCAGTACACTTTGAGCTATACAATTTTTTCGGTGCCGCTTTCAATATAGTTATAGTAATGTGAACTGTTCCTCTGGTTTAACCGTGTTCGTATCACCTTCCATTATTAGGAGTTTTGCATTACTTTTATTCCTAATCAAATCATTATTTTTGTACTTAGTTATAACACAACTCATTAAAGCTGAGGTTACAATTTACAAGAAACAGGACCAAAGGCACGAAATACTGTTGTTTATAACTTTATTCTTATAACGCACCCAAATTTTTGATTAAACATTCGCCATCGCCTGTGAAAATAGGCTTAAGGTTCAGCAAAAAAATTGACCTTACAAAGGTTTTGGATCAGTTGTGGTACGCCTTTGCAGGTTTGCCAACCAGCAAGGCGGGATTTCGCATTATTATACTTTATAGAGTTTAAAAACTGGAGCTTATAACAGCTGCGGTGCTTAGGTACTTAAGCTTCGCCTATACATCTTTTTTATATAAAAAAGTCTGAAGATATGAATATATCGCAGCTCGCCCCCAGCAAATCAGAACATAGGATTATGCATGTAATTGCCGAGGTTGCGAAATATGAAACAAAATGACCACTTCTAATAACTGACCTTCGACAGTTCCCAGACTGATCGTGAGACACAATGAAAATTGAAACTGGCAAGTGATAATAGGTAACAGTATAGTGATAGTGGTCACCTGGTCACATGGTCACCCTTCCAAACCGCGGCTGCAGTCGCGGCTGCTGCGGTGCTTTTTGGTAATCTCGCAGATCATTTTCTTCATAAGCGAAACGCGGATATAACTTGCGCTACACCTTGTGTTCAGTTTGCCTGGTGTGTCGGTAAGTGAGCTTTTTTCTTTTTTGGTGTTTTGTTTTTGCTGGCTCGATTAAACTCAATATCGGATTATCTAAATAAGGCGAAAATAGATTTTAAAATATAACCATATAAAACGTCTGCCTTCCGTCACTTTTAAATGAGTGATAGGTAAACAGGCGGTTATGTTCTTCCAGTGCATATTCAATGTGACGAAAAAACTGGCGACTGCGACGGTCAATTTTTGTCTAAATTGTAGTTATATTATTGGAAGACAATAGAAACATAAAAAGGTCATAGACATTTTGAGTATTTTGTAACTGGTTGTGAGCTAGTACTTGAAACAAAATGAAGTGCAAAATGTTTCTGGCAGTCATGTAAAATGTTACTGGTAACTTAAACCTCCAGCGGGCGCGCTATCGGCACTTAATGCCGCCTTTCCACTATATTAATACAGTGGACGAGTAATCCGACAAACATTATGCAGATCAGTGTCGGACTATCGAATTTGTCGGATTATAGAGCACTGCCTAAGACCCTTATAGTCTGGAATTTTTTACAATAGAGTACCTTGTAATCCGACAAATTACATATTCAATGGTAAGATTATGTATACATAGATATATGTTATGTATATGTATGTACTTTCAAGTACAAATCATACATAGTTTATGTATGCCGAATTTAATAAATTAAATAACAATAGAGCTTACGCTTTATTATAAAATTAAGCATAAATGCACATACATATGTACCAAAATAACCAAGAATTATTAATCAAAATCATTAATGGATTTATCAAATTATGAAGCTTGGAAATATTCATCAATTTTTTTTTGTTTAAGGTTGTTATAACGCGAGATCAGAGCTTTGTCCCTCAGTCTTCTCAAAAGTAAAAGTTCGTTGTAGGATGTACCATTCTCTTCAGTCCATTGTAAACCCAGCTCAAAGGCGTTAATTGCGTCTTGTGCTGTGACTTGTGGAACAGTTGCAATCACGTCGTCGTTATTTTCCTGATTGTTTGTTGTATAATTAGAAACCTCTTTTATAATCTCTTCGTCAGACATTTCATGAAAAACATTTTCCTCCTTATCCATTCCACGGCACCAGATTTCCAAATCTTCCGGACTTATCTGTGTTTCAGTAGCGACTTGTTCTATAACTTCCGAAGTAACACTGATTTGTGGAACGTTGCTAGGAGTGGCTATATCTGGCCATAACTTTTTCCAAGACGATTTAATAGTTGATGACGGTAACGCATTCCACGACTGACAAAGAGCAAAAACCAAGTCTTTCATATTAAATTCTTTTAAAGTTTTTTCTATTGGTTGGTCTTTTGATACGGCTCTCAGAAGTAGGTTTTTCTTATAGTCTTGATTGACAACCTGAATGATATTCTGGTCTATTGGTTGAATCAGGGCAGTGCGTAAGTAACATCGCAGTGATGCATTTATCCTCAGTTGTTAATTCTTCTTCAGACGGATCCCCGGGAGCGTTATCAAGAAGCAACAACGCTTTTTGAGGAAAATTATGATCTTTTAACCATTTTCTAACTTCAGGTACGAAGCATTCATCAAACCACTTTCTGAAAAGGTCTTTTGTTATCCATGCACTTTTTTGTCCGTAATAGTGTACAGGTAAATTAATGTTTTTGAATGCCCGTGGTTTATTAGATTTCCCAATGACCATCATCTTAAGCGCGCGTGTGCCCGCAGCGTTAGCACATGGTAGTATGGTTATACGCTCTTTACTTACTTTTCGTCCAGGTACGAATTTTTCGTTACTAGAAACGAAAGTTTTGTTAGGCATCATACGCCAAAAAAGCCCTCATTCGTATGCATTGTACACCTGTGACGGGTCAAGATTTAAATCGTTCACCTTTTGCAAAAATCTTAATTTAAAGGACTCTATGCAGGTGGCATCGTTAGAAAGTTTCTCTCCTGTAATAGTCATTAAACGTATGCCATGACGACTTTTAAAATGTTCTAGCCATCCTTTGCTGGCCACAAAATCATCTTTTTTTGTTATTTCCTTATAAAAAAACTTAGCTTTCATGGCCAACATGGGTCCTGAAATTGGTGCATGCCTATTTCTTTCCTGAAGAAACCACATGTACAAAGCTTCTTCCACTTCTGGATGTTCAGCTTTCTTGAGTGTCTGTCTCTTGCCTGGCCCGCAGTCAGTAGTTGACACGAACTTCTTGATCTTCTCGTGGTTTCTTTTAATGTCATAAATTGTAGATCGGCCATTTTTGTTTAATTGTTCATGTTTTGTGCTTTCGCTTCTGAGTTTGTGATGACATTACTAGGTACTATACTTAATACACAATGAATAAATAGTAAACAATGAACGCACGCTAGGCCGTACCGCTATCACCAGTAGTCAAATTCAAACTAAGTAAAACAATGCTTACGCGTTGAGCACGATAGCGGTGGTGCGTCCAAGTTGTAACCTGTTCAAACCTGCGTGATCTACATTAGCGAAGATTGTCAAATACGTATGTATGTAACATATTTAAAGACATGTCGGATTACAGGGGGCGCCGGATTAGACAGGGGCCGGATTATCGGGGGTCCACTGTATATAAAAAACAAAAAAGAAATTCCACTGGATTTTCTACCAAATAAGCAAAAAGAATAATGCGGTAATCTTATTGTCAACAATGCAAGATGCAGGTGAAATTGATGAGACCACTAAAAAGCCACCGATCATGTGAACAACATGTGGCGTTGATACCGTAGACCAGAAATGTGCATCTTACACAACACAAAGAATTACTAAAAGATATGGCCCCTTACAATTTTTTTCGAACGCTTGACATTGCTGGAATAAATTCTGAAATTATCTACAATAATACTAAGCCTTTAGCTGATCCTCGAAGAAGACGTTTTTTTCTAACCGAATTAGCTTTTGAGCTGTTTGCGGATCATCTAAAAGATCGAGCTAAAACTGCAGCGCTTCCCAAGGATATAACAGCATTTCTTTAAACGTACAGTGCTTGAGACTGAGGTAGCAGTTACCAGAAATTCCAATGGACGGTGCCATATTTGCAGCTCTAAAAAGAACAACAGAACCACAGTTACTTGTAATTTATGTTAACATTTTGTATGCAAGGGACACAGTATTAAGACTGTTACCTGTCAAAATTGTATGCTTACTGAAGTAGAATATAAAGAAGATTAGGAAGAAATAATACAATTTTTTTTGATTTTGTTAGAAACTTGTTTTGTTAGAATTGACTTTTATTTACGTGTTATGTTCGAAATATTTTGAGATTTTTAAAAGCGCGCCTTCCGGAGGGTTAACACAAATCTTTGTGCTCAAGAGCTGAAGTTTGAACTTGATTGCAAATACATTATTTGTATGTCACATAGAGACACAATGTCTATATGGCATCCTTAATGCACCTATATTGCTTTGTGTGCATATACCACGTTTTGAGAAGATGCGAAAATTAGTATATACAGGATGTTCATTTGAAAACTTCCCACCACGGATTTATCGAAAACCACTGATTAAAAGAAAAAAATCACGTTAGCAGATTTTTGAAGGGAACTAAAAATAATCGCCCCCCTTTCACCCTCAGTCACCCAGGGCCATTCCCTTAAAGGTTTTAAATAACAAAGGGAATCTGGTAAAAGCTTGTTTGAAAGGCATTTCGAAGTCCTTTATTTTGACGTCTGACTTTTTGAAATCAGACTATCAGACTATTCGTTTTCGAGAAAATTAGATAAATCAAAATTGTTGATGCGACTGGTATTCCTTTAGGCTCTGTATACAGTTACTAAACACCATACATTGCATCCATTCAAAATGAAAATATTGCAAGAGTTAACCGAAGATGATTTCGATATGCAAGTGAACAAATGACTGCAGCGATTAATGATAATACCATTCATGTAAAGAATACAGTGATGAATGCACATTTTATCTAAATGGATTTGTTAATAAGCATAGCTGCAAGGATTTGAGCAATGAAAATCATCACGTTTTTGTAGAAGGGCATTTATTTGGATATGTTGGAGAATAACATAAATCCGCTTATCACTGAAACCATTGAAAACCAAATCGAAGACGATGGAAACCCTATAGTTGGTGAAGCTGAAATATATTTCCAGCAAGACGGCGCTCCACCTCACTATGTTCTTCCGGTTCGGCAATGGCTAGACGACGAGTTTCCAGATAAATGGATAGGGCGAAAAGGGCCTATAGAATGGCCAGCTAAATCTTCTGATTTGACGCCATTAGACTTTTTTCTGGAAACAAAAAAATGGTACGCCAAAAGTTTTTTGCCAAATAAAAATTTATTTTGAATTCCCCGTTCAATTTAAAACAAATTGTCTCTCTTGAATTGTTTTCGTTCGATGCGCTATTTTTGAGTAAAAAATGAAAACCGTTCTATTGTTCGGGAAAATTAATGTAATAATTGAAGAATGCAATTTAGCAATAAATATCTAGTTGCTCTGGAATATGTGATTGGTTTTTGATATCTGACAAGTCTCTGTTATTCCAATCTGTTCGCTATGACATCTTTTTCATTATTGGTGAGCAAGCCAGACGGATTCATCACCAGAGATATCCCGATCGTGCTTTGCCAGATAGTTGAACCTTTTCTAATATTCATCGTCGTCTTGTTGACACTGGTTCTGCCCGAAAAGGAACATCTGAAGGTAGACCTCTAAGTGTGAGAACACCTGAAATTGAGGAAGCAGTGCCGCACGAAGTCGGAGAACATCCTAAAACGAGTACGAGGAAGATCGCTAGACACTTAAATATTTGCCATCAAATTGTTTGGAGAATTTTAGTGGATTTTTTGTTATATCCTTACCATATTTTAAGAGTACATGCATTCCTTCCCATTAATTTTCCAAGGCGTGTGACCTTTTGTCAGTGGTATCTTCAAAAAGTGACACAAAATCCGCAATTTGCCATTCAGAATTTCCACAATAATAATTTGTGGGCAGAAGAAGATCCCTATGCAGTAACCGAAACCCATTTACAGTAGAATACCGACGTAAATAATCATGCACGGTAAACAGTTTGTGACAATGAGGTTAACATTACGGTGGAAATTTCTCGGTAGGCTGGCAATTGAGGGAGAATTAAGGATCCTCCTCCTTGTCTCCCCGAGTCCTTAGTGACCGCGCCTTGAACTAACCACATTCGGTAGACTCGGACGTCAAAGCTCTGTCCACGAACACAGCGGTGTGAAACAGTATGTCAAATAAACATCAATAACACCACGTTCAACAGTATAAAAAAGGTACCGTGAACAATCAGAAAATCATTTTAGGCGAATACACTTTTTTGGAAATGTAAGCTAAGAAAAACTAATAATAAGGAAGGTATCGAAATAAATGAACGAAATTAATGATGAGGGGCCGCTGAATAGTTATAAGTATGGAATCCCAGAGTCATATTTTTCTATGAACTCGCGATTCTATGAATTATTCTTGAATTTCAGTCACAGCTTTCAGTTACATTTTTTACACGACGATGAATTCGCTTTAATATACGCATATTTATTTCCAAATTGTTGCTAAACTTACATATTGTAAAAGTACAGTACAGTTGATTGACGGCTGCAAAGTTTGACAGGTTCATCAGTCAAAATATTCAGAAAAAGGCACACTGTCCTGCTTTTTATATTTTCATGCATACTGTTTAGTTTTCGGCGAAATTATTTACGATGAACTGGCACGCTATTGTTGCAATAAAAAATCATGAGTCCAAATTATTTCTCATCTCAAATTACTAGCGTTTTGCTTTTCCCACCTATATTTAGCATAAGGAAAATGTAACGCAACGTACAAGGCAGCATTTACCGTTTACATGATTCAATAATTAACATTGAAAACATTTTACCTATCGAGAAGCAGATCGAATGCCTAGACAATATTATAAGTAAAGGTCATGGTAATTCTAAGAACGTATTAAACTATGTCGCTGTGCCGGCAAGACTTGCAATAATGTAATAATTAAAAAAAAATGATTGATGCAGGTAAGTCTGAAGTGACTCGACAATTTTCGATCGGCTATATTGGGTACCGAAAATTATAAACGATAGGAATTTCTTAAAAATGGAATCGTTCGAGATTATTCTGTTATTCAATGTAAATTAACAGATAATAACCCGCTAAAATTTCCATGAAAAATCAAAGACCCGAAAGAAACAGAAAATTATCTTTAGGAATATTAGTCTGTTAGCATATCTCTATAGCCATTTTGTCACCACATCGTGAATTCTACGTATTTATCGTAAACGAATTCCGAACTGCGGCTGACCCTCAAACAATGCCTGGTTAATCCGCCTTTTTAGCCAACATCCGAAATACCAAATCATGAGCTTTATAATATCACTACTTTCTTTTATCTTAAGCAAAACTCACGTTAAGCACGGAGTTTCTGGAAGTCAACATGTTTTTTTCCAGGGTAGATCTGCTCTAACTAATCTAGCATGTTTAAACAGTTTTGCTCTAAAGTTGTTGAAGGGGCAGAAATAGATCTTGTTTATACACATTGACATTTCAAAGGCTTTTGATAAGCTAGATCACGGTATTTTGTTAAAGAAATTGGCTATGCGAAGAATAAACCATCGATTCTTTAATCTTGTCAACCTTTATCTGGAAAACGGATGGTTGAAAGTTAAATACAGGGAATACACTTCACATTCAGATAATACCTTCTTCTGGCGCACCACAAGGATCTGCCTCGGCCACTTGCTTTTTCAAATTTTCATTGATGACGTTGTTAGGAAGCAGCCTCCTTATTTATGTAGACAATCTTTTGTAAAACTGAAATGTTGGATGACTGTCATACTTTGCAAAACGAATCAAACAAGTTCAATAAATGGAGTCATTGTAAGGAGCTTACTGTCGATAAATGCTACACTTTGTTTATCACACGCATACTGGTTCCAATCAGGTTCATATATAACACTGACAATTCACAACTAAACATGTGTCAAGAGTTTCATGACTAAGGTATTTATTATTATGCTATTGTTCGCAAGGCTTATAAAAGTTTGGGCTTCATAATCAGGAATTATAGAAACTTTGATGATGCGAATTCCACGATATAATTCATTTGTTCGATCTAAAACTGAATACTGTTCTATAATATGGTATTCTGTCTATGAGCAGTGAAATATACTAAGTGACATATGAATCCGAACACCCAGTTTAAAAATGAATATTTCAGCCGCAGTAAAGAATCAACGTTGGCGGATTTTGGTTCTTGACATCCTTTACGATCGGTTACGATGCCTAGAGTACGGAGACCTGTACGATTTCGTCAACTTAGTGAGTTTGATAGGGGCCGTATAGTGGGACTTCGGGAAGCTGGACCTTCTTTTCGGGCAATTGCAGTTAGAGTGCAAAGAAGTGTAGACATTGTGGTTAGGTGTTGTCAGGCATGGCTTCGAGAAGGCCGTACGCAAAGAGCAAGGGGCACTGGACGCCGCCGTAGAACAACAGACCGTAAAGATCGCCGCCTAAGTTATTGGCCTTAAGGGTCCGTTTCTCCACTACCAGGTCCATTGCAAATGAATGGTTTGCAGAACACGGAAGACCTATTGGCATGCGAAACGTTTACCGACGAATGCGAAGTTTTGGATTGTTTTCATACCGGCCACACTGGTCCTCCCTTTAACTCGAGAACACCGACGTAATCGCCTTGAGTGGTGCAGACAACGGTCACTCTGGGATCAGGAATGGAACAGTATTGTCTTTAGTGACGAGTCTCGATTTTGTTTAGGCATGCACGATGGTCGTGCCAGGGTTAGAAGGCGACGTGGTGAAAGGAGGAATCCACAGTTTTTCGTTGAAAGACATGTTCATCACACTGTTGGAGTTATGGTTTGGGGTGCTATAGCTTATGGTTCCAGGTCACCTTTAATCTTCATCAGAGGTAACATGAACGCGCAGCGTTATATCCACGAAGTTCTAGAACCCCATCTTTTACCCTATCTTGACAACCTGGCAGATCCAACTTTCCAACAAGATAATGCCCGACCACATGTTGCAAGACTCACAATAGACTTCTTTCAACATAATGATGTCACATTGTTACCATGGCCACCAAGATCTCCCGACTTATCCCCAATTGAGCACGTGTGGGATATGATGGGTAGGAGATTGCTCAATTTGCAACGTCCTCCTCAGACTCTAGAAGCACTTCGAGAGGAGTTGGTGGTTGCCTGGAATGAGATACCACAGGAGGACATTGACCACCTGATCAGAAGCATGCCTAGGCGCGTTGGAGAATGCGTAGCACATCAGGGTGCATCCACACATTATTAAAGGTCAAAGGGCTTTAAAGCAGTGCAATCATTTTGAAATTTTTATCATTTACTTATTATGCTTCATTAAGTACTTATACAAAATTTTATTAAAATAAAACCATTTAAACTGGGTGTTCGGATTTATATGTCACTTAGTATATTTATGGTATAAGGCACATGGTACGAGTAAGTACCCAAAAGTTGGCTTCAGGCATGATGTATTACTTAGTAGATATAACCCCTGTAACTTGGAGAAGCGCAGAAGCTATGCTGCTTGTGTATTTTTGTATAAGCTACTTAACAATGTGATACATTCTGAATATTTACTTAGTAAGATTCGTATACATGTACCTCACGCTAGAACGCGATCCAATTCAGAATACTTTTATTTAAGCGCAGCTAGAACCAATGCGTTGCTTTTTTCTCCGATACATATAGTATGTAACAACTATGGACGTGCGAGATATAATGTAGATTTGTACCTTTGTAATTTGGGCACTTAAAAAGATTTTATCTAACAGTAGGTTAGGTAATTTGGTAATTTTATTGCATTTTTAAGTATTTTCATGTTTTAGAATTGATTCATATGTTAATATCCGTTAAATGGTGTAATGAGCGATTCGGATGGTATACAGTGTCTTAAATTAGAGATACGAAGTCGCTTAAATGGAGACAAGACGGAAAAAACCGAATTATATCATTTTTTTCCTGTCTTTAATTAGGGGATTCCAAAATAAATTGCTGATTAACATTGCCATTTTTTCTCCTCTTCAAGATGGCATAATCAGAATTCCAATAAAACGTTTCTTCTTCAGCATCAAGTTTATTTTTTCTTAAGAACGCCATATCGGATTATTGAGCAGGTGAATAGACTTTATAATCCTGATTTTAAAAAATTATGTCATACATTGATGTTGCTAACATTTAGTTATTTTAGAAAAACAAAATTTCCTATGTAGGCTTACAAATTATCAGATTTTATTTGTTTGGTATACCAGACCTCAAATTGAGTTTGGAAGACTAAGAAGAAGAAAAATAAATCGAGCAGGGAACAATGTACAGAGAAGAGTCAGACTGCCTACAAAATAACGTTCATTTTGAGCATCTGCTATGATTTATCTATGCTTATTTATGGTTGCCATTCTTATTAAAGGATTTAATGAAATCCCATCTCAAACAAAGTCAGGAAAAAATAAAAGCGATTTTGGGATAAATCTGGTATGCGAAACCAACGACAATCTGATTATTTCAAGGCCTAACTAGGGAATTCTGCTTTTTTGAATGAACTAAGGTTTGGTAATGTCAACGTATTACGTATTATACCTTTTTGAAATCAGAATTGTGCAAAAATGCAATGTGGCGTCCATAAGAAAAACTAAAGTCAGGCCTGGAGGAAAACAGGAGAATCGTCACATTGAAATTCTAATTATGCCGTCTTGTAGAGGAGAAAAATTTGCAATGTGCAGGTTATTTTGAAGTCCCACTACAAATAAAGTCAGGAAAAAATTAAAACCATTTTGGGAAACTCCGTTTTTTCTGTCTCTCTCCGGAAGTACCTTGAATTTCAAAACTTTCTAAGCGGCATTTGGTTGATTACTTAAATGCACAACTTTGTCCCGGTTTGAGTGACTTCGTATCTCTTACAGTTTCAGAGATCCCAATGGTGGAATTTGAAACACCCTGTATATAAATGAAGGACAACAAAAATTAGGCCTTCTATATTTCACAAATGGTCCATCGAACATTTAGGGAAAAAGACTGCCCTGGAATGTCAATCGATTGACCAAAAGGAACGCAATCGAAATTCCAAACAATGATATTTGGGACTTTGACGAAATCATCAGTCACTCGGTATGATTATGTTAATTTTCAAACACCTATCTATGTGAGCTTTTTTTCTAGCACGTCGTGATTTTTTTATCGGAAACATTTATGTTTCACCATTTTCAGCAATTTTTATAAAAGAACAAACATTATTGAACGCATAAATTAGTTTTTACACAAAAACCAGCAATAATGCTGAAAATTGTACTAAGCTGTTCAACTGTGTCAGAAAACTTATGACATCTTTAATAGCTTCCATCGAAATTTCCACTCAATCTCTTTCTTTCTCTCCGGTCCATCTCAAACATGCAACAACGTATCTAACTTTAATAAGTTAGCGGAAACTCACACCTTGTTCTTCACTTACGGCATCAAGGTTCTCATGAAATAACTCAAATGGAAATGAATAATTATTGATTCTGAAGACACGTTGTACCTTTGGTGACATAATTGTATCTTAATAATGTTACTTCAATGATGGAAATAACATTGTGTAGATATGAAAAGCCAAAGAAAAAATCGAGTCACGAGCTAAGCATTTTTCTACAATTGAAAACCATCGAATTTTCATTGTGAAATATTAAGGAAGAATAATTACCCAATTCCTCTCGACTTATGTAAACATTGCCACATTACAAAGGCAAACGGCACCAAAAAAAATCCTTTTTCATGCGCGCTTCATGTTTGCAACTTTCTCCGTGCTCACCGTCTCTGATGATCTCAAAAATATGGGTTGCATCTTGCATAATTATTCGTAATTATGATTATCGTTCATGCATGAACAAGTATATAAATATATCATAGTTGTCTAATTGTCAAATGAACGAAAGGCCATAAAGCATTTCGCAGAAGCCTGTGGGTATGCAATGTAAATGTATATTTTATGAGTGTTACTTTCAATCGACTTTTTTGTAAACTGATTTCAGTATTGAGAAATGATAATAGCCCGGAATCTCATGTGTCAGGGTTATAGCTATATTCAGCAGGTTATAAATGGCCGAGCTCTACTAATGATTTCGGATGGTCGAAGTCTAGATCACCGAGGACTTCATCTGACACGAACACATTTCGTCAATAGCGCTGAGAATACTTTTCTCCACATGACCTCCTCACTCTGTACAAGGCCCAGATAAGACCTAGCTTCGAGTACTGCTCACCTGTTTGGGGTGCTGCCATCCCGACTACATTATCCACGCTCGATGCTGTTCAGAGAAGAGCTGTCCGATGAACTTCTCTGACAGTCTCGGGACCCTTTCGCACTGACGGCGACGGGCTTTGTTCCCCAGAGCGCTACTCCATGATAGAAGGTATTATCAAAATAAGCGTATCAACTTCTTTAGAAGATTAGACCTACTGGGAGTAGTATTCAGAGATGCAGCAATGGTCCAGTAAGTTGCATTGGAGGATCCATTCACGAAAACCTAACCGAACAAACAGTAGAGTTTGGTGGGCTTGATTTAACAGCACTCCGATTTCTAAAACAGTTTACTTTAATCTATGAAAATAGTTCAATTAAGCTGAAACACAATCGATAGTTCAATTTATAAAACCGTTTACTTAGATCGAGTACATCAGTTTATTTAAAATTAATGAACTATCAAAATGAGTTTACCGATTCCAAGTATAACATTTTAATTATACTTATTAAATTTGTTTAATTATTATAGGTAAAAGTATCTACCTAGTTTCAATGAATTATTTTATTTAGATTTGGAAGCATATTTGGATAATACGTATAATAAAGAACAAATTGCATTCTCCTGAATGATGTATATTATAGCAGTGCTCTGACAAATCTGACATCAAAAAATTTGGAAAGCTTGATATTAATATATAGTTGATATTTTCGAAGCAAAATAACATCTTTCGAAACTTGTAACTCTAACAAAAATTTTTAATTTAATTGATTGTGTACTTATTATATATGGAATCAAGTTTCACCAATTATTTGTCTGATTGTTCAGAAACAGGTTATACTATATCATTTATCACTAGAAGCAATTCTTTGTTCTAAATTCAAACTGAATAAGGCAACTTGATCATGTGTACAAAAATTGCACTTTTATTTCTAATACTAAAATAATATTGCACTCACCCAGATTCAACGCATTCACAAATATAAATAAATTCGACATCACTTTAAGCAAACTAGGGTATTTACAAATACCACAAAGTCTGCACCAACAGGAGGCTTCACTTCCTATAAGATACATTATACTATATAAAAGAAAAGCACAACGAGCCTATGTTAAATACATATTTCGTATAACTGCCCTTCATTGGCCTAAATAGAGCGAGAAATATTCTAACAATGTATTTCACTTCATCATTGATCGACTTCATAGCTACTATACCAGCAACGGCAACATTCGAATTTGTAGCTCATTGTGAAAATCACAAATGAAACTGAGGAGTTAGGAGTGCGTCACCTGCATTGCGCCTGTCGCATACTCCTGATCATTCACGAATCCCGTCAAGTTTGCGGTTCAAATAAACAGTTTAACTATTTTTATTAGAAAGTTTAATCGTTTTTAATGCACCCGCGTGGGCGACACGAAACATGTCTTGAAGGAATATTTTTCTGACATATGCCTTCTTCATACACGTATCAACGGTATTCAGGAACTTTCACAGTGCAATATTTGCAAGCATTCTAGAACCAGCGTATCTGAGTGATTGAAAAATTGAACATTTTCATGAAGTTGGTCTTAAAAGAATATAATTCGATTTTTTGTTTCAGCTGTACTGAAAAAAATGCCGGACCCTATGAATATGCGCAACAACAACTCTGAAGACAGAACTAAGAAGGAGCTAGAAAGGGTAGCTAGAGAGGAACTCAGAGAGACTGAGAGTAACAGGGTTCAATGCTTACAAAGCCTTCGTGATTGGGTGGAGCAAAATGGTGATATTGAAAATTGCCTGACAGGTATGAAGTTAGTCCTCCATGTTTGTCTGACCGCTAAATGAAACCAAATATGATTGAAATCTCATTTAACGACGACGCTTGGGAAACCATGGTGGCCTTTTCAAGTAACAATAATAATCTTGATGACAATATATATGGTATCCAAGATAAGGATCCTATCCATGGGGACCTCAATACCTGTGGCAAGTACAGCTTGGGTGGGCTAAGAAAAAGCTGCGCTTTTTGAGGCGTATTTACATGCCGTTAAGAAACTTTTAAAAATAAAATGGCTTTGAATTTATTTTAAGAAATATACTAAGTGACATATAAATCCGAACACCCAGTTTAAATGGTTTTATTTTGATAAAATTTTGTATAAGTACTTAATGAAGCATAATAAGTAAATGATAAAAATTTCAAAATGATTGCACAGCTTTCCCTTTGACCTTTAATAATGTGTGGATGCGCCCTGATGTGCTACGCATTCTCCAACGCGCCTAGGCATGCTTCTGATCAGGTGGTCAATGTCCTCCTGTGGTATCTCATTCCAGGCAACCACCAACTCCTCTCGAAGTGCTTCTAGAGTCTGAGGAGGACGTTGCAAATTGAGCAATCTCCTACCCATCATATCCCACACGTGCTCAATTGGGGATAAGTCGGGAGACCTTGGTGGCCATGGTGACAATGTGACATCATTATGTTGAAAGAAGTCTATTTTGACTCTTGCAACATGTGGTCGGGCATTATCTTGTTGGAAAATTGGATCTGCCCGGGTGTCAAGATAGGGTAAAAGATGGGGTTCTAGAACTTCGTGGATATAACGCTGCGCTTTCATGTTGCCTCTGATGAAGATTAAAGGTGACCTGGCTATAGCACCCCAAACCATAACTCCAACAGTGTGATGAACATGTCTTTCAACAAAAATCTGTGGATTCCTCCTTCGTGCATGCCTAAATAAAATCGAGACTCGTCACTAAAGACAATACTATTCCATTCCTGTTAGTGAATTGAAAAAAGCAGTATAAAAACCGGAATGTCCAACTGATAAGGCTTGTTATTTACAGTAAGATAAATACATTCACCAACTTTTATTAAAATAAAACCATTTAACCTGGGTGCTCGGATTTATATGTCACTTAGTATATAATAAGATACATGTCTGCAGTATTTTTAGTATTTTTTTAGTACAGAGCACGTCGAACTTTTCTCCATTGCTAAAATGTCCGCCTGGCATATTTGATGATAATAAAGCAATATTAACAATACACAATAATAACTATACTCGGTGACAGGTATTTATGTCAAGTATTTGATTGCAACGCCTACTTAAAAAAATTCGTTTGTTTTTCGAATATCGTAACGCATTTGTTCAATTACTCACAAATACGAAATGTTTGAATTTGTTTGAAAGAAAAAACGCAACCTTTGTTTTCGCATAAAAATAACATTTATCTTCCGGAATGGTTTGTGATTCATATCGACCAGGCAGAGACGTGAATTTTGCTATTAACATAACATTTTTGCTATTAGTCGGAACTTTTCACGTGTGGTCTCATTTTGTAGGTCTCATAAATACCTCAAATTCTTATATGAAGTCTTTTTGTTCCTGTCAACACTTTCGATTGAATCCCAAAGGACACGTTTTCTCTTTCTTTGTGGTATTCCCCTGTCGTATAATAAATGTATCGCGTCCCGAATTCTCACTGTATCAACCGCTTTCTTCAAATCTGTCAGGCACATATATGCTGGTTTGTTGTATTCCAGCGACTTTTCTTTTATTTGTCTTATTACAAAAACTGCATCCATGCATGATCTTCCTGTCCGGAATCCTTGCTGTTCCTCTTGCAGAGTTGTTCGTTCGTTTATTTTTGTCGCCATTATTCTTGTTGTCAATTTGAGTGTTATATTTAACAGATTTATTGCTCGATAATTATTGGGGTCTCTCTTATCTCCTTTCTTGAAGAACATCAGCATGATCGCTCTCCTCCATTCATCTGGTATTCTGTTCGTGGTGATTATTTTTTAAAGAAGGAGTTGCAGTTGTTGTACCAGGTAATCACCTCCATATTTTAAGAGTTGATTTGGTATTTGATCTTCTCCTGGTGACTTTCTATTTCTTAATTTATTTATTCCTTGTTTCACATATACTTGGGAGATTTCGGTCTTTTCATCAGTTATTATATTTGGCGTCTCTGGTAAAGAATCTTCGTTTTATTTTTTATACATCTGTCAGGAAGGGCACCCATGTATTATGTGTTCTATTTCAACTAGTTCATTCTTTGTTGTCAAATAAAAAGTTTTTCCACAAGAAATGGTGTACCCATTTTATACGTCCTTGTATTAAATACCCCCTAGAACAACTTGCCCCAATAAAACCAGACTTTACAATTATTTCGGGGAGATTTGCTAATACGATTAGACTAAATTGTATACAACCCTCTTCTGATAAAACGATTTCACTTGATATTTAAAATGTGGTGAAAGATGTATAAGATGGCAATGCTCCCTTCCAGTAAATATTCTAGGAGATTATTTTCTAGAGAATGTTTTATAGACAACGATGCCACACTTAATCAGCAGTAAATTACCTAACATAATTATTACTTCTAGAGTGTAGCAATAAGCATGCAATGCAATTAGATACCCTCAATATAATCAAAAAGGTTATAAAACATCAACTGCTGAATGGGTAATCACTTCCTTATCGTTTTACTGAGAACTCTGTTTAGATTTTTATAGTTCAGTAGCTCATAACAGTTTTAATGGTGTGCGGCAACAGCTAATTTTCATAAACGCAAAGAAAATCAAACAATGGCAATCTGCAACTTGAAAAAATGCTTCAAGAAGCTGAACTTGGACACAAAACTATATCATATACAAATACCGGGCGTGACTTTCCCTTCTTCTCTTACCTTATAAAAAAGAATCTAAGATCGACCCTTACAACAACAGGCCTATATTAGCTCTGCTTTCTGTTATAAGTACGGTGATGGAGAGGTGCATAAATCGGGAGCTTCTGCCAATAATCTGGTACGGTTTAATGGTTCCAAGACACAGTACCTTGACCCAGATCAGACCTCGAGAATTGCTCACATGTTTGGGTACTGCCGCATGATTACGAGTAAGAGAAATAGTATTCAGTGACCAGGTGCCTACTTCTAACTGAATTTCGACGTTGAATTTAATTTACATTTGATCCGCTATGATAATTTGAACTTCATTAGAATCAGGAGCCAAAATTACCATAGCGGGAATGTATGACGGGCAGGCGACATCGAAATCAATTCCAACTGTCGAAATTCTGCAGAATCAGGACTTAGGACCCTAGTTGTTCCACTAAATGGCAGTGACATCTATTGAAGGATTGAAAGGTGGATACTTGATAACTCTTAAGGCTAGCGTAAACACTCTCATGCTTGTCATACGTTTTGCTTGTATAGTCTTAAATCAAAATACACAGGCAACCATGGACAGCTGTTTCATGCTTTTTGACTACTCCTTATTATGGTCAGGGCTTGGTTCTCTTGGACAACCAGCTAAATCGTTAGCAACTAACACTATCAAAAGTGTGAGATCTTTAAGACAGCGCCATCTATCACTAGAGCCCATCACTGCGAACAGTGAGTCGCAGCCGGTTGCGTCTCAGTCCGCGAATTGGAGGCCCAGTCACCAAGTGACCGCTAGATGGTGATGCTTCGAGCTATGTAGTAGATGTGGTCTATTTGCCATTGAACAAAATAAACATGTTTTTTGCGTTCGTCGCCTTGAGATCCGTACAGTCCCAACCGGTGAGCTGCGATTCACTGTTCGCAGTAGTCGATTTTGGCAGATACATGCCACTTCACGCTGTCCTATGTCGAGTCTTGAATCAGTATGTAGGCTATAGTGTCTGTGGTACTAAATCTTCCGTTTTCCTTATGGCGTCCTTTCAGTGTCTTAGGCCCGTATCGTCAGTCATCCCTACAATTGTAGGGTGCGTTTATGGCCTCCTTGATTGTCATACTGCTTTCTCTCCGTCAAAAATTTCTAGATTACACTTGTCCCGTGTCAGCGTCAGCGCTCTCCTATTGTGAACATATGTTTTCTTTTTAAATTGTCGTAAATTTCAGGCTGATAAAATATGATATAACTCAAAAGCAAGCACAATTTGATGCAAATAGATGTTTGTGACATAACCTCAAAATAGAGCGCTGACACGTAGAAGTAGAAAACTATGACAATCAAGGAGGCCATAAAGGCGCCCTACAATTCTAGGGACGACTGACGATACGGGCCTTAGAACGAAGAAAATCAACTGAAGGCTGATTTTTTCGCTTGCACCAACTTGCTCAAGGAAAAACTTGAGTTTCTGAATGAAAATACTATATCTTGCACGACGACTTAAGTGCAAGCGAAACATATGCGAGTAGCATGAGTGACTATGCCAGCCTTTACAAATGTTTGTTCACATTATTCAAACAACTAAATGTACTGACGTAAATGAAGGAGACGAAATAGTAGGCCACATAGCATCGTATTAACAACAGTAATTATTATCGAATACTGTAATTTACGCAACTGTTTGGCTGTTGTATACGTTTGTGGGAGGATCATCTCTCTGAATATAAGCATTTACTTCTCAAAAACAAATATATACACACTTTGTTCTTACACATACTGCCTGGGTATTTTACGATTTTAAGTCAAAAAATCTGTTATTTCTGGAATTTTACCAAGGTTGCTTAGTTCAGATTCCCAAAACTATACACTGTAATCATAGGTCCTTGTATTATATCAGACGCATCTTCGACATCGTTTCGTTGTCATAGATAGTTGATAAGGCATTTTTCACAAGTATCCATTATGTCAAACGTGACAGCAACTAACAGCTGATCATCTAGTAATATTTCAAAATACCGCATATTGACTAGTGATAAACAATTCTGACGGATCTGTCTACGCTAAGTAGTAGACTCGTATTTTGTTGTGGTCTACGGCTACAGATCCATACTTCCTAACAACGCTTTCATTTAGAAAAGTACCTTCGCAAACTGGAAAAAACTCTACAAACAAAATGGCTGTTGATGGCTATGTTTGGTATAAACGGCTCTCAATACGGTCCTGTGTTTTACCCGATTCATTATTGCCAACAATACAGGCTTCGATACAAATATGTAAGTGAACATGATGACGCCAAAATTACGTCATTATTCGGTGACTTTTGGTCAGAAACGTCATTGACTAAAAAATGACGTAATTTTTGATGCTATTTTTATGGCGACAACAAAATACCATTCAAAAACCTGTCATTCTGACGTCCAGTACTGAAAAATCAACACTTACAAAGAAAATATAGATTTTTAATGAACAGTAAGGTAAACTAGATATCCAAATACTATACTAAGTGACATATAAATCCGAACACCCAGATTAAATGGTTTTATTTTAATAAAATTTTGTATAAGTACTTAATGAAGCATAATAAGTAAATGATAAAAATTTCAAAATGATTGCACTGCTTTAAAGCCCCGTTGACCTTTAATAATGTGTGGATGCACCCTGATGTGCTACGCATTCTCCAACGCGCCTAGGCATGCTTCTGATCAGGTGATCAATGTCCTCCTGTGGTATCTCATTCCAGGCAACCATCAACTCCTCTCGAAGTGCTTCTAGAGTCTGAGGAAGACGTTGCAAATTGAGCAATCTTCTACCCATCATATCCCACACGTGCTCAATTGGGGATAATTCGGGAGATCTTGGTGGCCATGGTAACAATGTGACATCATTATGTTGAAAGAAGTCTATTGTGACTCTTGTAACATGTGGTCGGGCATTATCTTGTTGGAAAGTTGTATCTGCCAGGGTGTCAAGATAGGGTAAAAGATGGGGTTCTAGAACTTCGTGGATATAACGCTGCGCGTTCATGTTACCTCTGATGAAGATTAAAGGTGACCCGGAAACCATAAGCTATAGCACCCCAAACCATAACTCCAACAGTGTGATGAACACGTCTTTCAACAAAAAACTGTGGATTCCTCCTTTCACCACGTCGCCTTCTAATCCTGGCACGACCATCGTGCATGCCTAAACAAAATCGAGACTCGTCACTAAAGACAATACTGTTCCATTCCTGATCCCAGAGTGACCGTTGTCTGCACTACTCAAGGCGATTACGTCGGTGTTCTCGAGTTAAAGGGAGGACCCAGTGTGGCCGGTATGAAAACAAGCCAAAACTTCTCATTCGTCGGTAAACACTTCGCATGCCAATAGGTCTTCCGTGTTCTGCAAACCATTCATTTGCAATGGACCTGGTAGTGGAGAAACGGTCCCTTAAGGCCAATAATCTTAGGCGGCGATCTTCACGGTCTGTTGTTCTACGGCGGCGTCCAGTGCCCCTTGCTCTTTGCGTACGGCCTTCTCGAAGCCATGCCTGACAACACCTAACCACAGTGTCTACACTTCTTTGCACTCTAACTGCAATTGCCCGAAAAGAAAGTCCAGCTTCCCGAAGTCCCACGATACGGCCCCTATCAAACTCACTAAGTTGACGAAATCGTACAGGTCTCCGTACTCTAGGCATCGTAACCGATCGTAAAGGATGTCAAGAACCAAAATCCGCCAACGTTGATTCTTTACTGCGGCTGAAATATTCATTTTTAGAGCGTTAGTGAATTAAAAAAAAGCAGTATAAAAACTGGAATGTCCAACTGATAAGGCTGAAAATTTTTTACTTGTTATTTACAGTAAGATAAATACATTCACCAACTTTTATAAAAATAAAACCATTTAAACTGGGTGTTCGGATTTATATGTCACTTAGTATAATTACTACTTTATTATTTATAAAGAACTAACATGAACTCTTCGACCAAAAATAAATAATATTGCTTTTATAATGATATTTCATTTTCAGGTATTTCAAATCGCCATTTTACATCGTGTTTTATTCCCGTAAATAACAAATTTATGGGAAACTCCTCTGTATAACAATAACCAAGTCTTACTAGAATATTAGTTTGTAATCAAGCGCTGTAAAAGCTCAAATTTTGGAACGGTATATCATTCAGCCTATCATCAGCGAACAAGCGAACAAGCACGACGCTTGGCGGTGAGCTCGAACGATGTCCAAGCTCCATGCGTGTTCGCCGTCTAGTAATGGTTCAGCCATTTTGTTTTATAAATCTATGGGTTTGACCGGCATCACGATGGCTTCGTCGTACTTAAGGTACATTTTGGTAAACATTTACTAATAACAGCAGTATTGCCACATACTAGTCAATAAGGTTGGGTGACACCCAGGAAACAAGCAGTGCTGTGGCCTCCTGGGAAAAAGTGATTTTGATATTTAAAAAAAAAATGCTGAACTATAGGAGGACTGGAACGTGCTTGAGATAAAATAGTGTTGTTTAGTTCTTTATTAATCATCCAGATTTACTGTGTACAAACAAAGATGTGGGGGTGATGACGTCTCGGAACGAGAAGGTTAAAGAGTGGTAGGTAAGTCGAATATGAGTTTCGGCGCCTTTCTACGACTCCTAAACTCACTGTTTTCAGTAGCATCTGGATACACCGCGCGATTACCTTTACGAGTAACTGTACGTCATATCGACGTCACATAATTCCTATCGACCTCAGATAGACGTTATATCCACGACATACAGAAGTCATATCGACTTTGTATTTGATCTTTTATACGACATACTATGACGTCATACAATTGGGTGTGACATTAGACCATCATAATGACGTCATTTCTACGTCATTTTTGTTGGTCGGTGTACGTCAATGGTGCCCGACATTGCAATCTCACTATGTTCACTGGGATGTTACTTGCTGATCCGTGGGTCACCTCAGTAGACGTTAAAACGTAATGGATACTGGTGGAAGAAATAACTTCACTAAGTAGTTTCCGAATTTAACATATACCCCACTCATATTTCATTTAGTCTGAGTAAAAACAGATACGAACATTGGAGCACCGCTTTTATTGGTATGTCAGTACCTGACCAGGCATTTTTGGTTCGACGGCGAATAGGAGCATCAAGATTTTGACGTCACGCGTTAATCCTGGTTTTTTACCTGGAGAATATTATATTTGAATACAGTACACAAGTTTTGGAGGCGATAACATAAAAATTACTAATGATCTATCTGCTGTTCTGCTTGGTTGATATGTAGTTGGAAAAAGTTCATTTTTGGCGTAAATTTTCTATAAAAACAACATGCCTTATATAAAATACATCAGTTTGTAATCTCTATTTTTTTATTTTTATAGACGACAATTTCCTTCTACGATTTCTGCGAGTCAAAAAATACAGCATACCAATGGCTCAGCAGATCCTGTTAAAGTATTTGAACTATAGGAAGAAGTTTCGTGAGATATTTTATAACCTAGACTACAGAGATCCAAAAATCAACGAACTGATATCTAAAGGGTAAGAGGACATACACACCATTAGTAGTAGTAGTGGTACTAATACATTTTCTTCACAAGCACTCGCATACGTTGCATACAAACTTAATAAGTATGTTTTAATGTGTTTTGTAAACATGGGGTAAACATTCAAAGAGTGATCTTTCGGACTATGGTAAAACCGTTTTGATTCACAGATACAGTGTAACATTTTTTTGATCGCATGTGACTATTTGAATCATTGCTCTTATTGTCAAATAACCTGGATTGGTTGTTAAGAATTTCAATTGGTGTCAGGAATGACAGCTAGGTAACCGTATATCCTAATTGACATATTTTACTTGCAGATATATCTTTGTTAGCCCATTTCGTGATTCTAAGTGTAGAAGAGTAATTATATACGACCTAAGTGAGTAAAAGCAAGATCAATATACACGCTGTGCGTTACCACTAGTAGTATACCGGGTGTTTCAAATTCGACTCTCACCATTGGGGTACAGTAAATGATAGGAAGTCGGTTAAACGGGGGAAAAGTTGCGACTAAGAAAATTGCACTTGGAATTTTTCTAAATGCCGAGTATTTTCGGAAGTAGACGAAAGAAACTGAATTTTCCCAAAATCGTTTTTATTTTATCCTGACTTTATTTGAAATGAGATTTCAAAATAAAAAGTACGTTAATATTATTCTCCGAAATACTTTCAATATGACGTTACGCCTGTAGTCATCCATATTCAACTTTATAGATTTCGTATTGTTTTTAAATCTGATTTCAAAATGTTTAATGTGTCATGCATTAAATTTATCTAGCCTAAGTTATTAAAAAAAACTAATATTCTCAGGGTTGGCTTTGAAAATGATAGTCTATCACTTGTTTCTCCTATTAAATCATCACTTTTGGAGGAGCGTGTCGTGTGATATGAAATGTGCTTAGGAAGCTGCTACAATAACGAGGCTTTTAATATTCCCATTAGTCACATAAAATTGAATTTTTCAATGTTTCCAATAAGATACATTCTTGAGATAACTAAGTTTTGGCAATGTCAATATATTGTGACAAATAGCGCCATCTGTTGGGCGAGTCTCCTACTCGCCAGAGCTTAATGGCCGATCTCTGCTTTTACGCGAACCACGACCGCACAAGCCGCCTGACGGCGTCTGTGAGGACTGTGACAGTGGATCGCCTTCTAGATCGACGCGAAGTGATCTCCAATATTCTAGATGTCGCTGAATCGTCGAGTAGCAGGGCGGAGTGAAGTATATTGCAGTCAATGGTAACATAAGAATTAGTCAGACATAAATAGTGGTGTATATAAATGTTTTATCAAGTTAAATAAATTAGTGCATTTCTTTTTTTGGAATCCAGTGTTTTAATCCACACCCAGAAGAACCCAGAAAAACGCTATAATATAATACATATTTAGAATCAGAAATGAAAGCTCGATTCACCTGTGCGAAAATCCAGTATGGCGTCTGTGAGAAAAAATGATGTTGATGTTTGAGGACAGGTTTGTGAATATTCAATTTTTTTCGGAGATGAGAAACTTTCTTAGTTACTTCCATGCTCAACTCTTACCGTTTCCGAGATCAAAATGGTGAGAGTCGAATTTGAGACACCCGATATAGCTCATACATTTGAATGATCTTCATATGGTGCATAAGTTTCTTTTAACTGAGTAATCAACCAAATTGAATTCATTTCTAGGTAAATTTGATGTGAGCAAGTTCAACGGAGTCGACTTAGCTAAGTCTCATGCCATTACTTACGAAACTTTGCTAGATGATGACGAGACTCAAATCTTAGGAGCACACCACGTTGCAGATGTTGAAACTATCAGCCCTCAATTCTTGACTTTGTTTACGATAACTGAATTTTCCTATCTCATCAAATGGGGAGAGGTGAGTAATAAAAATCGACAAATACAGGGTGTCCGCAAAGTTGGGGTTTTCCTTTACACGACGTGTAGATCTTGAAAACATAAGCAATTTTTCTTAGTACCATATACACCAATGTCTTAAGGGGACCGAGATAAAGGGCTCTGCAACATCAAAAATATCTGAATACCGTCCTGTAGCCACGACCCGGGACATCACCGATTGGTACAAGGTCTCAACTCGACGGCAGAACTGGTTCGGGGTCAGTGTGTCAGGTCAGTATGCAACCTTCAACCGACGGTTACGGTCACGCGTGTAGAGGTAAACGAACCCATACAATCGATTGCGTTTCAAAAAACAACAAGCACTAGAGACGCGGCTAGAGAAGTGCAAGTATCAAAAACTAAAGTGTGGCAAACGCTGCGTGAAGAGGGGCTGTACCCTTTTCACGTCCAACGTGTACAAGCCCTTCAACATGACGATTTTCCAGCAAGAGTGCGGTTTTGTGAGTGGTTGTTGCATCAACATGACAATAATCCGGACTTTTTGAAGTGCATATTGGTGACAGACGAATCTACGTTCACGCGTAATGGGGTGAATAACTTTCGCAACACTCATGTTTGGTCATTACGCAACATTTTGCCTTCCTTGTTTGCCTGCGTCTGCTCGGTAGCGCATCAGCTGATTTCATTTTTTGTTGGAGCGGTATGATTTCGGGCAGAGACGTACTTAGCCCTTCTCGTCAACTGGAGAGTGAGTACTTTTTCCTTTATTTTTTTTTTACTTGGTCGTCCTCGTTTCACTACACAGTACCTTTGTTATTTCAAGGGTAGTTGTTTCTGAAAAGGAAAACCCCAACTTTGCGGGCACCCTGTATATGATTGTAGCGTTTCTGAGATAGGCAGATTAAATTGCAGCAGTTGTAGGAAAAAACCTTAGTTACAAATATAATTCTAGTCCAAAGAACTTGCCACGGTGGTTACAGAACCGTGCTCCGCATACGTAATAGCACCTATATACCTAGTGACAAGGAGAATGGAACACCCAGTATGAGTGATTCTAATTGGATGACATTTTGTATATTAGTCTAATCATATTAGCAAATTTCCCCGAAATAATTGTAAAGCCTGGTTTAAACATGGACGCATAAAATGGGTACACCAATTTTTGTGGGGAAACTTTTAACAACAAATAATAAGAAAACGTGTTTTTTGGGATTCAATCGAAAGTGTTGACAGGAACGAAAAGCTTTTTATATAAGATTTTTAGGAATTTATGAGACCTACAAAATGAGACTACACGTTTTGGCACTTGTTGGTAATGCGACGATAATTTCACGCAACTACTTGAAATTCTTCAGATCCGTAGGATTCATTCTTATAAATAACAACAACGAAATTAGAATATATTGGTCAAGCAGTTTTTTCAGAATTTCTAATTGTTTATCCCAAAACACCTGTTTTCCGGCGATCACTACTAGTTTATTGACCAATATCGTTCGTTCAAAGAGCATTCAATAGCAAAATACACGTGTTTACCTTGCCCATATGAATCGCAAACCATTCCGAAAGATAAATGTTATTTTTATGCGACGTTTTTTCTTCTAAACAAATTCAAACATTTCGTATTTATGAGCAATTGAACAAGTGATCTACGATATTCGAAAAACATACGTTACTATACACATTTTGAAAGAAAGCGGATGTGTCTATCATCTTTTGTTGCGGATTACTCACAAATACGAAAAGTTTGAATTTGTTTAGAAGAAAAAACGTAACCCATCCTTTTTTGCATTTATCTTCCGAAATAGGTTGCGATTCATATCGGCAAGGTAAACACGTGTATTTTGCTATAAAATGCCTTTTGAACTAACCCTATATATTGCTCAATAAACTAGAAGGGATGGCCGGAAAACAGGTGTTTTGGGATAAGCAATTAGAAATTCTCAAAAAATACTTGACCAATCTACACAAATTTTATTGCGGTTAAGAAGCCTGCAGTTTGCTTCAGTTTTCGGCCATAACTTTTTTGGTATCATTTTATAGGTTTCATAAGTACCTAAAAATCTTACATGAAGAGTTTTTTTCGTTCCTGCCAATACTTTCGATTGAATTACAAAAAACACGTTTTCTTAATATTTGTTGTTAAATAAAAAGTTTTCTCACAAAAACTGGTGTACCCATTTTATGCGTCCATGTTTTGAATACCCCCTTGAACAACTTGCAGCAATAAAACCAGACTTTACAATTATTTCGCAAACCAGGGATATTTTTGTCTAATATGATTAGACTATATGTATACGTGTACAGTACTTTTATATATACTAAGTGACATATAAATCCGAACACCCAGTTTAAGTGGTTTTATTTTAATAAAATTTTGTATAAGTACTTAATGAAGCATAATAAGTAAATGATAAACATTTCAAAATGATTGCACTGCTTTAAAGCCCTTTGACCTTTAATAATGTGTGGATACACCCTGATGTGCTACGCATTCTCCAACGCGTCTAGGCATGCTTCTGATCAGGTGGTCAATGTCCTCCTGTGGTATCTCATTCCAGGCAACCACCAACTCCTCTCGAAGTGCTTCTAGAGTCTGAGGAGGACGCTGCAAATTGAGCAATCTCCTACCCATCATATCCCACACGTGCTCAATTGGGGATAAGTCGGGAGATCTTGGTGGCCATGGTAACAATGTGACATCATTATGTTGAAAGAAGTCTATTGTGACTCTTGCAACATGTGGTCGGGCATTATCTTGTTGGAAAGTTGGATCTGCCAGGGTGTCAAGATAGGGTAAAAGATGGGGTTCTAGAACTTCGTGGATATAACGCTGCGCGTTCATGTTACCTCCACAATCCAAAACTTCTCATTCGTCGGTAAACACTTCGCATGCCAATAGGTCTTCCGTGTTCTGCAAACCATTCATTTGCAATGGACCTGGTAGTGGAGAAACGGTCCCTTAAGGCCAATAATCTTAGGCGGCGATCTTCACGGTCTGTTGTTCTACGGCGGCGTCCAGTGCCCCTTGCTTTTTGCGTACGGCCTTCTCGAAGCCATGCCTGACAACACCTAACCACAGTGTCTACACTTCTTTACACTCTAACTGCAATTGCCCGAAAAGAAAATCCAGCTTTCAGAAGTCCCACTATACGGCCCCTATCAAACTCACTAAGTTGACGAAATCGTACAGGTCTCCGTACTCTAGGCATCGCAACCGATCGTAAAGGATGTCAAGAACCAAAATCCGCCAACGTTGATTCTTTACTGCGGCTGAAATATTCATTTTTAGAGCGTTAGTGAATTAAAAAAAGCAGTATAAAAACCGGAATGTCCAACTGATAAGGCTGAAAATTTTTTCACTTGTTATTTACAGTAAGATAAATACATTCACCAACTTTTATTAAAATAAAACCATTTAAACTGGGTGTTCGGATTTATATGTCACTTAGTATACATAAGCGATGTCGCTAGATTTCGCTGATAATGGTCAGATTCGTCCAGTCGTCAGAGCAAGATTCCGATGATATATGACTCCTCATCCCATGTTAGATGTACTTGATTCTGGAGAACTGCTAAAGTTCACGGAGGATGAATTAGACATTCTTTCGATTATTTTCCATCCTTGTTCAATTGCCGAATGGTCTAGAGATATAGAAGGCTAAGAAAGGAAGCTGATTTGACCGTTATTAAGGAGTCTACTGTAGCTGTAGCAATATGGGGATGGGCATTGTCTTATTGGAAAATAGGGTTCTCAAGAATTTGGATAAATGCTAAAAGATTACGTTCTAGAATCCTGGATATACTGTTGCGCTGTCATACCTTCTCTATTAGAAATTACTTCTCACACAGTAGCCTTCCATCACTTACGTGCCAGGATGGAACGATTGTAACAGACTCAACGATAATGCGGAAGTGCTTGCGAAAATCTTTGCTGCCACTCCACCATGGAAGTCCCCCAATGCCCGAGTACCGTCGATCCAAAGGGTTCCCTACACTATGCGAGAAGATATAAGACCGCTCGACAATAACAAAGCTTTTGGCCTGGACTTGATTCCTGCCGTTGTATTGAAGCAGAGATGTGCAGCGGAGCTTGCTGCAGTTCTTTCGCGTCTCTTCACGATATTACGAATCCGGCACCTTCCCAGAAACTGGAAATTTGGCCATGTCCAACCCATCAAAAAAAAAGGATCTAAGACCGACCCTTACTACTACAGACCTATAGTTCTGCTTTCTGTTATAAGTAAAGTGATGGAGAGGTGCATAAATCGTGAGCTTCTGGACAACTCATACAGTCAGCCTCATATCGTTGCTCTTCATACCACGAAAGAGTTCAATCAGCTGTGGCACGCTACCCTCTTCTGCAAACGTGTATGCTATGGGCTCCCAGAGAAGCTTTGCATTTGACGTCAACGCCAACGCGGGTGGTCCCCAAGGATCAGTCTTGGCTCCGATGGTGGAACAACCTACAAGAGGAGGCTTTTCCCAGTCCTGCTAAGCTTAGGCAGTTCTTAGAATCGAATTAACGAAATTTCTTTGTGATCCTCATAGCAGTCGCGGTGTACTGGCATTAAGGCCTCTGCCTGCGCGGCTGCTTCGGTGTAAAAAAAGTGGAAATAACAGTGCCATATTTATGTAGCGGTTCAGAACTGAGAACAAAAAGGGTAGGATGATGAATGGTATAAAATTGTTTTCAGTGATGATGCAAATTCTGTTTAGGAATGCATGATGGACGGGCACGAGTCAGGTTAGAAGGCGTCACGGAATGAGACGTAATGTATAGTTTCCTGTTGGGCGTGACGTACATCACACTTCAGTGCTAGGCTTAGAGCATCATTAAATATGGTCTTAGGTCGTGGCTTCCATTAGAGGAGGTGTGTCCGCACAACGGTATGTTCAGGCAATTCTGGAACCCCATTTTTGCTATTTCTTCAAATATACTAAATGACATATAAATCCGAACACCCAGATTAAATGGTTTTATATTAATAAAAGTTGGCGAATGCATTTATCTTACTGTAAATAACAAGTGAAAAAATTTTCAGCCTTATCAGTTGGACATTCCGGTTTTTATACTGCTTTTTTTTAATTCACTAACGCTCTAAAAATGAATATTTCAGCCGCAGTAAAGAATCAACGTTGGCGTATTTTGGTTCTTGACATCCTTTACGATCGGTTACGATGCCTAGAGTACGGAGACCTGTACGATTTCGTCAACTTAGTGAGTTTGATAGGGGCCGTATAGTTGGACTTCGGGAAGCTGGACTTTCTTTTCGAGCAATTGCAGTTAGAGTGCAAAGAAGTGTAGACACTGTGGTTAGGTGTTGTCAGGCATGGCTTCGAGAAGGCCGTACGCAAAGAGCAAGGGGCACTGGACGCCGCCGTAGAACAACAGACCGTGAAGATCGCCGCCTAAGGTTATTGGCCTTAAGGGACCGTTTCTCCACTACCAGGTCCATTGCAAATGAATGGTTTGCAGAACACGGAAGACCTATTGGCATGCGAAGTGTTTACCGACGAATGAGAAGTTTTGGCTTGTTTTCATACCGGCCACACTGGGTCCTGCCTTTAACTCGAGAACACCGACGTAATCGCCTTGAGTGGTGCAGACAATGGTCACTCTGGGATCAGGAATGGAACAGTATTGTCTTTAGTGACGAGTCTAGATTTTGGCATGCACGATGGTCGTGCCAGGGTTAGAAGGCGACGTGGTGAAAGGAGGAATCCACAGTTTTTTGTTGAAGGACATGTTCATCACACTGTTGGAGTTATGGTTTGGGGTGCTATAGCTTATGGTTCCAGGTCACCTTTAATCTTCATCAGAGGTAACATGAACGCGCAGCGTTATATCCACGAAGTTCTAGAACCCCATCTTTTACCCTATCTTGACACCCTGGCAGATCCAACTTTCCAACAAGATAATGCCCGACCACATGTTGCAAGAGTCACAATAGACTTCTTTCAAAATAATGATGTCACATTGTTACCATGGCCACCAAGATCTCCCGACTTATCCCCAATTGAGCACGTGTGGGATATGATGGGTAGGAGATTGCTCAATTTGCAACGTCCTTCTCAGACTCTAGAAGCACTTTGAGAGGAGTTGGTGGTTGCCTGGAATGAGATACCACAGGAGGACATTGACCACCTGTTCAGAAGCATGCCTAGGCGCGTTGGAGAATGCGTAGCACATCAGGGTGCATCCACACATTATTAAAGGTCAAAGGGCTTTAAAGCAGTGCAATCATTTTGAAATTTTTATCATTTACTTATTATGCTTCATTAGGTACTTACAACATTTTATTAGAATAAAACCATTTAAACTGGGTGTTCGGATTTATATGTCACTTAGTATACTTGAAAATCTTAGATTCTGAAAAATAACGCTCAAGTCAGCCTCCTTTATTGGCCTTCTAGATCTCGGCGCCTTTCCCCACTGAACATATGTTGATATGACGGGAAGCAGTCACCTTTTTACCTCATCCTTCTTGAGCGCTAACATCTTATCGGAACTCAGTACAGCTAGCTTGGGAGAAGAAGACAGAAAATGTTATCACTTCAACATTTAATCAATTCTTCCTTCACTTCCTAACTAGATTCATAATTTTATTCAAATAAAATAAATTTTCTGGGTGTTTTATCTTTTTTTCGTCACTGTGTACTGTTTTTATCACATTGTGTCTTGAAGAAGCAATCGATTTTAGTTAAGTTCTTAATAAAAATAAGGTACTTTTTTGTCACGAAGATTCGAAGGTCATTAGCTAGCTTTTGGGCTTACATTCAGAAAAGCTTGATAATTTGGTTTAGCCAGTATAAGTGATATAATGAATCATTCTCTGTTGCATGTTCAGATAGCGATGACCTATTATTCGTAACTTGTGAAACGTAAAGCTATTTAAATAATACACTATTAAACTCAATCTTTCCAAATGTGTGTATTTAGCTTTGTGTCGCTACAATAAACTTCTATAATATTGATTCTGGTAATTAAAATGGGTGAAACCAATGCTTTTCTAGATTACTCAGTGATGTAACGCTATAAAACTCCTTAATTATTTATAGCTCATGCAAAACCTTGAGGGAACAATCCTTTAAAATTGGAATGTTAATTGTTCTGGGTTTTGTTCATAGTGCTAACAAAAGTTAGTTGATTTTATTATCCATTTATTTGAGATTTTAGATCGCGACATTTTATCTATAAAAGTTGGTGAATGCATTTATCTTACTGTAAATAACAAGTGAAAAAATTTTCAGCCTTATCAGTTGGACAGTCCGCTTTTTATACTGCTTTTTTTTAATTCACTAACGCTCTAAAAATGAATACTTCAGCCGCAGTAAAGAATCAACGTTGGCGGATTTTGGTTCTTGACATCCTTTACGATCGGTTACGATGCCTAGAGTACGGAGACCTGTACGATTTCGTCAACTTAGTGAGTTTGATAGGGGCCGTATAGTGGGACTTCGGGAAGCTGGACTTTCTTTTCGGGCAATTGCAGTTAGAGTGCAAAGAAGTGTAGACTCTGTGGTTAGGTGTTGTCAGGCATGGCTTCGAGAAGGCCGTACGCAAAGAGCAAGGGGCACTGGACGCCGCCGTAGAACAACAGACCGTGAAGATCGCCGCCTAAGATTATTGGCCTTAAGGGACCGTTTCTCCACTACCAGGTCCATTGCAAATGAATGGTTTGCAGAACACGGAAGACCTATTGGCATGCGAAGTGTTTACCGACGAATGAGAAGTTTTGGCTTGTTTTCATACCGGCCACACTGGGTCCTCCCTTTAACTCGAGAACACCGACGTAATCGCCTTGAGTGGTGCAGACAACGGTCACTCTGGGATCAGGAATGGAACAGTATTGTCTTTAGTGACGAGTCTCGATTTTGTTTAGGCATGCACGATGGTCGTGCCAGGGTTAGAAGGCGACGTGGTGAAAGGAGGAATCCACAGTTTTTTGTTGAAAGACATGTTCATCACACTGTTGGAGTTATGGTTTGGGGTGCTATAGCTTATGATTCCAGATCACCTTTAATCTTCATCAGAGGTAACATGAACGCGCAGCGTTATATCCACGAAGTTCTAGAACCCCACCTTTTACCCTATCTTGACACCCTGGCAGATCCAACTTTCCAACAAGATAATGCCCGACCACATGTTGCAAGAGTCACAATAGACTTCTTTCAACATAATGATGTCACATTGTTACCATGGCCATCAAGATCTCCCGACTTATCCCCAATTGAGCACGTGTGGGATATGATGGGTAGGAGATTGCTCAATTTGCAACATCCTCCTCAGACTCTAGAAGCACTTCGAGAGGAGTTGGTGGTTGCCTGGAATGAGATACCACAGGAGGACATTGACCACCTGATCAGAAGCATGCCTAGGCGCGTTGTGGAATGCGTAGCACATCAGGGTGCATCCACACATTATTAAAGGTCAAAGGGCTTTAAAGCAGTGCAATCATTTTGAAATTTTTATCATTTACTTATTATGCTTCATTAAGTACTTATACAAAATTTTATTAAAATAAAACCATTTAAACTGGGTGTTCGGATTTATATGTCACTTAGTATATGTGATCTCTTTAGTTATTAGATCTGTTCTTATTATACATAGAAAACTATTGGCGAAACAAGTGTTATTTTATACTTTGCTTTATTTATTAATTTATTTTTGATTTGTAATTAATTTCCTGTGAATAAAGCCTATTAAACTGAACCGTGTGTCTCAAATAAGATTACTGATTGGAACGCGCTATTGTTTAATAGGTTTATAGGGTGTCCAGAAGAATTTCTATGATGGCAAGAGGAGGAAAATGTTCATTATTTTTAAAATGTAACCAGAAATACCTGTTTTCTGAGTGACCTTGTAGTGATAATCAGTTTTTGAATATCATACTCATCTGTTCTAGATTATTATTATACACTATTTGAGAATTATCTATTTTTCATTTTACAGCAATCATTTCCATTGAGGCACAAAGAAATCAATTTGCTCAACATGCCGCTCGCATTGAAGTATGTCTACGACTTCGCAAAATCCAATATGAGCCAAAAATTAAGGGATCGATTTACGGTAAGGATAAAATTCAAAATAAAAAACAGATTGTGCATACAGTATCGGTTCCCTGTTAATTCCTACACTACTGGAAAGGAATTATTGTGATCGCTGGAAATTTGAAAAATGAGAATTAGGGTTGTCCAATAGGGACGCAGGAAAGTAAACGTCAATTTGACATAGACGCCATCTTTGTTTTCTGTCACCGACATGTCATTTTGTTAGTTGAATGTTTACCATTGATCGCTATGGAGTCGTATTCGATTGAAGACCGCGTTAAAGTTATTCAAGAGCACTACAAAAATGGTGCAAAAATAAAAAGCACGTTTCGCGCGCTTCGTGAACATTTCGGTCGCAACAACCGCCCAAACGAAACAACCATCGGTCGTCTGGTGCGTAAATTCGAGGCAACAGGTTCTGTGGCAAATCTGCCAGGCTCTGGCCGGCCAAGGAGCGTTCGCACACCGGAAAATATTGCTGTTGTGAAGGAGAGTGTGAGAGACGATCCGAAACAATCAACAACGCGTCGATCCCAAGAATTGGGCATTTCGAGAACCAGTTTGTTCCGCATTCTCCACAAGGATTTGAATCTACACGCCTACAAGATCCAATTGACGCAAGAGCTGCGTCGGGCCAACCTTTTTTTGCGCCGAACGTTCTCATATTGGCTCCTTGAACACCGCCAAATTGATGCCAATTTTTCATCAAAAATCATGTTCAGCGACGAAGCGCATTTCACTTTGAATGGGACGGTAAACAAGCAAAACTGCCGCATCTGGGCGAACGAAAATCCCCGTGAGTATCAAGAGCAGCCGATGGATCCTCAAAAAGTGGCTGTGGTCAAAAGGCATCATCGGACCTTACTTTTTCGAAAATGCGGCCGGGGACGCCGTTACCGTCAATTCTGAGCGATATCACGTGATGATAGAGGACTATTTTTTGCCGCAACTTGAAGGAATGGATATGGACGAAGTTTATTTCCAACAAGACGGTGCAACATGCCACACAACCAACGTCAATATCCATCGATTGCAGTCCTTCTTCGGTGATCGCGTGATTTCGCGCAGAGGAAATGTACCATGGCCACCAAGATCGTGCGATTTGACTCCCTTGGACTTCTTTTTATGGGGATATTTGAAGAGCAAAGTCTACGTCAACAAACCAGCTATCCTCCAAGAACTCATTGCCGAGATAAATGCCATAGAACCGACCATGTTGCAAAATGTCTTTGAAAATTTCGACCATCGCGTGGACGTCTGTAAATCCAGTCGTGGTAAACATTTGAGCGATATTATTTTTCATACATAAATGGTATAAATGAACCTTCAAAATACAGTACCCAACTTGATTTGAATATCAACCTTTCTTGTTTTAATATGCGTTTACTTTCCTGCATCCGTTTTGGACAACCCCATATTTTTCGGATGTTATATAACAGTTAATCCTTTGCCAAGCTATAACTTGGAAAATATCTGTGGAATTATGATGAAGATCTCACACAAGGTTACTGCTATCCCAAAAACAAAAAACTTTGTAGTTCTTAAAAATCGGTCCAGTGGCAGTGCAGTGGAGCTAAGGACAAAAAACTAAAGAAGAAAATGCTCGCTCCCTCGCTTGTTGGTTTTTTGAGGTTCTTGAGTAGTTTCAGGAAATTTTTTGTAGCGGTTGAAGATTGGTGGTTGAGGGTTGTAGGAAGTAGGGGGTTGTAAACGATGCGGATTTGGGATTGGGAAAATTTTGCAAGGTTCAAAATACACACAGTAGTGCGTACTTGCGTTCTTTCCAGATCCTTTAACAGAACTATAAATTTTTGCCAGGAAAATTTCCAAAAATTGGAAGAACCGCATTTTCACTCATGTTTAAATCACAATTTTTATAAATAAACCTGGAAGATGCACGCAAATGCATAAGTGCTTTGAGCTTTTGGTCAGCCAAGTTATGATATTTTCCTCTAAAAATACCTAAAATTGGAAAAATCGATAATATTGCGGATTTTCCAATTTTTGTCAATTTTCCTGATTAAGAAATCATTATTTTTATAACGGAAGTGAAAATAGAACAATATATATGTACAATGACTTACTAGGTGGGCGAACTATTCCTTCCCTAACCAAAATCGTAAAAAATTTAAAAATATCAGTGAAGGAGCGGTTTTTCCTATTTTCGCGTTTTTCCGAAAAAATTTTTGATTGTGGAACCTAAAAGAATGAATAAAATATTTACATATATATACTGGTTCCTAAGTTAGCCAATTTGTGATACCCTTCGTGTAAAATATCCAAAATTGGAGAGAATCGGTGAAAATGCGGTTTTTCCAATTTTTGACGATTTTCCGGAAACAAATTAATTGTTATCTTAGTGGATCTAAAAAGAACACAGAAAAGTACTGATATAAGGTGGATTCTCAAGTTTGCGAAATTGTCATTACCTGAAAAATTCCAAATATAATTTCAATTTTTTTTCTGTCGGACCCATTATTTTCTTTTATATACTCCAACTACCACGAAGGCCTAAGGCCTAAACACCCATTGGGTACCGTGGGGCGATAGGGGGATACAGGGAACAGGCGGAACGCCACACGGACTCTGACGAGGGAACACGTGTGCATGCAACATGCACACATTCTGGCTCCGCCTACGAGATCCGCCGGGTGGTACCTCCACGTTCGACAGTCAGAGATCATCTACCATCTACGGACAATCACAACATCCATAGCCAAGAGAAAACTTTCTCCTGGGACGGGACTCGAACCCGCACAGCGTACGGCGACTGATCAGGAGACCGAAGAGTCTACTACTGCGGTCACCGCTGCTGCCTATACGCTGCACAAAATCACGGTTATGTGAGAAATAACAATGTAGATAAGATACTTTTTCCAAAAATTTTTTAGTAAAGTTGTGATCGTAAGAAATGTATACTAAGTGACGTATAAATCCGAACACCCAGTTTAAATGGTTTTATTTTAATAAAAGTTGGTGAATGTATTTATCTTACTGTAAATAACAAGTGAAACAATTTTCAGCCTTATCAGTTGGACATTCCGGTTTTTATACTGCTTTTTTTTAATTCCCTAATGCTCTAAAAATGAATATTTCAGCCGCAGTAAAGAATCAACGTTGGCGGATTTTGGTTCTTGACATCCTTTACGATCGGTTACGATGCCTAGAGTACGGAGACCTATACGATTTCGTCAACTTAGTGAGTTTGATCGGGACCGTATAGTGGGACTTCGGGAAGCTGGACTTTCTTTTCGGGCAATTGCAGTTAGAGTGCAAAGAAGTGTAGACACTGTGGTTAGGTGTTGTCAGGCATGGCTTCGAGAAGGCCGTACGCAAAGAGCAAGGGGCACTGGACGCCGCCGTAGAACAACAGACCGTGAAGATCGCCGCCTAAGATTATTGGCCTTAAGGGACCGTTTCTCCACTACAAGGTCCATTGCAAATGAATGGTTTGCAGAACACGAAAGACCTATTGGCATGCGAAATGTTTACCGACGAATGAGAAGTTTTGGCTTGTTTTCATACCGGCCACACTGGGTCCTCCCTTTAACTCGAGAACACCGACGTAATCGCCTTGAGTGGTGCAGACAACGGTCACTCTGGGATCAGGAATGGAACAGTATTGTCTTTAGTGACGAGTCTCGATTTTGTTTAGGCATGCACGATGGTCGTGCCAGGGTAAGACGGCGACGTGGTGAAAGGAGGAATCCACAGTTTTTTGATGAAAGACATGTTCATCACACTGTTGGAGTTATGGTTTGGGGTGCTATAGCTTATGGTTCCAGGTCACGTTTAATCTTCATCAGAGGTAACATGAACGCGCAGCGTTATATCCACGAAGTTCTAGAACCCCATCTTTTACCCTATCTTGACACCCTGGCAGATCCAACTTTCCAACAAGATAATGCCCGACCACATGTTGCAAGAGTCACAATAGACTTCTTTCAACATAGTGATGTCACATTGTTACCATGGCCACCAAGATCCCCGACTTATCCCCAATTGAGCACGTGTGGGATATGATGGGTAGGAGATTGCTCAATTTGCAACGTCCTCCTCAGACTCTAGAAGCACTTCGAGAGGAGTTGGTGGCTGCCTGGAATGAGATACCACAGGAGGACATTGACCACCTGATCAGAAGCATGCCTAGGCGCGTTGGAGAATGCGTAGCACATCAGGGTGCATCCACACATTATTAAAGGTCAAAGGGCTTTAAAGCAGTGCAATCATTTTGAAATTTTTATCATTTACTTATTATGCTCCATTAAGTACTTATACAAAATTTTATTAAAATAAAAACATTTAAACTGGGTGTTCGGATTTATATGTCACTTAGTATATTTCGAAAAAACAAGATCGAAAAATCTGGCAGTGATTTGACCCAGTATATCTTGATTTGGATTGATCATGATTTGGATACCTTTGGCGGCAATTTCCATATGTAGTTTCGAATAGCCTTTGTGATTACACCTGTAGACACATAATTTTAACGTCTGCGACTCCAATAACCCCAGCTAGCCAGGAATACACAATATCCTTTACCTGCGGAGGGTCGGATCTGAATTCAGCAACACCAACGGTACCCCAGCTGAGACGCGCGAGGATGCAATGGTACCAAAGTGTACGAAAGGTGTCCCAATATTATGCATCATGTATTGGCAGAACCGATTATTTAAAAAAAAAATAAGTTAACAATTTAATTATATTCGTGTTATCACATCACCAGCAGTATGGGTTTCTATGGCCGATGAGTAGTAAGGATACTAGAACGTACGAAATTTGTCTCAGATACATGGCCCATATTCAAAGTCCATATTTTCAATCTTCATAAATCGACAATACTGTTTTTCATTGACACTTCTTCCACTCTAAACATTTATATCGTGGTACAACGATTCATACAACCGCCATATAATAAATATACTAGAGTGTACAAAATTTGACTTAGATGCATATTCATGCATATTCAAAGTCTATTTGTTTAGAATTGCGTGGGATGTATAGAGTCAATCTACTTGATGCGATTTTCTACAATAGCTCAAGCTGGTCGATTATGTGTCACCTTACGTACAAGGTCCAGCTTCGAATCGGAGCGGAATACCGTTCACACATCTATGTAGAGCCTTGTACTGGTCTGACTACACTAAGTGATATATAAATCCGAACACCCAGTTTAAATGGTTTTATTTTATTAAAAGTTGGTGAATGTATTCATCTTACTGTAAATAAGTGAAAAAATTTTCAGCCGTATCAGTTGGACATTCCGGTTTTTATACTGCTTTTTTTTAATTCACTAACGCTCTAAAAATGAATATTTCAGCCGCAGTAAAGAACCAACGTTGGCGGATTTTGGTTCTTGACATCCTTTACGATCGGTTACGATGCCTAGAGTACGAAGACCTGTACGATTTCGTCAACTTAGTGAGTTTGATAGGGGCCGTATAGTGGGACTTCGGGAAGCTGGACTTTCTTTTCGGGCAATTGCAGTTAGAGTGCAAAGAAGTGTAGACACTGTGGTTAGGTGTTGCCAGGCATGGCTTCGAGAAGGCCGTACGCAAAGAGCAAGGGGCACTGGACGCCGCCGTAGAACAACAGACCGTGAAGATCGCCGCCTAAGATTATTGGCCTTAAGGGACCGTTTCTCCACTACCAGGTCCATTGCAAATGAATGGTTTGCAGAACACGGAAGACCTATTGGCATGCGAAGTGTTTACCGACGAATGAGAAGCTTTGGCTTGTTTTCATACCGGCCACACTGGGTCCTCCCTTTAACTCGAGAACACCGACGTAATCGCCTTGAGTGGTGCAGACAACGGTCACTCTGGGATCAGGAATGGAACAGTATTGTCTTTAGTGACGAGTCTCGATTTTGTTTAGGCATGCACGATGGTCGTGCCAGGGTTAGAAGGCGACGTGGTGAAAGGAGGAATCCACAGTTTTTTGTTGAAAGACATGTTCATCACACTGTTGGAGTTATGGTTTGGGGTGCTATAGCTTATGGTTCCAGGTCACCTTTAATCTTCATCAGAGGTAACATGAACGCGCAGCGTTATATCCACGAAGTTCTAGAACCCCATCCTTTACCCTATCTTCACACCCTGGCAGATCCAACTTTCCAACAAGATAATGCCCGACCACATGTTGCAAGAGTCACAATAGACTTCTTTCAATATAATGATGTCACATTGTTACCATGGCCACCAAGATCTCCCGACTTATTATCCCCAATTGAGCACGTGTGGGATATGATGGGTAGGAGATTGCTCAATTTGCAACGTCCTCCTCAGACTCTAGAAGCACTTCGAGAGGAGTTGGTGGTTTCCTGGAATGAGATACCACAGGAGGACATTGACCACCTGATCAGAAGCATGCCTAGGCGCGTTGGAGAATGCGTAGCACATCAGGGTGCATCCACACATTATTGAAGGTCAAAGGGATTTAAAGCAGTGCAATCATTTTGAAATTTTTATCATTTACTTATTATGCTTCACTAAGTACTTATACAAAATTTTATTAAAATAAAACCATTTAAACTGGGTGTTCGGATTTATATGTCACTTAGTATATTAATATCATGTAATTTTATGCTAAAGTACATAAACGTTTATTTTGGAAACGGTTTCTATGTTTGATTTTTCAGGTATATCATTCCAAGGACAGCATGTTGGAGAAAGTGGACAGACACTGCCTTCCTAAAGAGTATGGGGGCGAAGTTCCAGCTAAAGAGATGATTGATTTGTGGAAAGTTGAGTTAGCTACGAAAAGAAAAAGACTCCTGTCGTTTGATTGCATGAATCTGTTAAGTGACCAAGGAATTATGTGTAGGAAAAACAGACAAACTGAGGACAGTACGGGGAGCTTGCTAGGAAGCTTTCGGAAGCTTGAGTTAGATTAGCTTATTAGGATTTTAAAATTGACGTATTCAATTTATTAAGTCACCTTTCATGATCGTATTCATTTAATATAATCTAATCATATTAGCAAATTTCCCCGAAATAACTGAAAAGTTTGATTTTATTGGTGCAAGTTGTTCAAAGGGATATTCAAAACATGGACACATAAAATGGGTACACCGAGTTTTGTTGGAAAACCTTTTAATCGACAACAAAGAATGGGGCCATATTACCGTGCAAAGTATATAGTAGAAACGAATCTCTCAAAGTTTTACCTACAAAAACCAGATATGTAATACTGCAGTTCGGCTCCAGAGCACTCATTGTGTGCCCACATCGCATAGCTTTGGCACTGAACCCATATTCCGCCCTGTCGGTCACCAGAGAAACGCCGGTCACAAAACATACAAGTCGCATCGTTGTTCTCAGAAACTGCCCCTTGCAAAGATTCATCAACATCGGAATCATCATCACTGCTTGGAAGAACATCTTCATCACTGTCAGAACTGCTGCTTGTACTAGAGGCTTTTCTGGAAACTTTTCCTTTTGACAAAAAGTTACGTCGAACTTGCTGTACACTGTTCACGCGACCCCGACCCCGTGCAGCTACTGCCACTGTAGTTCTCTTCACGGATGCTTCTAATTCCCTTATGTAAGTTGATAATCTAAGTTCAGCAGCCGATGATGCTTTGCGTCCTCGAGTTGAAGCTTTTGTTTTGGGTTTCGGGATAGGTGATGTATCATGCGGTAAAACAAAAGAAGATTCAGAAGCCGAAGATCCGGGCTGATCATTGGGATTCGTTTTTTCTACACGATCATTGATTTTCGATGGCCCAGGCTGTACATCTGTTGCTAGTGGTTGTATCACTGTAGATGTTGCCGACTTGTTATGTGGTGCTATCGTTACAGCGATATACAGGGTTAGTTCAAAGGGCACATAGTAAAATACACTAGTGTACCTTGCCGATATGAATCACAAACCAGTCTGGAAGGTAAATGTTATTTTTCTGCAAAAAAAGGATTGGTTACGTTTTTTCTTCTAAACAAATTTAAACATTTCGTATTTGTAAGTACCTAATTAGCAACAAAAGATGTTCAATTACTCACAAATACGAAATGTTTGAATTTGTTTAGAAGAAAAAAACGTAACTTTTGTTTTTCGCATAAAAATAACATTTATCTTTCGGAATGATATGTGATTCATATCAGAAAGGCAAGCACGTGTATTTTGCTATTAGGAGCTCTTTGAAAGAACCCAGTATATTGCTCAATAAACTAGTAGTGATGGGCGGATAACAGTGGTTTGGGATAAACAACTAGAAATTCTCAAATAACTACTTTAGCAATATAATCCAATTCTACGGATTTGAAGAATTTCTCAAGTGCCAAAACCTGCATTTTGCCTCGCTTTTCGGCCATAACATTTTTGCCATTAGTCGGATCTTTTTACGTGTGGTTCATTTTATCTCATAAATACCTAAAAACCTTATATGAAAAGTTTTTTCATTCAACACGTTTTCTCATTCTTTGTTGTCAAATAAAAAGTTTTGTCACAAAAATTGGTGTACTTATTTTATGCGTCCATGTTTTGAACAACTTGCAGCAATAAAACCATACTTTACAATCATTTCGGGGAAATTTGCTAATACGATTAGACTATTACACACTTAGTCAATCAAAGCAAAAAAAGTATGTTGTTTCGAAATGATTCTTGGGCTTTTGCCCAAATAGTAGTAACTATTGAGCATAATCAATGAGTTTCTAGTTTACTAGAAATGGAGCTACTTAGTTTAATCCGAAGTGGACTTCTCTCTCTTTGGATATTCACTATGGTGCCATTCTCAACCTTTTGATTAAAACCTGAAATTTCAGAAAGTGCGACTCATTTTCTATTAAAAATCATTAAGCATGGAGGAAACGAGCACGCTGCAGACCATTACAATTTCCTTTCTATTGATTGGCTCATAACATTATTAAACTTATTCTTGCTTGTCAATAGTAAGTTATATCTGTGTTGCAAATATCGAAATAATTAGGTAGGTATAGATTATGTATAAAATATTTGTTTTTCATGCATATTTATGATTATCTGCTCCGTTCTTTTTCCGTTACGGTGATAGCATTATTTATAATTTCCAACATTGTATTTACACGAAAGATTATAGATATATTAATTTAAGTAGCCTTAAGATAAGATAAAGTTATCAATTTAGTACATACAACTATGTAGTATTGTTTTTCAAATCCGAATATGCTGTACCACCTCATCATCACAAAAATGATTTAAGTTAGTTCTAGTTATATGTCTTTCCTTTTTGTTGTTTTTTGACATCTGTTTTCGCTTTTTTTTCATTACATCTTTCTTAAACTAGTGTTATTTTAAACTGCAGAGGTTGCCCCAATTGTTCAATAATTAGTTATTTCTTAGTATTCTTATTTTCCTTATTTCATCCTACATATATTTCGTGGTTGGGGAGGTAAGATATTCATTAACTTGGATCAAATCATTTGGCGAAACAATCGTGGCCAGGAAGCTCAGAATTTAGAAATATATGTTATAACAGTTAACTAGTATACCGTATACAGTCGAAATCTCGGAAGATGACGGCATCATTTTAGTTACAAACGACAGCGATTTGTGAATATATTTAACGAAGTTTCTGATATGTTAGACAAAGACAAACAGAATTTTATTGTCTAAACAAACTGTGTTGCTAATTTGCATATATCCGACAAAGATAGACGATGTTTTCATGTTGCGTGATCGATCATATTTGAAAGATGAATATTTAGTTTATGTTAAAGCAGGTTATGTTGTTTTCGACTAATACTTTCGTCTTTGGTGTTCCCGTGTTAAGGTATTCAACTCATAACTGTTTTTTTCGAAACGAAAACTCCCCACTAAAATTATTATTAAGGTATCACTCAAAACCATGAAATAAAATGAAAATAAAAATAATCAGTGAAACAACCTAACTTCGCAAAATCATAATATAAATTTGTTGTCATTATGTCTCTGACTCGTGATTTTATCATCGACGTACGTCCATGGATTACTTCAGTACAATTTATGGTATGACGTTATAGTCATCTTTCGTGATTTTGACTATAGCTACTTGGTTTAGATTGAACCATGGGCGCCCACAAGATTTTTTTGCAGGTGCCGATCATCGACGAGAGATAACTTTTTGTGATCATGTACTTGTCCTCACGGCTTTTTGACGAGCTGGAAGGGAGGTATACCAAATGTTCAGTCAAATCCTAAGAATCCTCAAAATTGTACACAAAGTCATGCTAAATATGCAACTTTGATGGTTCAAGCGTATTCCAGGCCTGCCCTGTGGGCACCCATGGGTTGAACACAACCTCCATGTGTATTATAAAGGCCTGAATAAAATAAACCTTTTTTATGTGTTTCCTGTGTTTTATTATTTAACCCTTTCACTCCTGTAGGGACACATATGTCCCAGCAGCTTTTGATAATTTCCTGAAATGACATCCTCGTATTTGAAATACCTCGCACTGGGACATATCAGTATTTTATGGTTGTGGGAGAATAATTTGCGATGTGGCAACATGGAGCAACAAAATGCAAGCAGTTGAACACGAGGTGTGATTGTGTATACATCTAGACAGCGCATGTCTTAGTGTTTTACTTGCATTTATAGTGATCTGTTGCAAATATTTATAGCTGTTTTATAGGAAGGCGGCAACTGAAAGCACAAAAGTAAGTATTTACATATAAATATAACACAATAAATTAATTTTTTCAAGTGTTCCTTCCCATTATTTATCCTTGGGTCATATATGTCCCAACAGGTATTCATACCGGGCCAGATGTGTCCCATTAGGCTTGTACACTCTCAACTTTTTCTTGCAGCGTGAAAGATCAAAATTTCATTCCATCATCTGCATCTGGGTCAGAAGGAAGTGATAGTGATTCTTCTGATGATGAAGACAATTATATGCAGAGTGTTGAAGAAGATGAAAACACTGATGAAGCAAAGCAACAGCTGGATGCTAAAATAATCTTGTGGTCTACTAACAACGAAAATTTTGTTTCTAGAAAAACTATACCTCCTGAAGTAAGACCTACCATACAGTGTGACCTAAATCGTGGCAGTACTGAATTGAACTGCTTTCTAAAGGTCTTTCCAAGAAGTCTTTTTCTTTATATTGCCCATTGCACAAATCAAAGGCTAGAAATTCACGAAAAAAGTATAAAGAAAAAAATGAAAAAACCAATGCCAAGGAAATTATGCTAGTAACTGGTGTGTGTGTTTGATTATGCATTATAATAGAGTACCAACATTTGCAATGTATTGGTCAAATAATCCGTCTCTTGGTAACGAAGCAATATAACACGCTATATCTAGGGATAGATGTCAACTACTTTTATCATCAAAAACCTATTACATGGACGAAGTACTGTCATGCTTCAAAAAAACCTTTCCCCAGGCAAGAAGTGAGACTCTACGTTTCAACGTATCGACGAATCAATGGCAAAGTTTAAGGGTAGGTCGACCCTGAAACAATACATGCCACTAAAGCCAGTAAAACGTGGAATTAAAATATGGACAAGATGTGATTCATTGACAGGGTACGTTTATGACCTGAATATTTATAGTGGCAAGGAAACGGAGGTCACTGAAGGAACCCTCGGTGAACGTGTAGTGAAAAAGCTGACCTCTTCAATTCATCAAACAAAAATGTAGTTTTGTGTTTTGACAGATTTTTCACATCAGTAAAGTTGATGAATGACATTAAATTTGCTGCAGTGGGGACCTGTATGAGGAATCGTAAGGATGTGCCGAAGTTTGAAGGAAAACTGGCAAGAGGGGAATCCCAAATTAGATATAGTAATCAGGGAACTTTAGCTATGAGATGGCAAGATACTAAAGACTTTGTTTTACTTTCCAATTGTCATAAAGCTGCAATAACTAAAATTAAAAGAAAAATGAAAGACGGATCAAGTTCAGAAGTTCCGTGCCTTGAAGCTATAGAGTTTTACAATAAGTGTATGGACGGCGTGGACCATGCCGATCAAATGGTTTCTCTATATGATATCAACAGAAAATCTGCGAAGTGGTGGCGAAAAGTCTATTATAAATCTCTTATGATGGCGGTTCATAATCCTTTTATACTATTCAGAGAAACACATCAAAAAAAATACTACCTTCATTCAATATGTCGTAAAATTAGCGGAGTTACTGATAGCCCATGGTGTGAAACGTAAAAGGACCAGAAAAGCTGGCCGACACTCACAACCATGCACGGATCCAAGTAATGTTGGTGATCATTTACCTGAGACAGGGCCTACGAGAAGAAGGTGCTAAGGCTGCTCTCAAAGAACAATTGAAAAGAGGACCAAACTCTTGTGCAGGATGTGTGATTTGCCATTATGCGTAGATTGTTTTACGCCATACCATACCTGAATTACGTATCCGATGGGACAAATATGTCCTGCCAAAAAAACCTGTTGGTACATCAGTGCCCCATTATTTTTATAAAAATCTGATTGAAATAAAAATGTATTTCACCAAATAACCTCTTTTTAGTTTATTTTTACATAGGTATACAACATTTCAAAACAGTAATGTTAAAAAAACAAATCCGGATTGAAAGGATTAACAGGTGGATGTTAATAAATAAAACCGCATATCTGAATAAGAAAGGGTTATTTCAATTATGACCCTCAACGAAACAAAAGAAAATCATCATCTTTTCTCCTCCAGTCAGTTGCATCGTTGCAGTTTTGCAAATTGGAAGCCATCCCCTTGAAAGTGTACCTCATCCAGCGATGACCGAATCTGCACCTTTTCATCGTCAAAATTAATGGTAATTTAAAAGTTCCAGCTTATTCTAAGGCGTTTGAAAGGATCAATCATCTCCTTCTTCTACCTAAGTTGAAGTATATTCGCTTTGATAATACCTCACTTAAATTGTGCGTATTTAACCGACCGAATTCAGGAAGTTTCTCTATCTAGACAGAGCTCTGTCCCAAGTGTCATACCATCTGGAGTGCCTCAGGGATCTATCATAGGTCCTCTCTTATTCCTCATCTACACCTTCTATATGCAGTAATGGAAAATTCTGAAATGCAATCTTTTGCAGAAGATACGCAACTAGTACATTATCAAAAATCATAGTTTTCTGTTCTGTTAATAAAAGAAACTACGTCAAAGCTAACCTTAATATCTTTATTGACAGAAATCTTCTTCAGGTTGCTACTACGGCCAAGATTTTAGGTGCCGAGGTCGATGAGAGGTTAAGGTTTTATAATCACATCAACTGTCTTGTTCAAGAAACCTACCTCCGCCTACGCACTTTGTACTCTTGTAGGTACCTACTGAACTATAAGCTTAGGAAAAAACTGTGTGGAATGCTAGTAATGTCTTGTTTGAACTACTGTAACATCCTTTATTTCCCATGCCTTGACAAAATAACGAAACATAGAATTCAAATTATACAGAATAACTGTGTCCGTTTTATATGTGGATTGAGAAAATTTGACCATGTATCACAGAAATATAGGAAGCTGAAATGGCTCAAATTTGATAAATTGGTCGAATACCATCATCTAGTATTTATTCAGAAAGTAATAACCAATTCGAGGCCCGCCTACTTGAGAGAAAAAATTCTATTTAACTTTGTTCATAATCGGTTAGTTAGAGATAGGTTGAGTATCAGAATTCCACCTCACTCTACAGTCTTACGCGCAGTTTTTCTTATAATTCGGCAGTTCTATGTAATTCGTTGGAGTATTCCTTTAAATGTATGAGCTTAGCAGGTTTTCGTAAGCATGTAAGGATCAAGCTGCTTGACTGATACTATACTTTCCACATTCATCATCCAATCAGACTTTTTATTTATTACGTTGAGAAGCTAATATTACTTTTAAGGACATGATATATATGTGTATATATGTATGTATGTGTATATAGGTGTGTATATATATATATGTATGTATATTTTTTTGTTATTTAACATCATTCACAAGATTACGTGTCTCATCGATCCTTTTCTAACCTCCTATCTAGAACGTTACATAATGCCAAACATGCTTATGAACGAACAACTCGTTACCTCCAAAAATAAGAAGAAGCTGTTTCGGTATCTAAGAACAAACCTGAATTCCAAAGTTTCATCACCTCAGATCCGCGACGCTGACGGTCATCTCCACATGGATGCCACCGAATCTGCCAACTTACTGGCAGAGTCCTTTAGTGATGACTTCGTCGATGAGCCTAATGGAGACCTTCTACCGACCACTATCTACCATAGGTGTCCCAACAGCCTTTGCGAAGTTGAGTTCCTGCCTGAAGATGTATTAATGCACTTGCGAAATCTGTAGACCTCTTCCTCCCCTGGTAAAGATGGGATGACGGCTGCTGTACTTAAAAACTGCGCTTCAGCACTGGTCCTACCATTAAGCTTGATATTCAGATCGTCTTTTAGATCTCATACCCTACCCTCATGCTGGCTTAGTGCTTCTGTTACCCCTGTATTCAGAAAGGGCGACAACTCCTCCGCTAAAAATTATCGACCAATAAGTCTCGTTCCTGTCGCCGCCAAAATAGCTGAAAGAATCATATTAGATAAGCTCATGTCATTTGCTTTCGAAAATGACCTTACCCTAAGAATCAGCATGGATTTCTCCCTGGTCGATCAATAATGACCAACCTTCTCCACTCTCTCAACGATTGGACTCAGTATCAGGACACAAAGACTCCTGTTCATATAATCTACTTAGATTTTTCTAGGGCTTTCGATCACGTACCACATAGAAGGCTTCTGTTTAAGTTGGAATGTATGGGAATAAGAGGCGAGTTGTTAGTGTGGATTAAGGCTTTTCTCACCGGGAGGACTTTCTCTGTGCGCATCAGTGATAGCCAGTCTCACCTTCATCATGTAGCATGTGGAGTTCCTCAAGGCTCTGTCTTGGGACCAGTGCTGTTCCTTCTGTATACAATTGACCTGCATGCATTGATTTCCTCCACATGTTCAGCTTATGCCGACGACACCAAGATTTACAATACTGTCGTAAATTCTGCTATGCTTCAACGAGATCTTGATATTGTTTGTCAATGGTCAGTCAGTTGGCTTTTACCCTTAAATCTAACTAAGTGTTGTGTCCTTCACCTCGGGAAGACAAATCCGCGATTTACATACAAGATCTCTGACCACAACATCGAAGCAGTTTCCAGCCACACTGATCTGGGCGTTGTAGTCAACGATCGTCTTTCCTGGTCAGAGCATATTCACCACGTTACATCAAAAGCCAAGGAACTTGTATACATGCTGGAGAGGTCTTTCAAAGGATCCGATGTCAACACTTGCGCCTACATTTACAAGGCATTCGTGAGGTCAATTCTTGAATTCGCTGGCCCGGTATGGGACACTGTGCTTCTGCGCGATAGAAATCTCGTCGAATCAGTACAGCGTCGGGCTACTCGTATCCCTTTTGGAGCACGAAGACCAAGCTATGAAGATCGCCTTGAATTATTCAACCTGACCTCATTCTCTGAGCGAAGACTTCGTGGCGATCTTATAGTTACGTTCAGGATACTTCATGATTTGATGGGCACCAACCTCATGCATCTATACCGTCTGTCGCGCAGTAATCTACGCGGACACAGCTTCAAACTGCATAAGGAGCCATTTAAAACAACAGTCCGACAGTGGTTTCTTCCCAACCGCATATTCAACACCTGGAATAGTTTACCTGAAAGTGTGGTTGGTGCTACTTCAGTTAATAGCTTCAAAGTGCAGTATGATAGCTGGAGGAGTGTACAAACTTTATAGCTATGAACTGTCCTTTTTTATTTTTTTCTATTTGATGTATTTGTGTTACGTGTTCGTACACTATATTTACCGCATGAGTTTATAGTACTGTGTACTCTGCTCATCTTAATTATCATAATAATAATAATAATAATAATCACTGTATTTATTGATTCAGCTGGTTAAGTGTGAGAGTAGCATTGCTAAACTTCGCCAGTTGAGTCCCACTTTCAGTATGTACCATGTACATATTTTTGTAATAAAGGCATATATTATTATTAACAAATCCGTTCATTATCAGTTGGCGGGAAAAATCGTTATTTTGGGTATCAAGCGGCAATATTGCATGACTGTGTTGTAGGCGACTTTCATGGTCACTACGCCGTAGTTCTTGGGTTAACTGAATTGCAAATGCAAGTCATTTTTTAAAATAGTGCATAATGACGTGCGACGAATACCCAATTCTTGAGAACGATGTCTGGTAGACGTCTCAGGGCGCTCCACTACGCTTTCACGAACTCGCTTGTCATTTTCCGAACAGTTCGAACCCGGCGCGACCTTGGCAAGTCTTCAACTTCAGCTATTTGTTCAAATTTCCGTACCAACTGACGGTGATGTTGACACTGGGCACATTATTTCGACCGAAATCTTGTTGTAGGTTCCAAATTCTTGCAACAATCGACTCATTATTTAAGTAAGATCAATATGGACGCGTTGTGGTATCGTGTAGCGCTCCATGTAGAATTGGACACATGTGCTTTAAACAAGTACTATGGCGCCACCTACTGAAATGCGTGTATAAAAATAGCGCGCAATTTAAATCAGTTATATATTGGCCAGCCTGTACAAATCAAATAATATTCATTATTCTCATTTCCTGATGAGATAAATTTCAAATTAAAGGCAGCTAACAGATTATAACATTTATATCTCATTCCTGTTGCTTCTTGGAGAAAAATACTGGGTAGTAAGACCTTTCAGCTATTTCTAAGTCCTTATAACCCTCATTTCTCATCTGAATATGGTCGACAATTACACTAAAGCAGAAGTAGCACAGCGTACCCTATAAATGCAGCATATTGGTATCATAGAAACCTTCGTATAGAAAACATGTACAAATTTGGAATAAAGCAATTTTGTAAAATATTGTACGATGAAAACAAAAACATGAAAAAGTAGAATGTGTCATGTAGCGTGAAAGTGTTGACATACGAGGTCTGTAAATTAAGTGATGAGAATGGTATTGTGGTGTTCGATTTAGCAACACTGGAGGCGCCCGGCTTGGACCACAACACAACAACACCGTTGACGTTTGTCAGATGGTTGCGCCGCCTACTTGCCTGGAGATCTGGAGGAACTATAGTAAGAATGCCAAGAATACATCTCGAATGAGGAACGCTAGGAATGTGTCGGTGATTTCGTTTGTTCATAATTTGAAATCTGTCAAAAATGATGTTTCTGATATTGAAGGATTATTTCATGAACATATATTTATAAAATATCCAGATTAAGGGTACCTAATATCTCTTTCAGCAGTTTTGCTGAGAACAACGTTCAGAATAATAAAATCCAACCCTAATTATGAAGCACCAAATATATTTAGTTTCAAAAAATAGTCGTATGATATTGACAATGGTATAAAAATGAAAATATACATATAGATAGATTTATTTCAAATTCATGTTGTGCTGCAAAACATAGATGTCTCACTTCATTGTACTGCTTCTTGATAATTCTGAAACAATACAGAAAGCACCAATGTGATTCAAAATTCTTTGTAAATAAGCTAGTCACTTTTAATTAGTTTTCTCAGTTCTATGCTTTTAATTTGTTGGCCTAGATGGTCAGAATTTTTCTTGAAAAAGCTTTATGACTGTACTCTGCCGATATTACAAGGTCCTATTTAATTAAAAAAAAAACTTCCATACTTTATATGACGGTGCCAACTACCAGGGGTAAGGTACCCGGGGGTAATAAGGCCCACCGAAGAAATTATAATTAATATCTACGAGAGAAATTTACTTTTTCAAACTTTTATTATTATAAAAAATAGAAAAGGGTATAAACTAACATAATGGTAATGTTTGAACACAAAATAATCATGCTTATATGTCGAGACGCGAACATTAAAAAAATTGTCTTCTGGGCCTTAAAGCCTGCAAGTGCATATAATAAGGCCCATATTCAAATGAACAAAAAACAAGTCAAACGAATAAACAAAACACAAAAAAAAATCAAAAAATAAAAAGAAAATATTAAAATAATGATATCCAAACATAAATATCAAAAATATCCCTTTGGGCCTTAATATCTGCAACGACATTTAATGAGATTTGAATGAGAGATAAAAAAAATAACAGTTCAACAAAATACTGATAGAATAAAAAATAAATGTAACACATTAAAAAAACAGTATCAAAGATAAAATATGGTATTAAGTATAAATCTAATACTTAAGGCATACAGTCTGGACACAAAAAATTTTCAGTATCGTCCGCAGTCAAACCAGCACAATCCTCATGGACCCAAAAACCACAAGAAGCACATCGTCTCATATCTGCTACATAGTCTTCGTAGCAAATCACACAATGCCATTCTTCGTTATGTTCTTTTGCTTTTGGTGCAATGGAAGACACAGATTCAGATGGCGATTTAGCGGTATTCGATAAGACTGGAACGGGATCAAGTTGAGACTCCACCTCCTTTAAAAATACGGATCGCTTGACTTCAACTGCTTTGTAATTTATAGCTTTACGTCTTGGAGCAGATTTTTTTTTTGACTAGATCTGGTGTTGGTAACACTTCCGCGAAGGAATTATTCAAAGGGATTAATTTTTTACGCAATTCGCCTAAAGGCAGGTAGTCATCTGAATCATATTCCGAATCATCGGCAGCGGCGGTCGTCTCCTGGTAAGGTTTCTCAGTTGCAAGACTTGGGGTAAATGCTTCAATGGGAAGAACATCCTTATCATAAGGGCATATTCCTGTAGCTCGAAAGCCGCTTTTAATATTTCCAATGGACATTGCTTTCTGCCATGTAGGTGTGAAAACTTCAGAAAATCTTTCCCTGTTTAAATCACGTGTAGGATGTTTATCCCAGTACTTTAAAAATTCATCGTCCCAATAAGCTTCAAATGTTCGAAATATAGCTTTGTCCATCGGCTGAAGCTCATGGGTGGTGTTACTCGGCAGACAATATAAGTGAATCTCATGAGCTTCTGCTTTCTCAGCAATGCTAATATCCAAATGGCATTTGGCCCCATCAAAAATTAAAATTACTGGCGGAGGCGACATGTATTCAATGAAATGGTCTAACCACTTATCAAACGTTTCTATCGTCATACTCCCTTTAGGCGTCATCATAACTTTTGAGGCAGCCGGTAAGCCATCTGAGTAGGTTGGCTTCATTCTCTTGTCCTTAAAAAGAATGACAGGCGGTATGGCATGTCCGAGAGCATTAGCGCAAGCGACGATAGTTGCGTTTTCCTCGTGTTCATGAGAAATTACATGCACTCGTTTTGCTCCTTTGGCTGCCAGAACGTTTTGTTGGTGGTGAAGAGTCAAGCGGCAACCCTTCTCGTCCATATTATAAATTTTTGCTTCTTTATTTTTTAACTGAGTACGCTCCAACAAATCTCCTAGTTTTTTTAAATGATCTTCTACGATAAAACGATTTAATTTTTGGGCTCTTGCTGGATTCATGAATTGAGATCGACGTTTTGATATTCTCGGATGATTTTTCAGAAAAGTCCTTAACCACTCCCTACCAGCGAGACGAGTTTCCTGATTGAAACAATGCTTAATTTTCTTTTGCTCAAATGAACACAGACCTTCTTAATGCTTTTGCTGTTAGCGGAAAACCATTATCGGCTAGCCGAATTATTTTATTCTCAAGGTCAGTCTCTTCATTATCGGTCAAAATTGTTTGCCTACCTAGTTTTCTCTTCACGCTTTGTGATTTAATGTGGTTCCTAAGTGTTCGTCTGGGTATTCCGCATTTTTGTTCCACCCAGCGCTGAGATTTTCCCTCGTTAATATAATTTAATGCCTCTCTCATCATCTCTTCATCCCAATTTGCTCTTATCCCCCTGCTTTTTTTACCCATCTTCTATAAAAGAATAAATAAATCTAATGAATAAGTGTATTCATGGCGGCAGAAAATAAAGCCCAAGCCTTTTTCAATGCATTGTAGAAAATAATTCCCGGGCCTTATAACCTGTAGCACAATAAAATTAATTTTGAGGTTATTAAACAACAAACAAACCCAACATAAAAAGAAACGCTACGTAAAATGGAACTATCAGTTACATAGATTATCATGCATACATAATGAAAAATCTACGTATTATTAAAACAATTTAATTTGCTTACTTACCGGTCGAAATTCTTATAAAATACAGCACAGCGAAACGTGACACCATAGAACAAGCCAGGAAGCTCATAACCATAGAACAAAATTACATTTCTGGCAACAGTAATACTAAATATTATTAACAGATGGCGATATAAATATTTTAGGCGCTTTCCTTTGGGCAAACCAGCGTTGGGCCTTAATATCTGGTGGTACATTATAAAGAGGCACTGAATCCAGACATGCAATTTCATATAATCTACCAACTACATCTTGCCAATATGTTAAGTTCACAACCTGCCCGTAGCACTTTATGACTGAATCTCCTGAGCTTCTGCCTTTCCCGCAATAATCAAAATACATCTCACGTATACCACCACAGCTACTGATAGTGTTGCTTTGTATTTTAGGCTCATTTTTTTACCAAATATCCCCGAAAGCATAGCGTTGATAATCTGGATATTAACCAAAACAAACGCCATATTTGATATTTTTCCCGGCAAGCAGCACGTCACGCGATGTCGGTGATGCAGTTTCTCTGATTTTGCCTGACAGGATGACATGTAATTCGCCGTTAGTACAAGTTTGAATTCGCTCTTGTCATTCGGTTGTCCGTAGAGATTTTTTTTTATGTTCTAAAAATGAACGACGGTGTGACATCAGGTTTTGCTTCAGGTTTGGGCGCAATGCAAGGGAAATTCTTGCTAAACAGGCGTACGGGGATAGTACTTTGTCAATAGACCATGGTTTTCGGTGGTTTAAGGCATTTTTAGAGAGAACCACGAAGCGGAAGGCCTTCATCTACATGAACCGATGAAGGTATCGACAGAATCCGGGATCTTGTGCCTTCAGATCATCGGCTGACATTCAGAATAATCGGGGAAGTGTTGAATTTGACTCACATCACTGTTTATCTGACAGACAATGACGAATAGTAGTATCACCGTTTATCAGATCAAGAACAATTGGATGTTGCATAACGATAATGCTCCTTGTCACATAGCAATGTCAACAAACGAGGTTTGGCCAGTAAAAGCATTCCTGTGGCTCCTCGCCCTCTTTATTCGCTTGACTTGAGTCCTTGTGACTTTTTTCTCTTCCTGAGCTTGAAAAATTACCTCAAGAGAACTCAATTTGGGACTTTCGAAAACAGTCAAACAGCTGAAGCCGACCAGCTGAAGGCTATTCCAGTATAGGGGTTCCACCAGTGCTACGAAGAGTGGAAGAACCGTCGGCACTATAAAATTGTAATTATATTTGAATAAGAAAATTTCAAAAGTCAGTCTCTCGTATACAGCAGGAGGTAGTGAACGTTCCGTTTTATGGGCAACTACTCCGAAGCCAAGAAAAGCAATATTTTCTATTTCAAAAGAAATGAAATGTTATACGTATTACATTAAAGTAAAAAGTATTAAATTAACATGATTTGTGTCTGATACGTATCTCCAAGTTTCAGTAGGGCTGATACAGTCCTGGAACAATTTCAGATACGTTTGTCTGTATGTAATAGTGGTTTCGTTATTCTCACCAAACATTTATGTAAATATTACATGTCCAGTTTACACCTTTAAAAGTTTCACTGCATGGCTGATATTAAAAGAGGCTTTGCATAATGTTTGCTCAGTTTTCTTTTCACTTTTCGACAAACGGTCAGGTACACACTCGTACAGTCCTTGCTTCACTGTACATACGAATCTACATACCTAAAAGATGATTCCAGTAGTGAGATACATATTACTAGTAAGTACCAGTTTCCAACAGATACAACTTTTTATAGATTTAGTAGCAATAATCATGTAGATTCTTAGCTTTTCAATTGGTTTAATACCGGGATATCCCAAATCGTGAGAACGGTATTTTTATGTCTACTACAGAGCTTTACGACGTGTTCTGCTATGTTAGCATCTTCAGGGGAAGATTCAGATAGTTTTAATAACAGTTTTTCGACAAGACGCTGAATGAAATTGAGTTTTCAAAATCTGAGGACCGCATTTTATGAACATACCAGCTGAGAAGAGGTTAGAGAATAGTAATCCGGATCATGCCGTATCACCTTTTGGTCCATTTTCTTAATCCCATCCCGTCTTAAATAATCCTAAAATTTTTTTTTGCTCCGATCATTTTTTCTGACTTCTCGTAAGGTCTCCAGTAACTTTTTTCCATATTTAGTCGTTTTCGAGCGATAAGCCATTTAATGTCTGAAAAATTTTAAAAATGGCCATCTTAAATGATTGAAAACTCGGTTAAAAATCGTTATTTCTGAGATTGCCAAGTATCCAAATTAAGACTAAAATCTTCCCATATAAGATACCGAAGAGTATTTCAACATTCATTTATTTTAAATCGATTTTTGTTTGTTCTAGCAAGCATTTGGTGCTCGTATTTAATTGGAGCCAGAACCATTGTTTTGTTTATCGCAAAGCGTATTGGCAGTTGAACCTTTTTCTTTTAAATATACCAAGCATCCCAAAAATCATGGAACGACAATGATAGGATTTCATCTCTAATCAGAAATGCCGTGCATGTCCTTATTCAACATATTACGCACGGTTTTTGAGTTACCGCTATTTTGAATAATTTTTCGAAAATCGTTGCAGACTCTATATGGAAAATGTGAGGACCGCACTTTATGAACAGATACCAAATGACATAATGTCAAGGAATAATAATATGTGGATTACATGCTATTGAGCGATAATTATTTTAATATATTTATATTTTTTATAATTAAAGGGTTTATAGGTTGTTGAATGAAGCAGAAAAACGTTGTTGAACACAATATCTATTATTGCTATTGTTGTTCTGGATTTTCTGGTTGGAAATGACCCCTTTGATGACTACCTTCCTTAACTTTTGTGACGCCCTGTACACTTAAGAAAAGTTAAGAGCTTCAACTTAATCAAGGTTGTATGTACAATCTGCGAATATCAAAAGTTCGCAAATTTTGGCCTAACAAACCAGCTTATAAAGCACTTCAAAATAAATTAATCTTTGGTGGTCTTGTAGAGAAAGGTTTTACCTTTGATTTAGATACTTCTCAACCTCCGAAGTAATGATCTTTAACCAAGTTTTTAATCATTGAGGATGAACATTTTTAGGGGTTTTCAGACAATGAATAGCTTATAGATCGAACACTTCTAGACGTAGAGAAAAATTATTATGGAGATTCTTTATTCAAAATGAGTAGTCCAGCGAATAAACTTTTTTTTTAATTTATGAGTCAATAAGTTGGATGTATATTCTTGCACAATTTAAATTCTGAACCTTTCACTGCATAAACCAGTTCTGTAACAATTAAATTTTGAAAGCTGAATTGGCTGCCTACGACTTTACACTTTGCATAAACCAGTCAATTCCTAGACTTGACCGGCTTTTGCACAGTGCTGTCAGTCTAATACAGCACGGCTACCCCGAACCCGGACATAGTTTCCTTCCGTTAAAGTCATGAAAATACAAAAAAGAAAGCACGACAACATATATTTGTCGCAAGAGTACTCAAAGATCATTGAAAATAAAAATAAAAACTCATCAATGCGGTGCAGGATATATAAAGAAGAACAATAAACTTACGATTTCAAAATGTAGAATCATGCGCTATGAAAAACTGGATAATTAAATATTATTTAAATAGTGAAATAGTCACTTTGTATCAGCTTAATATTGTTTAAATCCGAGATAAGAGAATGTACAGCTTCTGTCTCTACCAAACATTACAAATAAGACGTATAGTGAAAGAAGAAAGCTTAAGAAAAATAAATCTGATTACTTTATGATAATTAAAATTATGTGCCACAATGTGATCAGTGGTTTTATGACGAAATCAGGAAATACCATCAGAGTTTTTCGTCAGCTGATAAAGACACTTCTGCATCAGAATTCAGTGAAGATGAATAATGAAAATATTTTAAGTTTGTGTCAAAGGTTAAATTAAACTATGTATTAGTCAAAGTCAGTTAAAGTTAATTTTATTTTAATTTTATCCGTTAAAAAAATCAAAAAACTGTGCATAAATTAGTCAAGTCCTTTGATCTTTCCCTCATAGATCATTTATTTTTTATTTACAGATTGATATATTTAAAAAATAATGCAGAGGAATTATCTGCAATTGACAACAAATAAGAAAAATTTCAGTAACTAAAAAAATTACATCAAGAATGTTTTTTTAAGCTTTCTCGACATTTTTCATCATGTGACCTGACTGGCTTATGCATTGGACCCCTCAATTACTTAGGAGGGAAGGGGATTGAAAAAATGGACCAAAAAGTGGCCCAGCAAACCCAATTCCTACCAGCGCCTGGTATATTTAATCTTCCCTTGAAGACGCTAATTTACCGAAACATGTGTCGTATTAAAAAACTTGTTTGGTGAGTGGTAAAACTCTGTACTGTACTTCTATTTGATAAGCCGATAGTTTCTTGAAGATCATGTCTATTGTAAGTTATCTTAAGACTTTGCTATTTGTGCTACTAGGAAAAGGATGTCTATAAGCGGGGTTTTCGGCCCTAATAATGAATCAAAGTCGATGGCATCTATGAAATTTTTGCATTCAAATATCTTAGGCATATTATGTATTTCAAGCTTCCGTCATCATTAATATTTTCATTTTAGTAAAACGTCTAAAGGTCACAATTTTGGCATTTTTATCTAAGATTCGCATATTTTCTAATATCGAGTTAGTATTTTTATATGATCGCTTGATCGCAATACTTAATATAATAAAACACACTAAGTCACAAGACATATATGAAAATAAAAGCCGTGCTCTAGCCTCTATTCAGGCTGCGGACTGCACGGCTGCTTCAGTCAGTCTGTCAGTTTGTCGGTCTGCTGGTCTATCGATCTAGTCTTGGTCCGTGGTATTACTTGGAAAGTACTGCTCGGATTTCGATGAAACTCCTACACAAGATTACTTCTACGCCGTAACAAAAGTTTTTGAAAATCTGTTGAGTACTGGCGGAGAGAAGCCAAAAACCAAAAAAATAGAAATCAGTCAAACTTCGTTTTTTTGTCGTTTTAAAGGATCTGAGGGATTTGAGGGAAATTTTGGATGTTAGTAAATATATCTGCTAGCATAGGAAATATACTAACATCAAAAAATTAAAATATATACACTATCAACCTGGTTATTAGATATACTTGACACATCATAGATTTTCCCGTAAATTTGCCCTTAAAACAGAATGCCAAAAATGTTTTCGATACGCGTCTACTTCTGCTCCTTTCGGCGTACCGGTCTTGGTAAGTGTTCTGGCATTACTGCCGGGCGACGTTGTGAGATTGACTACTGTCTAACTTAAATGTTCGAAAATGGACGAGTTTTTGATAAAATGCCAAAATTGCAAACTTTCAAAACATATCAAGCACTACGAGCCCCTTCCCACTTCAATTGGCGCACATCAAGATTTGAACCAAAATATGCTTTTATAAACTAAACATGACGAAACTATTTACTTCTAAAACAATTTATTGTCTCATTTTAGATACACTCTAGTCGTAAAAAATACATATTTGAAATCACTTAGACCTATAACTAATAGAACATCTGAACGAATAAACAATGTGCGAATAAATGCGCGAAGTTAACAAAGCAACAATTGAAAGACTACCATTGGGTAACATCACCTTTATTTTTTATAGTTTTGGCAAAAATTCGGTGTAAAACAATCCCATATTTCTTGAAGCTTTTGTCTCAGTTCGGTGATTGTACGAGCAGGATGTTGTCGTAGAACCTTTTTCATCTCGTGCCACAAACTTCAAATGGGTGGCAGATCTGGACTGCTAGAACCCCATTTCAAAAGTGGTACATTATTTTCTTCCATCCATTGTATAGCCTTTTTGTGATATGGCACGCTGCACCATCTTGCTGAAACACAAAATCTTGGCCGGATGTCAAACATTCTTCCATCACTGGTACAAGCGATTCTTCTAAAATTGCCAAATATTTGTTTGTGTCCACATTTCCATCAATAAAATGAAGTTTTCCTACTCCTTTTGATGATGTACTATCCCAGGCCATAATGGATGCTGGAAATTTCACTTTTCTCTTCAGACAGTCAATATGGAATGCTTCATTTTTTTGCGAATAACTCTACTGCGACTGTCACCAACACAAACTTCGAATCGGGCCTCAACACTCCATTTTATTGCACACCATTGTTGAGGTGTCTATTGTCTATGTTTTTTAGCCCATCTAAGCCGATTTTTCTTTTGCAGTGGAGTTAATAGTGACTTTTCTTTGGTCTTTAAACAAGTTGTGCAACTTTAGGGTTTTTACTTCACTTTTTTTTATATAAGAAAACTTACCTTGCAAGTGCTAAATCCCAGTTTATAGGCCTCTCTATCAGTTGTGGACCTCGAAATTCTCCTTCCAACAGCGTCACTCCACAGAGCACTTAATTGTAAATAATTGGCACGCTTGTTTTTCACGATTATTCTTCTTAATGCTCTTCGGTCGGCATTTGTGATATTACTTCTTTCCATATATCGTGGCCTAATATTAACTGAACCAGTTACGTTATATCTTCTAACAATATTTCTCACACTGTACTGCGATAAGTCTAACAAAGTTGCAATTTCTGAGTTTGATTTCCCAGAATTAAGAAAATTAATTATCAGTAACCGAATTTTCTCACTATTAACCTTTCCTCTACCCATTTTGAAAACCTTAACTACCCAAAACTATTTTAAACGTATTCTGACAGCTGTTATTAAGAAAAACAATTATCATGGCTTTTATTTTTCACAGCCACCTATGCGTTATAGACTTATTTTGCATTGAAATGAAAATAGGTTGATATGCTGTAATTGCAACATGTGTTATTTTTATGCTGCAAATTTGATTAGGGAGTGATAAAGTTGGTGTTTTCTACTATATATTATCAAAATATTCATTGTTAATATTTTAAACCTATAACAACACCCTGCTACATATTTATTATTTGTGTTTGGTAAGAAAAAAACTAAGATTTCAATAGTTGCGCCAAGTGAAGTGGGAAGGGGCTCGTAGAATAAAAATAACAATATTGATGAGAATACAGTACAAATGCGACATAAAGTACTCAAATGAGAAAGTTTCGTGGTTGTGATTCACCTTAAATTCGTGCTATTTTCAGAGCCGGAAACTCCGCTCATATACCCTGAAACTTAGCTCGTTTTTATAACTACACGCTATCATGGGAAGCCCCACTTCAAGAACACACTGTACCTGTATACCTACTAAACCAATATTTTTTCACAGATTACATTTCTGACGGTGCTTTTTAAACATGCATACTCCATGGATGACAATACCGGGAAAGTTGATTCATCGAAGAGCGTGGAAAAAAATTCAGCAATTGAAGAGGATGATCTGGAAACCGCTTACAGAACCTATCTGCCTCTGTTTGTTTACCGAAAACGACAAACACAACGGATAAACAGAGGAGGCTGAATACCAAATTTAATTTTCAATAAAGCCTGTAAATATTCTTTAGTTGTTCGATTCAGTGGAGGATGCGCCTACTCCTTGACTAAAACATTGTGTAATATTGCTCTGAGTTCCTTTGATATATAACACACAAGTGTTTTAATTAATTTCCAAATGATGATGAAATGTTTATCCTCGTAGTAGACGACCAGTTTGGTATTTGTTATTCATTTGAAAAAGCACAGAAGCAGTTTTCAATGAATTTTTCTTGACATTATTCAAACTGTGAACCTATGTGTCTGTACACTTGCAGCTACTAACGTTGAATTAGAGTTGAAAATCACACTTGAAATCAGACGAATTAACTACTTATTTAACTAACAAATTTAGTTGACAACGCACATTAATTTTTGATGTGCATAATCAAAACGCCACCTTTCACCTACAGGGTGGCATAAATAACATTCCACTTTCAAAGTACGTCATCAGAATTTGATCGTAGCTGAGTTTGGAAGAGATTTTCTGTTATCTTTCAGTAATGAAACACAAGTTTAGTACACTCTCGATGATTCAAATTCAAATTTAAATTCTTCATTATTCTAAGAGACATTACTATATATGTGTAGGCTTCGTAAGAGTAAAATCTGATAAAGCAACACAAAATAAATATACAGTGCTTTTCTTTAATGCCCCCCTCCCCTTTGATTTTTTCAATGGATCAATTCAAAAAATTAAAACTTGAGGTAATGAAATTTATGCGTGGATACCATATTTTAGAGTAAAATTGACAGATGAAAATGTCAAGATGGCCGCTGGCCGCCATCTTGGAAAAAAATATATGAAAACGGGGGTCTTGTGGCACATCACTTTGAAGCTCCTGACGAGTACTTTCAACCCTAGAATATAGAGTTAATACCTTCACCTACTACAAAATGGTGGTACATTTAATAATTACTTGAACACAAACCCACTAAGATGCATATCCTTATAAATAATTTTAATTTCCTGCCGTATCCACAGCAACAGCGATAAAAGCTTGTATTGTTATTTTTTGTTGACAGTGACAAGAATATCAGTACGAAAACAACCATCATTGTACAGTTAAACTGTTCTTATTTAGTTTTCGGTTTTAGTGCTAGATACTGTTTGAATTATTTTTAAAATGGTCAATTCTCGTCCATTGCAAGAAAAAATCGAAGTGGTGCGACAAGTAACTTACACATAAGTATCACCCTTACAAAATTCAAATGGTACATCAGCTAACTGAAGATGACCCTGATCGAAGAACAGAATTCTGCGAGACTATGACGGAAACCATTGCACGGCATCCTACCTATATCGTAAAAATTTGTTTTAGTGATGAATGTACATTTCTTCTCAACGGTAATGTGCATAGACAAAATTGTCGTTACTGGAGTGACACCAATCCTCACGTCTTCCGGGAAACTCATACTCAATATCCACAAAAAATTAACGTTTGGGCTATTCATCGAACAAACTTTAACCTGGGAACTGTATTTGGATATGCTGGAAAATACTATTGACCCTCTAATCTTTCTAATTCGATACTGATATTATATTCTAGCAAGATGGTGCTCCACCACACTACCCCAGACAAGTTATTAATTATTTAGATAACAATTTTCCCGGTCGTTGGATTGGCCGTCGAGGTGCTGTGGAATGGCCAGCTCGCTCGCCAGATTTGGCACCTTTAGACTTGTTTTTATGGGGCGTTTTGAAGCAGAAGGTGTACGAAACTGAACCTGCTTCAATATTGGGTATACGGCTGAGAATAACAAATGTTTGTAGAAATATCGATGTTACTATGTTTGAAAATGTTCGACGCGACATTACGAACCGGCTGTTATTGTGTCAAGAAGTTCAAGGCAACCATTTCCAGCATCTTCAAACTGAACTCAACGTATTTATTCGAATTATCAAGTTAAATATCAATGTATTTAGGTAATTATTAAATGTACCACCATTTTGTAGTAGGTAAAGGCTTTATATTCTAGGGTTATAAAGTACTCGTCAGGAACTTCAAAACGATGTGCCACAAGACCTCCGTTTTCATATAATTTTTTGTTCAAGATGGCACCCAGCGGCCTTATTGACCTTTTTATCTGTCAATTTTACTCTAAAATATGATACCCACGGATCAATTTCAATACCTCAAGTTTTAATCTTTTGAATTGATCTGTTCAAAAAATCAAAGGGGAAGGGGGACATTAAAGAAAAGCACTGTATGTATAAAACAAACAAGAAAAAAAACTGACAAATAAATCATAAAATAATAAACTCGGAGACGGCATAATAACATTTAATTACAAGAAATTCAGTAAGCTTAGCCTTAAACTAATTTATATCTTCACACTCTTTAATGTGGTTTGATAGCCTATTGAAAATACGTGGACCCAGAGATCTGCCGACCTTTTACTGGAAAAACACACATTTGAGTCTACAGCTTCTCTGGTCGTGTACGAGTTAAAATTGTTTAAATACATATTTTTTTTAATAAAAGTATATACAGACATTACATATAAAAATAATGACGGATTTTCATAAGAATGGCTACTACTGACTCCGATCATACATCTAACGACTCTTTTATGTGCCAAAAATAGTTGCTGGGTATTTGTGGACAAACCCCAGAACCATAGGCTCAACTTGAGTATAATAAACAGAAACTAGCTGTGCTTCAGTAAGCACCGCTTGCAAATTTTTCATGAGATATGATTGGAAGTTTATCTTATGTACACTTTAAAGCATAATCCTGAATCTAGATACAATCCCAATAATTTTCCTGAGCCAATAATATATGAAGTTACAAGTTTCTTCTGGATGTTATGAAATCGGACAATGCTTTTTCAGAATTCAAGAAGAGTTGATGATTGCTGAACCGCTTGTCAATATTTTGCAGTAAAACCCGACAATCTCTCTCTACAGTATCCTCACACTTATTCGATATTGCCGCTGAAGTATCATCTTCATATAAAATGAATCTACCTTCAGAGGAACAGTACCCAAGGTCATTTGGATATAGCACAGCTCCTAGAATAGAGCCCCGAGAGACGCATATGGTGATGTGAGGATGTCGCACTTTATGGGCGCATTCAGACTTATCCAATGGTATGGTGGACCATTTGTGCCATATTTTGACATTGATATTTTCTGCAACAGCAGATCGTATTACTATGGACTGAATGTATACTAAGTGACATATAAATCCGAACACCCAGTTTAAATGGTTCTATTTAAATAAAAGTTGGTGAATGTATTTATCTTATTGTAAATAACAAGTGAAAAAATTTTCAGCCTTATCAGTTGGACATTCCGGTTTTTATACTGCTTTTTTTTAATTCACTAACGCTCTAAAAATGAATATTTCAGCCGCAGTAAAGAATCAACGTTGGCGGATTTTGGTTCTTGACAACCTTTACGATCGGTTACGATGCCCAGAGTACGGAGACCTGTACGATTTCGTCAACTTAGTGAGTTTGATAGGGGCCGTATAGTGGGACTTCGGGAAGCTGGACTTTCTTTTCGGGCAATTGCAGTTAGAGTGCAAAGAAGTGTAGACACTGTGGTTAGGTGTTGTCAGGTATGGCTTCGAGAAGGCCACACGCAAAGAGCAAGGGACACTGGACGCCGCCGTAGAACAACAGACCGTGAAGATCGCCGACTAAGATTATTGGCCTTAAGGGACCGTTTCTCCACTACCAGGTCCATTGCAAATGAATGGTTTGCAGAACACGGAAGACCTATTGGCATGCGAAGTGTTTACCGACGAATGAGAAGTTTTGGCTTGTTTTCATAGCGGCCACACTGGGTCCTCCCTTTAACTCGAGAACACCGACGTAATGGCCTTGAGTGGTGCAGACAACGGTCACTCTGAGATCAGGAATGGAACAGTATTGTCTTTAGTGACGAGTCTCGATTTTGTTAGAAGGCGACGTGATGAAAGGAGGAATCCACATTTTTTTGTTGAAAGACTTGTTTGTCATACTGTTGGAGTTATGGTTTGGGGTGCTATAGCTTATGGTTCCAGGTCACCTTTAATCTTCATCAGAGGTAACATGAACGCGCAGCGTTATATCCACGAAGTTCTAGAACCCCATCTTTTACCCTATCTTGACACCCTGGCAGATCCAACTTTCCAACAAGATAATGCCCGACCACATGTTGCAAGAGTCACAATAGACTTCTTTCAACATAATGATGTCACATTATTACCATGGCCACCAAGATCTCCCGACTTATCCACAATTGAGCACGTGTGGGAGAGGTAGGAGATTACTCAATTTGCAACGTCCTCCTCAGACTCTAGAAGCACTTCGAGAGAAGTTGGTGGTTGCCTGGAATAAGATACCACAGGAGGACATTGACCACCTGATCAGAAGCATGCCTAGGCGCGTTGGAGAATGCGTAGCACATCAGGGTGCTTCCACACATTATTAAAGGTCAAAGGGCTTTAAAGCAGTGCAATCATTTTGAAATTTTTATCATTTACTTATTATGCTTCATTAAGTACTTATACAAAATTTTATTAAAATAAAACCATTTAAACTGGGTGTTCGGATTTATATGTCACTTAGTATATGAGCCTGTTTGAGATGATCCATTTAATTCCATTGTTGTACATGTTAGTAGTCACTGTTTTTCTAAGAGGGACTAACTTGTACTCAAAATAATCCCTTGTGAATTCGCGACAGCATTGCGTAGGAAGTCAACCTACTCGATACCAGTTTTCTCTTTAAGCCAAATAAAAATACGATGCTTTTTAATTTTTGCGAATCAGTATATCTGCAGTTAGAAGAAAAGGACAGCAGAGTGAGAATAACAATAATACCATTTAATAACCAACTTTATGGAATAATTGACACAGTGACTCTTGATTTTTTCACATTATAGGCTATCATAATCAGACGTGAGAAATAGTTTTAATCTAAGCTTAGACTTTGGTATGATTTTTATATGGATATATCGCTATTTTAAGAAAAAATAATAAAGTGGAATGAAATGCTTAATTCTGAGTGTCCTAATACAAACCTAATTCAAAAAGGTTGATATTTGTGGAAATGGCACGGAATTAACTAAATGTAAGCCTGTATTTTCAACAACAAAAAAAAAACAAATGCTGAAAATCTGTAAACCTATAAGACTTCTAATAAAATATAATTTTGCCATATACTAAAATAGTAACTAGGCCATGATATTTGCAGCTGCCGGATTATCCTTCTATTTCTGGACACCCTGTGGTGGGAATCCTGAACTCGACTTGATGATGCGTGTTCCAATGACATATTTACTATAATAAAACCATTTTGCGTGAAAACAGTCATTCATTTCGCATGAAATCTTTGTTTGGACAATGGCATACATAAAAATGTAACGGGATGTGGCCGTAATTGGAAAAATAAACAAAGTATTCACTACGCAAAACCAATAAAGTAAGTATATGTCACTGAAACTTTATTACTCTTCAAAAAAACCGGGTGGAAAACATATCTTCACGATTTTTCTAAGTCAACATTATTTTCAAGATACATAGATATGTACAATTATAAAGCATCACAGATTTTTGTAAGCATCGGTGACAAGTTTCGCTATAATGTAACATTTGAAAGTTGACAGGACTTCATGATTTTCTGGTCGAATAATAATAATAATAATAATAAACCGTCTTTTATTAGAAAAAACAAATTACAGATAATGCATATATTATTATCTATAATTAGATTAGTGAGCAGCTAATGGCGAAGTTTAGCTATGGCAGCTATTCTTAAACTTAACCATTAACTGCATAAGAATAATAGATGGTAACAAAGTACAGCTGTAAAGAAAATAAAAGGAGGAAAATGCCCATGTAACTGATTACAACCTAAATAAAAATTAGCTTAAAAATATAATGCTGGAGAAAAACACCTTTAAGAATCACCGTTGAGCAGAAGAGCACTTAAGTGTTTTTTAAAACTATACAGCGGCAGGCTTTTTGTTCTGTAATCTAAGCTATTGTACAACATGCATGCATTATATGAGAAGGACCTGTTAAAAACAGATGAACTACGAAGTGGCATTGTTAAAGCGAATGTGTTACGGATATGTCGTTGATGAACATTATACCTAAAAAATAGTTTTTCACGTAAATAAATTGGAGTTCCAGAGACAAGTAACTTATGTATAAAGGTTAGATAGTTGTATTTAACTAAATCTGTCATCTTTAACCAACCTATTAAAGGATAACGATCGGAAACATGATCAAATTTTCTTAAACTAAATATGAATCGTACGCAGTTATTTTATACTACAGATATTCTGTTACAAGGATGATAAACTAGATTGCTATAATTAAAAATAGATAACACAAAAGATTCACACAACTTTTTCCGCACTTTAAAATTCAGCAAATTTTTGTTCGCATACAGAGTTCTCAGACGGATGTAACCTCTTTGTAAGAGGTTATTTAAATGTTCACGAAGCCGCACGTTTTCATCAATAAACACACCTAGACACTTGACACTTTCAGAAAAAGGAAGATTTTGATTGTTAATAGATATAGTCAAGGAAGCTTTGACTTCGGCTCTTCTGTGATTTGGACAAAACAGCTCAGCAGAAGATTTAGAAGCATTAGTGAATGAAACCAGATATGTATTAACTTTTACAAAAATAAGTCAAGCAGTCTTGCGAAACTAAGATGAAAAAGATAAAAAGCAAAGGACACTCGTATTCACAGGCATGTCCGCAATAGATGAAGCAGCAAGAAATAGAAGGATTGTTAACCCGAGCGACGTACGTTTCTGCTTACTGGCTTCATCAGGCACAAATGAATGTGTATCGAAAACACCGAAGGTCGCAAGACTGCTTGTATTTTTTTATATTTACTCATGGGCTTGCATTAACACGGCAGGTAGCTATAGCTGGCCTCCGTGGCAACGTTAGTTGTGGGTTCGTATGCACGAGGTCTTCGGACCGAATACACAAATGTACCTGCTGGCTCTTGCTGGTGGTTTCTTGTTGTTTGTCCTTTTACATCTTTGTTTTCCTTTAGGTTGCACCCGTATCCTGTGGTGGGCATATGTTATCAGTTCGGTGTATTCGGTGCACATCCATTTGCTCGGGTTATCAATCCTTCTATTTCTGCTCCTGTTTCTTTATTGCGGACATGACCACGATTCCCATTTCTTCTGGTTACTTTTTATAAACGTTTCGGATTTGAAAAAGCACAGTGACAATGAGAATATGTTTTATATTTATCTGTCTTCCAGTTGTCGGTTCATTTGTTGTATTTGTACCACGTCGACGAAGAGATCTAGAGAAGACGTCATTGCAATTTTAAGACGGCACCGTCCAGGCCGAAACGTCAGTAAAAATAAATGCATACATATGTGATTTCATTAGGAGTTCTGTAAGATTAGCTATATTGGCACTTTTCAGGGGAGATTTGAAGCTTTCTATTCTCGATTTTTCTAGAGGGTAAATGTTGCAATATCATAAAGAATTAATGAAGTATAGAAAAGTAAGTAGCTGAATATTTAGCTAATAAAAAACCTCATCATCTTAAACGTTATTCCGGACCGACATGGAAGTCTTTTGGATTCTACATAGGAAGAACGACCGATTAGACAAGATCACAGCACTTGGGACCTCAGATTGTTAAAAAAGGTGGTGATGCGATTGTCCCCTACGCTAGCCATAGAAGACCAGCGTTCTCCCAGAATTAACGTTTGGAATGGATCCAGCTGGGCAGTCGCAAAACAAATGCTTGACTGTGCTTGACTGTCCAATATTTCTGTTCACAGCCTCCACATAAGGATGTGCCGTTCAACCTCATGTCACAAAGATGTTTCCTTAGCTGACAATGTCCAGCTGCAGTGCCTGTGAAAAACCGAATTTGCTGTCTGAACATAGACAGAACGTGTCTTGCTACTTCATCACTAGAATATCTGAGGAATCCCTTAGCCAGATGTCCTTGAAGACTTTGTGCGTGTACTGTTTTCGCATATTTGTCAGAGCTCCGATGGATAAAATGCACAGGGACTCTGCGCCAAGAACTTTGGTATCAGCAGCCTTTTTCACCAGTCTATGACCCTTCACACAGGCAACAGTTGTGTTGTTGCTGGTGGAAGCATTCGCCAAGTGTCGAATGGTAGTCTAGTACTGTTCTCGTTCTAAGCTCGTATAACAATTGAGAGTCGGCATTGGTTGTCTGCTATCCGTGCAGATCCTAATATTTTTGCATGTAACATTACTGCGGGGATACGGAAGCCTTGCAAAAAAGAAGTTAGCCATTTGGAGGTTTGAAGCTTAGAACGACTGTAAATGATGGCCTTTAGCCTTTTAAAATGCTTTACAGCAAATGAATAACTGGCATTATGCGGATGTCTTAAAAAAGTTAACCGTAACTGTAGCTCCACGTTTCATAGCCAATAGGTTCCTCGTTAGCTTCGTTTCAATTTTCATTCAAAGACTCCGCACTGTCGTGATTTTTAGTCCACCTTGTATTTGTATGCAAATCCAAGGAATTTGTCGTCCAGGCTTACTCACTTTGTTCAAATAACTGTACAATTGAAGAATATATTTATTATATCCAAAACCAGCGCACTCAAGTTTTGGCAGTACACTTCCTGACTCAGTATACGAAGGAGAAGAAGAAACGAAATGAATATTGTAAGTACTAATCGCATTGATCTAGTTCTCAGTTTATAATCTATTTGTAAATTTGTTTGCATGAATCTTTAAAAAAGGAACTGTTTACCGCTTCTTGCTCATTACAGTCAGAGAAGTACTGCGATCACGAAGATTTTCGAATTTCTGCCGTTCATCTTTTAACTTTGGTGTTTTGTAATGTGGTAAAAAGCTGATGTCATAGTAGGTTAATATACAGGGTGACATGTAATGTCACGTATTCCCGTTAAGGGGTGATAGATTAGGTCAAAAGCAACCGATTTTGTCCCATAATGTCCTATCCAGAAGTTAACCGTTTTTGAGTTATTTGAATTTTATTTTTTTTTATTTCTTATTCCGATTTCAGACGGTTAAATTTGAAATACAAAAAAACTACATGTTTGATTTTGAGTTTTTTGTTATCGTCGCATAGCGGACATTCCAATAGTTCATAATAAGTAATAAAATGTTGAAAACTTACAAAAGTTTTAAAATAACGCTTTTGAAATGTATGATTTTCTTATTTTTTTACTAACTTATCCGATAAAAAATGCAATTTTCTGTAAAAAATCTTCTAGTAATGAAATGTGCAAATTATGTAAATAATATCTCTATCTAACAAGCTTCCATTTGAGGTATAAAAGTTACAACTAACTCAAGTACAAAGACATAAAATTAAAAAAAGATGAGTAAAGTTGTACGAACGATAATTACGTAGGATAAATAAAAGGCTTTTATTTTAATTACAGTTTAATTTAATTTCATTTCCTTTAGTATTTTACAGATTCTGCTCAAATTATAATCCCCTGTTACGAATACACGCCCGCATTCTCTTACGTAATGCACTGTTGGTAACTCTAGCTGTTAAGCGGCTTTTCATTTGGTCAGCTGCACTGATTATCCTTGTAATTAATTCATCGCGCGTTGGTACGGGCGAAACACCGTACACCAGGCTTTTCATATGTCCCCACACATAGTAATCCATCGGTGTGAGATCTGGACTTCTTGCTGGCCAGGCAATGGGCCCGCCTCTGCCAATCCATTGATTTGGAAATTTAGAGTCTAAATACGCCCGTACTAATCTACTGTAGTGTGCGGGACAGCCGTCGTGCTGGAATCGCATATTTTGTCTCGTCGCCAATGGGACGTCTTCCGTTAATGGAAACAAGTGATTTTTCAAGAACTCTTCATACACTTCTCCCTTTAAATTGGCGGGCAGAAAATGAGGTCGAATTAAATATCCATCAATGATGCCCATCCACACATTGACTGAAAACCGGCTCTGAGACCCCGTCGGTCTTATTTTTCGGGGGTTTAAAGCTTCTTTATCAGCACAGTAATGAGCATTATGGTAGTTAGTGATCCCGTTCTTATCAAACTTCGATTCATCGGTCCACAGAATTTTCTTAAAATAGTCTGGATCTTCTGTATTTGCATGTAACATGTTCCTGCAGAAATCTAATCGTCTTGCAGGATCGCCCTCTTCAATCACACGCACAGGCGTGTAGTGATAAGGGTATAATCTTGCAGTACGCACAGTAAACCATACTTTGTATTGTGATATACCCAACTGAGCAGCCACAATGCGCGTAGACGTAGTAGGGTCTTCCTGAAACACACGGAGGATTTCCTCTTCATCTTCAGGAGGATAGACTCGGGGTCGACCAGCATCACTATGTTGCCTTTGAACACGTCCGGTTTGGCGGATGCGCCGATACACAGACTCAAACCCAGTAACATGAGGTGTTCGGCGATTCGGGAAACGTTGCCGATATTCACGGCGGGCTGCCATGACAGAACATTATGTCTGCGTATTCTTCATTTGTAAAAGTTTGCCCGTGCTCGCTATGGCGAGGTCCTGGCGGATCTTCTGTTGCCATGATGATAAAGAAACTACTCGAAATGAACTGGGAAACTCGAAAATAATAATCGTGCGTAAAACGTGTGCGCGTACGCAGTAGTTAATACCAACTAAACCTAATTCTCACTCGGCGTGCGGCGATGGCGTAACTACAATGATGAATAATAACAGCTCTCTCTCTCTCAATCCTCCACTAAGTCAGCTCTTCTCGCTCGCTTCCTCGTCGAGCCGATGCCATAAAACAATCATGGCATGCGAGTCCTTTCAGGACAGTAACGACTTGTTCAAAATTCCTTAAAAATCCAGCCTCTTTGGGTGTCATTGTTGTTTCTCTGCATGTACTTCAGATAATTAAACGCTTAATACCTCAAATGAAAGCTTGTTAGATAGAGATATTATTTACATAATTTGCACATTTCATTACTAGGAGATTTTTTACAGAAAATTGCATTTTTTATCGAATAAGTTAGTAAAAAAAAAAAAGAAAATGATACATTTAAAAAGCGTAATTTTAAAACGTTTGTAGCTTTTCAACATTTTATTACTTATTATGAACAATTGGAGCTGTCTGCTATGCGACGATAACAAAAAACTCAAAATTTTGACCTAATCTACCACCCCTTAACAAGAATACGTGACATTACCCTGTATTGGACTGTACTAGTTTATTTTTGAAAACGGTATATTATAGTGATAATTTGTTTTATACATGTAGGAGGGCTTCATTTGGCACAGTTTTATAGGTATAGGTGAATTTCCGTTCACAGAGAAAGTATTTTTTTAATCGTAATCTCGTTGAACTTTTGAGTATCAGTCGCTTGTTTCAAGAAGCAGCCAACGTGTTCAAAGCGGTTAAGCTGCAGTATGAATCAATGAATTCATTCCAACATTTTTCACTGGCTCAAGAGATTGGGTAATATGGGACATTTACAAAAACAAGTAATTAAGGAACTATTTCAATAAGCATAAGCGTATGATAATAAAACATTCATTGCGATTGTTTACTTTAAAATTGATTTGTAATGAATTTATTGATTCGTAATGTAGAGATTATACATCGTACGTTGAAAAAATATTGATACTGCATTATGCCTCAGTGAAGTAGAAGCCAAATATTTGTTGCAGGTAGAACTTATATAAAGTGTAAAGTAATTTTCATGATAATGATCAAGTTGCCATTATCTAATCACGATGTTTTTAATTCAAAATCGAGTTAGTCCCCCTGTTCCACAATACTCAAATAATGATTCACTTTTCTCGATTATAATTACAGTTTGTTGCTAATTTAGATATTATTTTTATTAAAGATGTATCAATTCATATTGTCGTGCATAATAGTACTCTTGGTAGGGACACTGTATGGCAGATCGACAAACTATCACTTTATCTACCGATGTGATCAATACGTTGAACCCAAGGTTCCATTCTGTAGCTATAGATAGTGTCGTGATCTCTACTGGGTTCAAAAATTTCAATATGACCAATTCAAAATTGATCCGAATGATCAAAAACATGGCTCCAGGATATTTGAGAATTGACGGTACCTTAGCGGACAGGATTATATTTTCTGAGGATGGATCAGGAACGCCAGTAGCAGGAAACTTTCTGCTAACAGGTAAGTAAAGTTTTTTACACCACAAGGATTCTAGCGAGGAAACATGTGTACATGCAATGCATTAGCAGAAGAAATTGTTTGGGATGGGACTCGAACCCGCGCAGCGCATGGCGATCAGGAGACCCGTAATGTCTACCATTACGCATGCTTACAACAACAACAATTCTAATGGAAGATCATCTTGATTGTTGAATATCAAAGAATGTTTTTATGATATGAAAAGGAATAAGTGACTGGATTGACGTTGTAACCGTAAGTTTTTGTCAAATTATCTAGGCCAAGTGTTCAAAGTTGGCCTTAATTCATGACCTGCATTTTTTAGTGAATGATATTTTTAGTATCCGAAAATAATCCCTTTGCGAGATTTCTTGAGAGGCCCAACTGAGTTTCACATGTAACTGTGTTACAGAAATCACCTCTATTTGATAGACAATATCTTTGAGGTGACCCAAAAAAATCGTATGGATTTAGGTCCAGAGATCTTGGTAGCCAATGGATAGGACCAATGCGAAATAGGACAAGCGTAACGAAAAAAAAGTAGGACAAACCTGACGAAAAAAGTGGGCGAACCTAACCAAAAAAGTAGGACAAACTCAACGAAAGAAAGTGGGACAAGCAACGAAAAAAAGTGGCACCAACCTAACGAAAAAATGTGAGACAGTGCTGACGAAAAAAATGATCATACCTGGCGAAAAAGTAGGACAAACCTAATGAAAAAATTGGGACAAACCTAACTAAAAACCTGGGATAAACCTAACGAAAAGAGTGGGACACACCAAACGAAAAAAAGTAGTATGCACGTAAGCATTTATTAAATGCTTAATTATTTCTTTTTCTACTATTTAGACCCTTTGATTTTAGATAACATTTTGGCTTTTACCTAATTATTTAATTAAGGTTAGGGTAAGCTGGTCATCATAATATAACATGGTTAAGTATGAATGGCCAATTCCATTTCTTAGATTGCATTAAAATAATACAAAACTAATAAAAGTTTTTCTGTGAATATAAATCGTATTTTTATTTCCTACTGGAGTAGTTTAGTGTAAATTCTCCAATATCTCTCGATATATGATAAGAATTCTAGAGGGTTCAACGAGTTAGAGGGACGGAAATGAGTGACTTTGAAACAACTGAAAAACATGCCAACTTCAAAACTTTCGCGATTCACCTCTCTCACATATTGGTGTACTCATCTAATTACATTTGAGGCTTCCTTGTTCAAAAACTAACTAAAATTATTAGGTATCTTCAACTGTAATAGTAGTACAATTTCGTCATAGATTGTCGAACCCGTTCAAATACACTAGGTCCATTTCTTAATAGCTTTCGCATCAGTACCTGGCTTATAGTCCTTGCAACCGCCGGACTTGAATCCTATTGGGTTTTCCCTGTAGGGTGAACCAGAACTTCAGTGGAGAATCGGATAGTTGCTGGATAAAATATAACCCAATAAGAGATGATTTTGGTGTATTTGAGATAGTTCGACAACCTCGATGAGAGATTTAGGCCTTGCATTATATATACTAAGTGACATATAAATCCGAACACCCAGTTTAAATGGTTTTATTTTAATAAAATTTTGTATAAGGACTTAATGAAGCATAATAAGTAAATGATAAAAATTTCAAAATGATTGCACTGCTTTAAAGCCCTTTGACCTTTAATAATGTGTGGATGCACCCTGATGTGCTACGCATTCTCCAACGCGCCTAGGCATGCTTCTGATCAGATGGTCAATGTCCTCCTGTGGTATCTCATTCCAGGCAACCACCAACTCCTCTCGAAGTGCTTCTAGAGTCTGAGGAGGACGTTGCAAATTGAGCAATCTCCTACCCATCATATCCCACACGTGCTCAATTGGGGATAAGTCGGGAGATCTTGGTGGCCATGGTAACAATGTGACATCATTATGTTGAAAGAAGTCTATTGTGACTCTTGCAACATGTGGTCGGGCATTATCTTGTTGGAAAGTTCGATCTGCCAGGGTATCAAGATAGGGTAAAAGATGGGGTTCTAGAACTTCGTGGATATAACGCTGCGCGTTCATGTTACCTCTGATGAAGATTAAAGGTGACCTGGAACCATAAGCTATAGCACCCCAAACCATAACTCCAACAGTGTGATGAACATGTCTTTCAACAAAAAACTGTGGATTCCTCCTTTCACCATGTCGCCTTCTAACCCTAGCACGGCCATCGTGCATGCCTAAACAAAATCGAGACTCGTCACTAAAGACAATACTGTTCCATTCCTGATCCCAGAGTGACCATTGTCTGCACCACTCAAGGCGATTACGTCGGTGTTCTCGAGTTAAAGGGAGGACCCAGTGTGGCCGGTATGAAAACAAGCCAAAACTTCTCATTCGTCGGTAAACACTTCGCATGCCAATAGGTCTTCCGTGTTCTGCAAACCATTTATTTGCAATGGACCTGGTAGTGGAGAAACAGTCCCTTAAGGCCAATAATCTTAGGCGGCGATCTTCACGGTCTGTTGTTCTACAGCGGCGTCCAGTGCCCCTTGCTCTTTGCGTACGGCCTTCTCGAAGCCATGCCTGACAACACCTAACCACAGTGTCTACACTTCTTTGCACTCTAACTGCAATTGCCCGAAAAGAAAGTCAAGCTTCCCGAAGTCCCACTATACGGCCCCTATCAAACTCACTAAGTTGACGAAATCGTACAGGTCTCCGTACTCTAGGCATCGTAACCGATCGTAAAGGATGTCAAGAACCAAAATCCGCCAACGTTGATTCTTTACTGCGGCTGAAATATTCATTTTTAGAGCGTTAGTGAATTAAAAAAAAGCAGTATAAAAACCGGAATGTCCAACTGATAAGGCTGAAAAATTTTTCACTTGTTATATGCAGTAAGATAAATACATTCACCAACTTTTATTAAAATAAAACCATTTAAAGTGGGTGTTCGGATTTATATGTCACTTAGTATATATAGAGGTAATTATCAGGTAACCAAATAAGTTCGTGCGGTTTCTGTATATCGCACATTGCCATGGATGCTGTTGATCGATAGCGATTGTTTGTTACCTGTTGTCACTTTAGTATGAATCCTTCTTTTCTCACACATAAAGAAGTTACTGAAAATTGTTACATTCCTAGTTTTAATAATTGAAAATGGCGACGAATAAAACAGTAATTCGAAGTTGTTTACTGTATGAGTACAAACTTGATACAAAAGCTGCTGCGGCGGCAGCGCGAAAAATATGTACCGCATTCGGAGATGATGCCGTTAGTGATCGAACAGCACAGAAGTGGTTAAAAAAATGTTCTTCGGAAGATCTCAGTTTAAGCGATGAAGCGCGCTCAGGGAGACCAAAAATGAACAAAGAGTATCTTCGATAGGTTGTGGAAGCAAATTCCAGGACAGCGTGCCAAGAACGTGCAGAAGTGTTCAGAGTGAGTCCTGAAACTATTCGCTTGTATCTTCATTAGCTAGGAAAGACATGGAAGTTAAGCAAATGAGTCCCACATCAACTGACAAATGATAACAAATTAAGTCGTCTTACCATTTGTTCAGCAAACATTTCACGCAACGCTAATGAACCGTTCTTAATCGGTTATTAACCTGCCACGAAAAATGGATCTTGTATTCGAATTCTAAGCATTCGTATCATTGGTTGTCGCCTACTGATTCGGTACCACACACGCCCAAGGCTTCCTTGCAACCAAACAAGGTTTTGTTGTTTGTTGGGTGGACAGCAACTGGAATTGTCCATTATGAGTTTTTGGAAAGGTCTCAAACCATCACTGCTAGCTTGTATTGTGAGCAGCTTCAGCGAGTACAAGCAGCACTCATCCAGAAACAGCCTTCTTTGATCTGTGATATTCTTGCAGGATAACGCCAAGCCTCATACCGCAAAAGTGACCCGAGAAAAAATTTCTGAACTCGGCTGGGAAAAGTTACCGCACCCGCCATATTCTCTCGACAATTCGCCCAGTGATTATCACCTTTTTTTTGTCTCTTGACAACTACGTATATATGAGGCACCGACAGTTCACAACTTGAGATGGTGTAACATGTGCAGTCCGCCAATTATTTGACTCCAAATCCATGGAGTTCTGCAATACCGGCATACAAAAATTGGTTCCACGTTGGCAAAAGGTCAATGAATTTGATGGTAATTACTTCGACGAATAAATAGTGTCTTATTGTTTCTCAATAAAAGATTATATTTTTCTACTAAGAACCGCACGAACTTATTTGGTTACCTGATATATTTGAAAGTCTTTGTAGATTCTAAGAATCATATTTTCCAAAACTTTGTTCGCCCTTAATCTCTGAAACAAATCGTCAACTGACAAACTTGGTTTCAACGGGTGACTATTTTTGCTCCGATTTTTGGAAACACCACTAACCCTATTTTGATTTGTTGCATCCAGGTGCTAGGAATCCTGATCGCCATCTTGTGCATATGTGCAGTTTGCTCCAAGCCACACAGCGATCCCCAAGAGAATGTCCTAGAAACAAACGCCAAGGATCTTCAGCAAGAGCCAGAAGATATGGAGACGGCTGACACGATGGCTTTCAGACCTCTGTTTGCGTACAGAAGAAAGACGGCACAGGGATACAGGATCAACAGGAGGAGTGATTACAGTGGTTATCGTCCTAGGGGTAGATGGGTCTACGTCTACACGTAGGCTTACTGCTGAAGGACATTTGTACTGTTGTTCGCATTTAGGAAAAAGCAAGAAAATAAGATCTTGTTCACCAAATCGTCAAGGCGGAGTGTAGGTAGTATATACTAATACCTTTCCATATCTGAAAATAAAAAAGTTGTGAATTCGGTTTTTACGGATATACATTTTCTAAACACTCCACATCTTCAATCACATATCTCAGACACTATGGAACCGATGTCTTTGAAATTTTCCACGAAGTTACCTAGAGGTAATGTGGAACTAGAAGGACGGTGAAGAAAATCCAGGGTCGGACTCAATTTTTTCACTTCTTTAGAAAAACATAATATACATGTTCGGCCCTGCATACTGCCTTTTTCTGCACTTTTAACTTTATTTCAAGTTGGTCTGGAAGGTTAAATTTATTGGAATTGCAAATAAAATCCCGTTTCCACTCTAAGCAGACCCCTTGTTGTACAATATCAGTTGGTAGAATTAATTCATTGAAAAAACTACCGAAAAAGGTAAATATGGTGTATAAAATTAATTTTCCTTTTTATTTATATGATGTATTTTTCTTTTTTTCTGCAAAATAGTACTAAATTCAGAGCATCCCTAATAAGTAATAAAAAATGTAGCCCACCTGGGATTATGAGTTTTAAAAACATCTTTAGATCAATATTATTTTAACTAACTGTTGAAATTTTGAGTTTTGTGACACATAAACTGATAAAAATTAGAGATTAGGATTAAATAAACATTTTTAAATGAAAAAACTAAAAGTGGCGCAATTAATGTATTTTGCTAATTAATTAGCACCGTTTATTAGCTTCTTTGTACATAGTCAAACATTTCAAATATTCAGCTTAAAAGGTGTTTTGCTAAAAAAGTAAAGTAAATTCGTCCTGGATTTTTAACTATCCGTCTAGCTTTACGTTACTCTTGGTAACTTTGTTATAGTGCAAAATTTCAGCAAAAGTGCCGAAAAAAACGGCTGTAATGATGTTAAAAGTTTTTCATGATTAGATATATCCATAAAATGAATGAATTTAGAACCATCTATTTTCAGATATGAAAAGGTCTCGGTCCATACTACCATTTCACTATGTCCATTTAAGTACGGAACACACTTTATTATCATCCAACCTCATCGTTTGGTATATTTCTTGAGCTAAAAGTAGTAGCTCAAACTATTCCATGACAATTATTGTTTTTGTTTGTAAGAACATACTCATATATCCTTAATCGATATCTGACATGACATCAATTTTGTTTTAATATCTTGGTAATCTCCCTTATGTCGAATGAACTGAAAACTTTCATAATGATATATTTTCTTAGATCCATAACTGGTAATAAAGACTTCAAGACCTAACATCAGGTTCAAACTTGTTCAGTTTAAAATGTTTATTGTATTCGTTCATGATGTATGATGTTGTATCGCCTGGAACTAGAGTCACACATATTTAATAAAGAAAATACATCAACTGGTTATTAAGTCAATGATTAACAAGTACATTAAGATAATACGATAAGATGTGCAAGCTTCAGATGATAGGCTGGAATGTCCTTACCTTCGTTTTACCATTTTGTGTTTTTGCAAATACCTTATTATCTAATTTTATTTACAATAAAATGCCATCTGGACCTACCAAAACATCAAAATAAAGATCGATGCGAATTTTCAGTTTACCTTCGTTTATTCCAAGGTTGGAACATTATTTTTACGAGTATTTTTATCTTAATTATATGTGATTCGGACTGGGCTTTCAAATATTTTGTGGATGGAACAAAATTACAGAAATATAAATGCGGATATATCGATAGAAGTTGTTAAGGACACTGTCGTAATTTTCCTTTTATTTTTTCTGCAGCTCTTGCCAATTGTAATGTTATGAATCATTGAGAGTGTCTAGTTTTCACTTATTAATATTAATTTATTTTTTTAATGGTTAACGTATGCATTATTGTTATATAAAATCTATTTATTATTATTTATTTTTGGTATATTTAAGCTTTTTAGCTGTCAGCCTATTTATACAATAAAAATGTAACAAGCTCGTTCATATTGTTATTATACCCCAAACTCTATATTTCGGCATGATTGTGAACAAAAAAATGGCGTCAAGTAGGTCGACTCCGCACTTACCACCGTCATAAGTTCATAAAGGATTATGTTCAGCACAAGTTAGACCCTGAATAGAGGCTAGTTGACATACTTTAGTTCGTTGTTCCAGAGACCAAGCCTAGACCATGCTGATGAGTTTCCAAAAAAGCACGAAACAGTTGTCCTTGGTCGGACGGATCAGCTGTTAGCCTATTTATACAATAAAAATGTAATAAGCTCGAGGATATTGTTATTATATCCCAAACTCTATATTTCGGCATGATTGTGAACCAAAAAATGGCGCAAGTAGGTCGACTCCGCACTTACCACCGTCATCGGTTCGTAAAGGATGATGTTCAGCACAAGTTAGACCCTGAATAGAGGTTAGTTGACATACTTTAGTTCGTTGTTCCAGAGATCAAGCATAGACCATGCTGATGAGTTTCCAAAAAAGCACGAAACAGCTGTCCTTGGTCGGACGGATCAGCTGTTAGCCTATTTATACAATAAAAATGTAGGATATTGTTATTATACCCCAAACTCTATATTTCGGCATGATTGTGAACCAAAAAATGGCGTCAAGTAGGTCGACTCCGCACTTACCACCGTCATCAGTTCATAAAGGATTATGTTCAGCACAAGTTAGACCCTGAATAGAGGCTAGTTGACATACTTTAGTTCGTTGTTCCAGAGACCAAGCCTAGACCATGCTGACAAGTTTCAAAAAAAGCACGAAACAGCTGTCCTTGGTCGGAGGGATGAAAGCAGCATGTTTAAGGTCTAACTTAAACATGTTGCTCCGAGAAAAAAGTTAGTTACAAATATGTATAACAAAAATTAAACGAAAGTTCGTTAAACAGGTCCATACAATTAGTCCATAGATATTCTTTCCCTACCCTACCCGTAGTACCGGCCATCTGGTAACGTTGCCTTTCCCCGATGCCTGGTCGCAACACGCGTCAGGCGCGGTACATCGCCAGTCATACCAGGGCATTTACGAAGACCGCCGCACCCTCCGGTGAAGTCAGAGAGCAAACGCAGGGGCGCGTATCCAAAATATTTCTCTATCGTCTTAAGGGCAAATGTACGGGGAAGTCGATGTGTGAAATATGTCTAATAGGTGCCGGGATTGGAAGTGTATTAATATGCCAACATCAAACAATTTCGATACACCCTCCCTCTCCCCCAGAACCACCTACCTCCTAATTTTTTTACCCCTAAAAAACTTTCACAAACGATCAGGATCCAGATTCGGTGATTTTCATTCCCCTGCTACCACTTGGCCGATTTTCAAAAACTACCAAGCTTTGCCGTCCTTGGCATAGTAGTGAGTTTGTACAAGTCCGAGAATTACCTTCCAAGGTTAGCTAGGTCAAGGATTTGCGGCGTGACCGACAGAGAGACGGATTGAAATTAATGACATAATGACATTTCGTAATGCACATCTCATATAACATAGGAAATCATAATATCTCCTTTTCGAAATTTTTCGCGATTTCAATACTTTCATCGCCAGTAGGCGCGCGTAGTAAAATAGTGAAATGTTGATATCAGGCGTTTGTGCCTATATACACAGTTATCTACCTGCTAAACATGAAATCCAAACATTCCTCATACTGCACACTCCTCATATTGGCAGGGATTGTAAGTGAATCCGATCATTATCATATTATTTCTTGATCTTTCCCATGTTCTGATTGCATTACAGTATGGAAGAGCACTTATAGTATATACCAAATATGCAGAGGTCGATTCTGGTGTGATAGATGGCGCTTTGCGCTGCCTTATATCGTTTTTCGCAGTGGTCGATTTTGGTGTGATAGATGGCGCTTTGTGCTGTCCTTTATCATTTTTCGCAGTGGTCGATTTTGTAGTGAAAGTTAATAAACTTGCATATCTTTCAATGCAAAAATAATTTTTAGCTTTAACAGTGGTGTGCATACGTGTATTGACATCGATATTTTTTAAGAAAAAATGGTATGCCAATAGTTATTTGCCAAATAAAAGATATTTTTGAATTCCCCGTTCAATTTAAAACAAATGATCTCTCTTAAATTGTTTTCATTCGATGCGCCATTTTTGAGTAAAAAAATAAAAACCGTTCTATTGTCCGAGAAAATTAATGTAATAATTGAAGAATGCAATTTAGCAATAAATATCTAGTTGCTCTGAAATATGTCACTAGCTTTTGACATCTGACAAGTCTCTGTTATTCAAATCTGTTCGCTGTAACATCTTTTTCATTATTAGGTTCTTACAATTTTGTTAATAATGGTGGAATATTCAAATGCAGAAATGCATTACGTATATGACCTTGCCAACGGTAATGGTGAGCAAGCCAGACGGATTTATCACCAGAGATATCCCGATCGTGCTTTGCCAGATAGTCGAACCTTTTCTAATATTCCTCGTCGTCTTGTTGAAACTGGTTCTGTTGGAAAAGGAACATCTGAAGGTAGACCTCTAAGTGTGAGAACACCTGAAATTGAGAAAGCAGTGCTGCACGAAGTCGAAGAACATCCTGAAAGGAGTACGAGGAAGATCGCTAGACACTTAAATATTTGCCATCAAATTGTTTGAAGAATTTTAGTGGATCTTTTGTTACATCCTTACCATATTTTAAGAGTACAGGCATTGATTTTCCAAGGCGTGTGACCTTTTGTCAGTGGTATCTTCAAAAAATTACACAAAATCCGCAATTTGAATCACTTATTCTGTTCACGGACGAAGCTTATTTTTCTCGAAATGCCATTCAGAATTTCCACAATAATCATTTGTGTGCAGAAGAACATCCCTATGCCGTAGCCGAAACCCATTTCCAACACAAATTTTCGTTTAACGTATGCGCAGGAATTATTGGCAACCACTTTATTGGCCCATTCTTCTTGCCGGGGCGTCTTGACGGACAGACTTACCTCAATTTTCTTCAACAACAGTTGCCTTTGCTGCTTGATGACGTTCCGTTAGTAATAAGAAACAATATGTGGTACACACATGCATGATGGTGCACCAGCGCATTTCAGTGTGGCGGTTCGTAATTATTTACAAACTGTTTATCCAAATCGTTGGATTAGCCGCGGTGGGCCCCAAGAATGGCCAGCAAGGTCCCCAGACCTCAACAGCTTAGATTTCTTTTTGTCTACACAAGTCCCATTAACACTGTAGAGGAATGAAGAGAAAGAATAGTTGCAGCTTGTAATAGAATAAAAAACACTCCAGGGATATTTCAACGAGTGCGCAATTCCACGAGAAGGAGGGCGGAAGCATGCATACTAAGTGAACAATTTTAGTTATTATCATCAGTGAAGCTTTAAATGAAACGATTAGATTACGAAATGATTCGCAAGACACTTCAATACCACATGTCCACAAAAAACCAATTGATAAATCGAACTATAAAATGAAAAATAAATAATAGTTACTATAGTAAAAAACACATTTTTTACTCTAAATTGAATTATCCTGTTAATAACTTAAATTTTACTATAATTTTATTTTGAGGTCATTAATTATGATTGATTGTTCGACCATCTACTGCTGTAATATAAACTCTTTGTAATTAAAAATTATTTTCTACTTTTTAATTCGGTTAGCTATAAAAGCGTGATTTATTTTGTTAATACTTTGTTTCTAGCTTTCACTGTGAGGCGGTATCCAAGATACGGGTTGTTTGAAGAAGACTACTGCAGCTCATAATTATTTTAATATAGATGATTTTATACAAGATATATTACAATATTAAAAATTATTGGTAGTCACAGCTCTATAGAACAGGTATGGTAACTTGGTAACAGATTCAACATTTATTTTGATCTCTGATGAATTTTTCGAGTTTGAAGGCAGTGTCCAAGAAATATCTGTTATCTGTATGGTCGACAATGACCATGACACATGGCGTTATCCTATTCTTCATCACAGATATATCGAGGAAAGCTAGCAGTGCGTCCACTTGAGATGGCCTAGGTGGTTCGTCTTCGTAGCGGCCTAAATAAAAGTAATTATAATAAAACACACGAATTACTGATGCTCCCAAGCAATATTGTCTCCAGGAGCAGCTTGTGAACGCAGCTCGCAAGTTGACAATGTTTTTGAACCAATGTTATATTAATTGCAGAGTTGAAATAGCTTCGTACTTTGTATACACTTTTTATTTTTACCAGTAAAGCGGAATTTATTGCCAAAATTAACACACATTTTGCAAGTCAGGTTAGAACACACGCCACTATTTGACGTGACCCTATTTCACGAGTATCTACCCCGCTTTGACGTCTACTGAGGTAAACTGCTGGTCAGCAGGTGACATTTTTGTATTAGTCTGCAACGTTGGCAATAACAATTCGGGTGTAAATTTAGTAAAACTTGCTTGTAGCGTTTTTGTATACAAATCAACTTTTCTAAATGAAAGAGTGGTGAGTAAGTACAAAATAAATCTGTAGCGTAAAAAAACCAAAATAAAATTCGCCATCAGAATTATGTGTCCCTTGCCAGTATGGGGAATTTTGAAATATTACTAGATAATCAGCTGTCATTCTACCGTAATGGATACTCGCGAGAAAGACAATATTATGCTTATGCGTTTTATTTTTTTTTTTCATGGCTAGGTAGATTTCTTTTCTAGTGTTCCTCATATATGTCATGTTTTATTGTGTTTTTGACGTGAGCCCCCATAGAAATATCCGAGTTAAATATCCTGAAATGATTGAATTTTGACAAAAATGACAAAAATACGAACTTTGAGCTTTTGAAAAATAATCGAGTACTAGAATAAAAAGAAAAATTTAGAAAGTTCAAAATACATATGTTCCTAAATATTTTAATACAAAATTTCATAGATGTGATCAACTTGAAATATGTGTTATTTTCAGAGCCAAAAATCATGCTTATACAGGGTGACTTCGAAGTTGAGTCATTTATTTTAACAGTGAGTAGATCTGATCAAAAGAAATGTTTTTTTCCTTTAACATTTTTACGGTTTTACCGCCCTGTCTCAATAATAATATTATGTGCTCGTGTTTGGCAACAACGGATATAATCGGCCTTATCGGTTCATCGCATCGGAAACAAAAAAGAGAAAGAATTTGAAATGCTTATCACGATGTTTTTACTACAATTTTATTCAGTTGCATTCAGTCAATGTGTCAGTCGGTAACGCGTGAGTGAATAGTGGTGTTTGTTGCTTGGCTCAAACGAAATAAAAAATGGCACATGTTTACGAAAATGCTGAACTTGTGGACATGATTCTTTACAAAATGCTGCATCACGGATTTATGCGGATCGGTTTCCCAATCGAGTGCAACCAACCCCTCGTGCCTTTGTTAATGTAGTACAAAGGGCTCGTGAATCAGGTGACTTAAGACCTCACAGGGGAGGGCATGCCGGAGCTCCAAGACCGCACGATCAAATACAGGTCCGCACTGAAATACTTGGCGGGAGGATACTTTATAAAACAAGGTAACATTTTTTTTATTTTTTTTTTATTTTTACACACATATTTTGGTTTATCTTCCTTCTTCAATCATTATCTGAAAATTAATGACTCAACTTCAAAGTCACTCTGTAGATCCTGATCTTTTCACACTTTTTGAGATGTGCTGTGAACCCACGTTTTTTGTAAGAATGCCGTTCGGAGAACTTCACATACCTAACAGTGCTATTCGTAAAACAACTGCATCAACGCCCCGCCAATCTGCTTTATACTGCCATCCTCTTCCTTCATATATCCTACCGTCACCGCCGACTAGAAAGTTGTACAAAATATCAGATCTGTGCAAGGTGTACTTGTGCTTCTTTTGTAAATCTGAAAATATAAAAAGGCACTGCAATATTCAGTTTCGGAGACGAGATCAAAGCAATCGGCCAACTAGTATAGTATAATTTATTCGCACAATTCAATACAGTATGAAATAAAAAAAAAGAAATAAGCGAATAAATGAGAGTCCCATATGGAGGAATACTCATTGTACATGGGCAAATAGCATAAAATACAAAAATAAGACTCAGTAGTATAACGCATTGCTATAAATTATCCACATCAGGTAAATAGCACTCACAGATCGTTAAAGCATCCCACAAACCGGCGCGAAATAATCGCGGCGAAGTATTCGCAACGAAATTCAGAGCGAAATTCGCAATCTGTTTCGCCTGTTTATTCATACCAAAGCGTCTTATTCGCTCCGCGAACGTGAAGGTTTCGACAGGTTGCGTACATTTTATTTTTGCCTTTTGCAATGAGCTCGTCTTCAGAAGAAGAGGAGGCACTTCTATTTCTTGCTTTAGAAGAGGAACAAAATGCACGGTAAGTTATGTATATTTTACGCCATTTGATAGTTGGGTATGTATTAAGTTTAACGAAGTACATAAAATAAATATTTTCAATTTTGTTTAGGAAACGAAGGAACTGGGGAACTGGGTACATGATATTAACTTGGAACGAAATAAATTTGGGGAATACCATACCTTGATGCCACAACTTCGGCTGGATGAACAGCGCTTTTACGTATATTTTAGAATGACTCCAGAGTGTTTCGATAAAATATTGAACTTGGTGAAAGATGAAATATGAAAATCTGACACAAATTATCATGAAGCTATTTCGCCAGAAGAACGACTTGCTATTACACTCAGGTAAAAAAAATATATGTATTAAAATTAGTAGGCTTATCGAATACGAAAACTTCAGGGATCGTGAAATAAATATTTTATTGTAATAATTGGACATGTTGCCACTAGGATTAAATGTTGCTAAATAATTCTGTTGGGTATATTATTGGAGTAAACCCAGTGCCGCTTGGGAAGGACGACATACTACTATCATACATACTTGCAGAATTCTGGGTAGACGCTGAAGACATTTCTTCAATATGTTCAAATTCTTCGTGCGCTATTAATTCGGCTATTTTTAGTTTTATTCGGGCTTGACGCTTTAAGGGAAGTGTTTTCACAGTTTGTGCATGTGCCAAGAAAAGTGAATCAATGGACTCGTTCTCTTTTTTAGGTTTACCTTCAAAATAATTAATGAGCTGTTGTACAGACGAAGATGGTGGTTCATAGCGTTTTCTGCTCGTTTTATATTTTGGTGTAGTTGCAGTCTGCGGAAAGGTGTGCCCTGGAGTAGTCACTGCTGTAGTGTTCAATAAAGAAGGTGGTGCTGTCTGTGTTGCCGAGGCGTTCTGTGCATCTTCTGCATCTACATCAGCATTTTCATCTTCTCCATGGCCGCGGTTTTCCAAATTTTCGGTTTCTACATTTGCAGCCCTTTCCTGATATATATTTGAGTTAAGTTCGGCAGTCTCATAATGTATGACGTCAATATCTTTCACATTAGACGACGTTTTGGCAAATGCCAAAAAAGGACGGAAAAATTCCATGTAGTCAGCCCACTGCCATTTTTTTATGTTGCCCACTGCTTGGCCGGTCTTTGGTTTGGTAGATTTTATATATTTTGCAAATGTGTATCTGATATTCTTCCACCTTTTTTTTACTTCATCACCTAAAAACGATTTTTGTTATAGATTCCTTGCCACTGGTGACACCTTCTATACCATTGGGCATAGCTTTCGAGTTGGCTTTACAACAGTGAGTGCAATCGTAACCGAAGTCTGTGAAGCGATATGCAGACATATGGAGCATATATATTTACCAGAACCAACAGAGAATATATGGAAAAAATGTGCTGAAGAATTTGAAAATAGATGGGGATTTCCCAATTGCATTGGCAGCGTGGACGGTAAACATGTAACAATCAAGAGACCTAACAACAGTGGCTCCAATTACTGGTGCTATTTACATAAATATTCAATAGTACTTATGGCCATTGTTGGCCCGGACTATAAATTTATATGTGTTGATATTGGTGGTTTCGGAAAAAATAGTGATGGGGGTATTTTCGAAACCTCAAACATGGGAAAACGATTTGAACAAAATTTAATGAGTGTCCCTGCACCTAGATTTCTCCCTGGGCAAAATGAAATCTGCTCGTACGTCTTAATTGGTGATGAAGCATTTGCTTTAAAACCATACCTTATGAGACCATTTCCTTATAAGCAGACTTTAACAGACGTCAGAAAAGAGGAATACAATGTAAGACTTTGTCGAGCTAGAAGGGTCGTGGAAAATGCGTTTGGTATTTTGTCTCAAAAATGGCGAATATTTTACAGGCCATTAGAAACTAAAGTAGATACTACTATTCTAATTGTACGTACGGCATGTGTTTTACACAATTTTTTACGAAGTAAAAGTGGCGATGACAAATATTTTCAATTCTTAGATCCCCCAGAACCCGTGCTTGGAGCTTTTACTGATATAGCAAGTGATCCTCGGCGGGCAGCAAAGCTAGCATTTTCTACTCGTGACAAATTCGTAAATTATTTTAATTCTGATATGCCTATGCCCAATATATAGAATGTTCGTTTTCACATTTGTGTAGACTGTAAATTATTTAACAAGTTAATAAAAAATATTAGGTACATACCATTTGTATTTAATTCTTTTCCTATTTCCATCCAAATCTTGTCTTTCTTTCTCACATTCCTGTATTCATCGTTCGGCAAATCATACAAACAAGGATACTTTTTCACTATTTCTATCAATAATTCTGTTTTTGCCATTGCGAGTTTTTGAAGAACGGCATCAAAAACGCGGTCAAAGGCGAACTGAAATACGCCGCGATAAAAACGCTGGAACAATCGCATTCGTTTCACACAAGTCTGAGCCTGTCCGTAAACCGCCGCGTTTATCTGATCGCGAATTCATCGCCGCGAAATTTTCGCAGCCAAAGCGAATATTTCGCGCCGGTTTGTGGGATGCTTAAAAGAGTCACAATCAGGTAAGAAGTCACATTCAGGTTAAGCAATCACGATTTAAATATACAATCACGTTAGACAAAAATCAGAGTAAGTATACTAAGTGACATATAAATCCGAACACCCAGTTTAAATGGTTTTATTTTAATATTTAAAGTTGGTGAATGTATTTATCTTACTGTAAACAACAAGTGAAAAAATTTTCAGCCTTATCAGTTGGACATTCCGGTTTTTATACTGCTTTTTTTTTAATTCACTAACGCTCTAAAAATGAATATTTCAGCCGCAGTAAAGAATCAACGTTGGCGGATTTTGGTTCTTGACATCCTTTACGATCGTTTACGATGCCTAGAGTACGGAGACCTGTACGATTTCGTCAACTTAGTGAGTTTGATAGGAGCCGTATAGTGGGACTTCGGGAAGCTGGACTTTCTTTTCGGGCAATTGCAGTTAGAGTGCAAAGAAGTGGTTAGGTGTTGTCAGGCATGGCTTCGAGAAGGCCGTACGCAAAGAGCAAGGGGCACTGGACGCCGCCGTAGAACAACATACCGTGAAGATCGCCGCCTAAGATTATTGGCCTTAAGGGACCGTTTCTCCACTACCAGGTCCATTGCAAATGAATGGTTTGCAGAACACGGAAGACCTATTGGCATGCGAAGTGATTACCGACGAATGAGAAGTTTTGGCTTGTTTTCATACCGGCCACACTGGGTCCTCCCTTTAACTCGAGAACACCGACGTAATCGCCTTGAGTGGTGCAGACAACGGTCACTCTGGGATCAGGAATGGAACAGTATTGTCTTTAGTGACAAGTCTCGATTTTGTTTAGGCATGCACGATGGTCGTGCCAGGGTTAGAAGGCGACGTGGTGAAAGGAGGAATCCACAGTTTTTTGTTGAAAGACATGTGTTCATCACACTGTTGGAGTTATGGTTTGGGGTGCTATAGCTTATGGTTCCAGGTCACCTTTAATCTTCATCAGAGGTAACATGAACGGGCAGCGTTATATCCACGAAGTTCTAGAACCCCATCTTTTACCCTATCTTGATACCCTGGCAGATCCAACTTTCCAACAAGATAATGCCCGACCACATGTTGCAAAAGTCACAATAGACTTCTTTCAACATAATGATGTCACATTGTTACCATGGCCACCAAGATCTCCCGACTTATCCCCAATTGAGCACGTGTGGGATATGATGGGTAGGAGATTGCTAAATTTGCAACGTCCTCCTCAGACTCTAGAAGCACTTCGAGAGGAGTTGGTGGTTGCCTGGAATGAGATACCACAGGAGGACATTGACCACCTGATCAGAAGCATGCCTAGGCGCGTTGGAGAATGCGTAGCACATCAGGGTGCATCCACACATTATTAAAGGTCAAAGGGCTTTAAAGCAGTGCAATCATTTTGAAATTTTTATCATTCACTTATTATGCTTCATTAAGTACTTATACAAAATTTTATCAAAATAAAACCATTTAAACTGGGCGTTCGGATTTATATGTCACTTAGTATATTTACTTCTCTTCTAGATATCGATAAATAATGTGAAGAAAATTTACTTGAAAACAATGACTAAAAAAGTCGAAATTTGTTGTGCTATTTCTTTTTTCTTGAAAGTAAATATTTCATTAGAATTAGTCTAGTTCAAATGGAAAATAAAAATCTATATGAAATTTTCGCTATGATGATTTTGAAATGATTTATGGCATAAAGTAACACTCACTTTGGAGTATATTTTTCACCAATAAATTTTATAGTTTGAATATACTCACGTCCAAATTTAGGTTTTTCTTTACACCCTTTGTAATTTTCATTAATTATGGAGCTTGTTAAATGGCCCGAAAAAACTATTTTATCAATCAATTAGCTCAAAGAAATGTCTTCTATACATAACATTAAAAAGATCGTAGCATAAACTCAAAAATTAAAAAGTTTTTCAAATGTTTCTACCTTTGGTAGGATCTGGAACCTTTTTTCATGCTAAAGAACAATACATCAATAACCTGAACATCAATTTTCATCCATTATCGAACTTCCGTTAGATCAAAACTATCCGTTTACTGGGCTATTTGTTGTAAACGGGCCATTGCTGCTTAGCTTACCTTCTCAAATACAAAACAAGAGCTAAAGTACTATCACGATACATGATCTTACCTTGAACCTGTTTCACGCAGTCTGAATCAGTCTCACAGATAGGGGTGTTGGTTTGCGATAGCAGTATTCGGTAGACCGGCAGCGTTAAATTAACAGTGTTGGCACCAGGTGGCTCTGCATTCCAATATCTTCTTGTTACTAGGTAGAAACTTTCCCTTATCGGCTCCTCGTCACCTGAAAACTTTTTCATACAAGCCCATTTTCAAAATAGCGTGCTGTTTGACGTTGGGCAAATTTTACGGTGCTGTTGCGTTTTGTAGAACTTCCGATTTCACTGTTTTTTCACTTGAAACTTATAGAGGGTAGTCTTATAGATTATTTTAAAACAAGAAAAGTGTGGATGAAGCACTTTTTCATGAACATTTTTTCCCAAAACACTGTATTTTTAGCAGTTTTTCCACCATTAACTCCACCGCCATCCGTCGTATGACGTTGACGTCTGTGCATGGCGCGCTTGCCTGCACTGTTGCCAGATTGGGCTCCGCATTTAGGGGAAAGTATGAAAAGTGGAAAATTTATATACTACGTATATTTAAATAATGAAACACAAAAGCGAAAAACTGAAACAAACAACAGCGGCAAAATAAAAAGCGATTCTTAATAATTATATAACAAAATATAACAGTAGTAAACTAAACAACAATTGTAAATAATTATAAAAACAGTAAAACAAGAAAAAATTCCATGTAATTATAGAAAACAAAAAACAATACAGGGAACTGTGGGTCCTGGGCCTCTTTGATGTCTCCACGAAACGTGGGCACATTATTTATGTGTCAAATAGGAATGCGACTACGCTTGAGAGCGAAATACTAAAATTTGTCAAGCCGGGAACAGAAGTCTGGAAGGACGGTTGGGCCGGCTACAATCGCTTGGGGAACCTAGGTGGTGTTTCCCCCTACATCCATGAAACATTGAACCGCACACTAAATTTTGTGGAACCGGTGCACTAATGAAATTGAAGGGCACTGGTCTAGATTAAAGCAATTTTTGAGGCGGCTGGGTGTCATGCAATCGCCTCATTTACCCGAATATATTGACCAGTTGATTTGGTGGGGGCTCTATGGTCCTAGACCCGGAGACCGATTCAAAAATATATTGCGACAAATTGCCGCAAAGTATCAGTTTTAATATTAAATACTTGTTCATTTTAGTTTTTGTATTTGTTTTTTAATTTACTGTTTTTAGTTTCTGTTTTTTATCACTTAGAATTGCTTTTTATTTTACTGTGTTGTTTTTTGTTTTTTATAATTACATGGAATTGTTTCTTGTTTTACTGTTTTTATAATTATTTACAATTGATTTTTAGTTTACTACTGTTATATTTTGTTATATAATTATTAAGAATCGCTTTTTATTTTGCCACTCTTGCTTGTTTCAGTTTTTCGCTTTTGTGTTTGATTATTTAAATGCGGAGCCCAATCTGGCAACAGTGCAGGCAAGCGCCTCTCATATACTATGATATATGCACAGACGTCAACGTCATACGGCAGATGGCGGTGGAGTTAATGGTGAAAAAACTGTTAAAAATACAGTGTTTTGGGAAAAAATTATTTCATGAAAAAAGTGCTTCATCCACACTTTTCTTGTTTTAAAATAATGTATCAGACTACCCTCTGTAAGTTTCAAGTGAAAAAACAGTGAAATCGTAAGTTCTACAAAACGCAACAGCACCAATTTTACACTATAAACAGTGCCACTTAGTATTAATGCATCAAATGTTCTATAATAATCACTCGCACGAGTGATTTCAAGAATATCCTGTCTACCCTAGAAATCAATAAAATTGAATTTGCACACTATCTCCGCGTCTATTCCTACTTTGACCGGCCTATAGTCAACACGGCCCATCAATCCCCTCTTCCAATCCAGGAAGCGCGAGACTCGCAATTGCTATTGGCTGAAATCAACTGTCCTTTTATTCAGTTGTTTTTAAAAATGTAATCTGTATAACCTGTACGGTGATTCGGAATTTTTATTGATTTCAAAGGGAAAGCTCAATAGTGATCGGTAAAATGTATCGGAGAAGTGCGAATTAAAAAAACGTGAGTGATTTACGCGTTTGGAATGTATGAGTCGTGCAAAATCGGTTGTGCTAGCCCCGAAAAACGTCTGGTGCACAATGTTGGAATATCGCTGTGGAAAACGACGCCGACTGGTGAGTTCGTTTCTGTATAATTTTCTGCTGATATCTTCTATGAGAAATGGCAAAATGGACCATTGATGGATATATTCTGCCATAATTGAAATGGAAACATGATTGAAATAAGCTGTAGGGCTCGCCTGTTTCCTGGGGTTATGATGATGTACGATGTGACGTATACAGGGTGTTCCCTAATTTAATGTCAATAAATACGGAGACGATTTCTGGCTCCATTTTAAGAAGAAAACTTCATATGAACGTATGTCCTAAATATCTACTTTTGATAAACTTGGTGCTGGTAAAGCTTATCTGTGATAATATCACTTAAAAGTTAAAACTAATAATATAGGTACCTAGCTTATGTTCGTCCGACCACAAACGGTCAACCATGGACAGCTGTTTGGTGCTATTTGGCAACTCATCAGCTAGGTTTAGGGTGGGTCGCAGGTAGGACAATGAACGTAAACTGAGCAGTTATCATCTATCCAGGATACAAGGTCTATTACTGAAATAAAGCACAATCGTAGTGACCACTTTAGATATTTTAAAGTTTGGCATACTCTGTGTCAAGAAGCATTATTTAATGTATTGCGTTTGAGTTAAATTCCCACCAGTGGCGTTCGTAGGGAATTTCAGCTGCGTATTTTGGTAGACATTGATTATAGGCCACCGATTTCTCTCAAGTATGCTATTTCATTTCTAAGCAAATTTGATAGCTTAATTTTCCAAACCAATGTACGCCTTTCGCTTAAAAAATAAAAACCGTTTCTCTGCTAGATCACAGCAATATCCTTAACATGACAATTTCACCATGCAGAGAAATAACTTTTTTTTAGGTGGTAACCGTGCGTCGGGTTAGAAAAATCGAGATTAAATCTGCTCATAAACAAATACAGATTTATTTTTTTTTATTACGTGGCACGCCACTGATTTTCTGTATTGGAAACTTTACGACCCCTTGGTGAAGTTTTAGTAGCAGTTTTATCTAAAGAGGTATTTATGGGCAATAATAAATTATTATTTGGTATTTGTCTAACTTAGCTACACACCAGTCGTACTTGTTTCTAGTCCAGAATAGTCACTAGGTTTGAGTTGTAAATGATGGCGACTAAAATTTTAGAGGGGTGGCGGCTGCATGCTTGAGCACTTGAGGAGTACTTCTGATAGCAAATATCCTTGTGACAATAGACCTCTTGATCCATATCTGATTTCAAACAAAATATTATTTTATTTTTAATATGAAGCGGTGAAAACACAGCCGATAGGCCATGATGTGACCTCATGCAAATTGTAAACAAAGAAACGTCATCCGCATGTCACTCATGGACTAACGTTGTCTTCGTTAAGTATTTCTAAAAAACTGCCAGTCACAGTAAAAAGCTTTACTTTTGTTTTCTCGTTTTATCGGAAAAACAGAATTGACACATTGATGGTTGGTAATTTTTTTTGACTTCAACCCAGATTTCTGCTGAGTTGAGGAACATCAAGACTTCTATGTAAGTACAGTACATCTGATACAAAAAATAAAGAATAAGTAATACATTTACATAATCTGCTTTTTCAGAAATTATTCAAAACTAAGCTCATGCGTCATAACTTCTGAATAATTTTATCTAATACTGTATGTTTCTTATTATTAATCTACCGTACGGTGACGATCCCGTTTATAACGTCCAAGTTCCTGAGTTCTTTATCGATGTGATTTTACATTCCCGGACGATGCAATAACGGTAATTACTATATCTTTCATTTAAGCTTGTAGAAGTCATGTTTAAAAGTGGGTATTTATAGGTATTTAGAAAATATGGTATGACTTCTTGGTCTAATAGAACAAATATCAACTATTTAAGACCTACTTAAAAAGTGTCAACCAGCCTAATACGTCTAGGGAGGGGGCGTCTCACTATTCTCGTAATAGCAAGGGATTTTTACACCAACATGCGGCTATATATTGCCACGAGTGATCACCCTGTAGCGCATTAGATGCGCCACAAAGGCGCCATATAAGTCGATAGATAACCTAAACCGCATCCGCTGAGAAATGCATAATCTGCAAAGGTGATTTGCCGCCGATGGGGGTCCTATTCTGGATGGGCCCACCGTGGGATTATTCCTGCCCTGGAATCACTCGGGGCGAATATCTCTTCGTGGGACTAGACCTTCCTGGGCCAAAAAGTAAGCACCTGTTTCATTTTATTGTACTTTTATTTGCGGCGTTCTGCTAATAGACGTTGACATATTTTTTCGTATTATCATTTCAGCCTCCATATACAGGGTGTAAACGTTATGATAGTCATTATCTAAATGGGTGATAGAGGGGATTAAAAAGCAAAAAGTTTCATATAACATGGGGGTCAAAACGACATTTTTTAGAGAAAAGCGACTTTAAAGTAAAGTAAAATCTGACAACGCCGCAATGCCAGACGCAAATTACGACGGAACGTAGTGTAAATGAAGATGGAGTTTGTTATTTTTGGCTCTTAGGTATTATTTCATTATTTGATAATGTACTCGTAAAATGCAGGTAATTAAAAAAACGGACTCACCACTAACTGTCTCAGCGCTTCACCTGGTGTGTGACAGTTTATTGAACGTATTAAAAAATCCACTTATAAATAGGGAACTCAATTTTGATAGATACATACATAGTTTTCCTTTTTAAAACCACACTGCTCTTTTTTGTATTCAAAGAAGGTGTTCAAAATGTCGTCCTCCACTTTCCACACAAGCGTCATTCGACGAACCCAGTTTCTTCTTACTCTAGGTCCTCGAAGTTGTCCATTTATTATTTCAGCCGCATTAAATTTTTTTTCGCGAAGTTGTGCTTCAGTTGTTATTGGACCAGCCCCATTTAGTTCTCCCCAATACCAGAAATCCATCGGATTGAGGTCAGGAGATCTTGCTGGCCATTTTCGAGGATCAGGAGCATTTCGGCCGATCCAGCGATTTGGATAATTTCATTCAAATACTGAATGACGCCTCTACAAATGTGTGGTGATGCATTGATTTCCACGATATTAAAAATTTGTTCCTCCTGCTCTACAGTAACCTGTCTTTCACGAGTGCGAATATTAGTGGCTGAACACGTCCTGTATCTCGAAGTCTTTGGTACTCTTGCACAAATGTCCTTCTGTCTGGGTGTACCCGATGGCGAAATATGGCGCGATAAATTTGAGCTGGAAGATTTGAATTCCGACGAGTTTCACCGTAAACTAACAACATGTCGAAGAACTCTTGATTCGAGAACATTGTAAATAAACACGACGACGTACGCGAACAGAAACAAAACAACACGCTCGATGCTCTGCTCGATAAAACGGTAAAGTAATTTATCTATGCAAAACGATAACTAACCACTGATACCGTTTGCGATCGATTGCCGGTTCGATAAGAGTGATGAAAGACCGACGCGCTGTTGTCATGTGTGTTTTAAATATTCAATTTAATGAAACTTACTTACTGACTACACATTTTGGCTTAACTTAGAAGAACTTAATGCCATTTATTTGTTAATTACCCAATTTAAAAACGTTTTCGATTAGATTATAAAAATCAGTAAGATTGTGGTCGATATAAAACAGTTAGACAAAAATCTGTTGACTTTTGAACCATGGGTCATATGAACTTTTTGACTTGTTTTGA